>CM029013.1:225580037-225879681 GCA_016801055.1 Panax notoginseng | reverse complement strand
CTAGTAGATTTAGAATATCCAAGTATCCATCATCATCAACGTCAATTTTACTCCATTACTTCATTACTTAACAATTCTTTTTATTTCTAGCACGCCACCAATACTCTTATACTAAATATTCTTGTATTTCACCTTACAATCTTCCTATACCCCCCAATATAATTCATCAAACTTACAACACATTGGAAGTTCAGGAACTTGCCACAATAATATGAGTTTAAGAACTTATCCTAGTCAGACCATAGCGTCCATTCGCTAAGGGGTTCAAAATATACCATAGTATTATGAGTCACGAACTTACCATATGCATTGGTTTTAAGAACTCGCACCTAACCCTAATAATATCTAACTAATCTTAATAGTTTCTAACTATCAAATATACACATGAGAAAAGAATCACCTTTTTCCATATATACATTGATAACGCGACACCAACATTCCAATGATTATCAATGTAATAAACTGAGTGCAAGCACAAAACCCTCACCCAAACAAAGGTTTGTACAACTCAGCAATCACATGAGTCCTTAATTGAAATCTCACCTAACTCTATCTTACTCTTAACTTACTCTTTGCTCTATACGAATTTTTCGTACCTCATCATTTATAACTCCTCGCGAGTTTACCTCGTACTATTTCATAGTACAATATCTTCATAGCATCAAGCTATAATTATTCAAACATTACAGACCATCTTTCTTTTATAACTTAAACAGATCACGTCGTGATCTTATTCTATAATCATCTCCCTTAAAAGTCTTTTCTTAACGCATGATCGTTTTTCTTTACGATCCTCTTTCTTTTCTTTTTCATCATTTACGAAATTATTCGTTATCTTGGCTATCGAGTTCCACATTTCATCATACATATCCATTTTCTACACTTGGTACACATCGAGTCTCTAATAGTTTCAACATGGTACGCTGAGTGGTTCCCACAAATAACCAACAAACTAGGTTCCAAGTTGCTAGCTCGTACATACCTCCGCTCTATGAAGAATCGTTTAGCCCAGATACCATACATCAACTATTAAAGAGTACAATTGTACCATACTTAAATATAATCTTCTATTCTTAACTTCTTTATCATTCTCTTTTTATAGACATTGTCTATTTATTATCACCTTACATCCTTATTATTGGAGTTGGGTAACCCCAAATTTATATTCCTTATAACTCTGCGAGATTCTTCTTTGAATCCTCTCACGCATGTTTTAATCCATACTCTATACATTTCTTAAATTACTTCTTATTGCTCAAACTCTATTTGAGCTTATTCTTTCATTATCTTCACCTTCCTTCTCTAAGGTTATAGCCTAAGGTACTTTTACCTAAGGTTTCTAACCTATCAGCTTTGATACCAACTGTAACGACTCCAAAAATTATACAATAATATTCTCTTGCTCGATCGTTAACAATACAACTTTAATCTATCTTTACATCATTATTCGATATTAAAATCACTAAAAATGCGAAATATTTAAAACTTTTATACATTTCCTTCTGTATTGCCCTAAATCGCAACCTTTACATTATATCTCTTCGATTCAAATTTATATCATGAATCGTTACACCAATATGACTATACAAAGTCTTACATCATAAATAGATATCCAAATACACTGGATAACTCAACTTATAATTTAACATGTTACATTCAAAATATTAAATACATTTCTCATAAAATATAAGTAATCTTTGCGAATATGGATCTCTATAACTCACTTAGCACATATCCTTACCTTGAAATCTTGACCTGCAAAAATAGTTATTTGCAAGGTTGAGCTCGACAGTTCAGCAAATCTAACAGTTTTCATGCATCACATATCACATAATAACATGCTCAACATATATCTCATAACATTGGACTAACATAACATACATACTACAGTTCATATAACAAGTATAAAGATTGAGTTCCTTACTCAATCAACATGCTTTACTCAAGCAACGTAGTCATAAATTGACTTTAACATTTCATACTTTCAACATATATATAACACATCATGTTCTTTGTAATAAAGATTTGAAATAGTTCATCATCAAGTTCACATAGCAAATAGGAACTGAAAGACTTGCCTTGATCGTTGTTTACCAATAACAGTTTAACAGCTTACAGTTATCTGCACTTCATGTGCCCTACACAATTATAAAATCATATACATCAACTATTAGTCACATAGCAATACATAGTAGTTGTAAAGTAAACTTTACTCTACATCCCATAACCCTTCTTATTAATCAATACACAATGTTCAATTTGATTGTATTAACTTTCGACTTACATCTCACTATATTTCATACTCGAAGTTCATTCAAGTGTTTAAGTCTTGCTAGGACTACTTATTGGTTTTATATTAACCCCATTCACTATCTTATAATATTTATTTCATTTGATTTAAAACACTTTTTATGTTCATTAACACTTGTCACGGCGTTTCGACGTTCATTCGTCACACGCCCGATTTGTCTCTCTTGTGTATGCTTAGTATGCTTATACAACTTATCTAATATATCATTTATTAATGCTAAACATCATTATATTTACTAATATTCATATTTTATAATTTAGAATAACATCTTTTACCGTCAAGAGCACTACACTTGCATATGTGCATGCCCGACGCCCTCCGATTGCCTCTGAAAACACAATAGTCCTACAAATGACAATTTTGACCCTTGTTCCTGACCTCAAATTGAACAACTTGAATAATAAAAGTTGTAGGTCTATTCGTTTTCGTTCCAGATCATCTTGAATCGCCTCAATCGGAGTTCGTATAAAAAAGTTATGCTCATTTTAGTAAAACATGTCCGGTCAATTATTTTTCCAAAATTTGGCTAGACAGACTACCCCCCCCTGCGTCAGGGCGGAGGTTTTTGTACTAGGGGGGGGGCGTCGGGACAGGGGTCCCTTCTGTGTTTTGGCGATTTATGCTCTAGAACACTACGGAAAGCCAAATTAGGCCTACAAACTCCTTTCTAACAACCATACCAAGTTACCCAAGGTGTAATATGTTTACAGAAACATAAACTAATGTTTTCTAACACGTTTCTTTTGACATTCATATCGAAATTCTTCACTGTGAATTCGTTTTACAAACCAAAACAGTTGGTTTCAATTACGTTGATTTTGTTTCTTCATATATATTTGACAATCCATCACCAATTTTACAATTATAACATAAACTCCTATCAAATTTGAGTCTCAAAATAGACCAAAACTTATATATAACAAAACTAACATTCTTCATCATTCAACCTATTTTCATGAATTTGATTATTCTAAAACTTAAATTTGTGTTACTCAAATTTCACATATGAATGACAATATCATATTATTCAACACTTGACATAACCCTAATTGGTTTCTTCATCAATTCATACTTCCATGATATCTAAAAAAACTCAAGAATCTAAAAACTAGAGGTTTAGGCTAGATTATTACCTTTGATTTGCTATAAAGCTTGAATAATTTTCTTGTTTCTTCCTTCTTTCTTTTCTTTCTTTCTTTCTTCTCTTTTCTCTTCTTTCTCTTCTTCTCTCTTTTCCAACTTACGTAACTTAGAAAATATAACGTATAATATAATACTTATAAATTATATAAAATATAAATATATGTAACTGATATCAGTTACATCTCTTTGAAAATCAAAAGCCATAAGGCTTGTTTGGCTAACTACCTTAAAATTTAATCAATTAATCCTTATAACTTGTTTGGTAAAATATATTTAAATTAAAGACTTAATATGCATTAAGCCTTATTTGTCAAAACAAAATTAGACTCCTTTAATTTATTTTAATAACTTATTTATAGTATAGTTTATGGTCACACTTTATTTAATTAAATTCTAATATTCAATTTAATTAAATCTAATAACAATTACCATCAAATATATTTATATTCATTCACAATTTTAAATAAGTGAATTACTCTCATTATTTATGAAATTTTAATGCATTCCAATTTCATTGCCATAAAGCATAATAATCGAATTATATTATTTCATAATATAATTTTTAACTTAATTAAATTAATGAATATTATTTAGTTAATTACCTTCCCGTAACAATCTCATTTAATTTCTTTAATAGTTAAATTAACTATTAAACCTTATTTTCCAAACATATACATCTCTTTTATATTCACACTTAATATCTTCACACTAAATCACATATTTCAAGATATATTGCAAATATATATACTTACCCACACTCAGAACACATAATTCAAAATATATACATTTCATAATAAGAATTTTAATTATTAAATTCTTATTTTAATAACTTATAAAAATTCGGGTTGTCACAAATTTTACTCCACAAAGCAGTTATCATGTTGATAATTTAGACATTTTTAAACTTTGAATAAATTTAAAGTCTTTAATATTTATCCTTGATTTCGTTGGATTGATGCTTATATCATTGTCATCATTCTCATGCTTATATTGTGATGAAAGTCATCTTTAGCCCGTAGTGCATAGATGGACTATTGATTGGTATGATTATGACTATGTATCGGTATAATCATGACTTGTAATGTTATAAATGATGTGGTAAAAGTCCTCTTTGACCCGTAGTGCATTGATGGACAGTTATTGGCATGATCATGACAACTGGTGATACTAACGAATATCCTTGGCCCGTAGTGCATGGATAATTTATGGATGTGATAATAATCAATATCCTTGGCCCGTAGTGCATGGATAATTCATGGATGTGATACTAACGAATATCCTTGGCCCGTAGTGCATGGATAATTCGATGATGCAGATTATTTATTGAGCTGTGTTATAGCAATACAATATTGATGATGAATTTTTAAATCATAGAAGATAGTAGATATCATGCTCTACTTGACTCTTCTAATGGATTGTTCGTTTCGCTGCAGTTAAACTTGTTGTCTATTGTATTCTATTAGTTTAACACTGTTGAAGGCTAACGATAATTTATTCTGCATTATCTTAGTCATAATATTCTTTATTGGACTAGTTGAGCTCACCCTTTGCTTTCATTGTTCTCTTCAGGAAATGAGAATATAGTTGGGACTAGTCAGGGAACGGAGTGATGGTCCGAGATGGTGGCTATAGTAATCCTCACTATTATATAAAATAGTGTGATAATAATTATAATGAGGACTCCATTTGAGTTTTGATATTGTCTACGAGATAATATTCGTGTTAAAACTCTCAGCTTACGTTTGTCGTATTGTATTAATGAAGTTTGTATTTGAATTTTATACCATATATTTGGCGACTTAAAATAGGCTGTGTATACCTATTTTGGGGCCATCACAGTTAGTATCAAAGTTTAGGGATATGATCCCTGGCTGAGATTTGAGGATTGAACTAGGAGGGGAGAGACGGGTAAATCCTTCGCTAGTATGACCTACCTAAGTTTATGTGTTATTTAATTGGTCGGTCAGAATATTGGGATAATTTGTGGCATGTCAATTAACCCTTATTTTATGGCAGTATTTGAAAATGACATATGAAAATATTGAGATAAGCAATGGAGCACATGAGACTGTTGAGTCACCGACGATCAATAACCAGGATAATGTGTATCAGGAAGGCAATAATCCTTAGGTAAACAATAACTCCGACCAAATGATGAACGATGGGATGTTCAGAGGCTTTCTGTAATTCATGCAACATCAGGCGAGAGAGACTCATGTGAAAAATGCAGGTGGAAGCACTGGCAACTCACGGTTCGTCACCGCTAAGCAATTTAAGGAGCTGGGACCACCGAGTTTTTGGGAAAGCCAGAACCATTTAAGGTAGATACGTGGATTAAGCAGATCACCAAGATGTCTTGGGATGCTCTGAGGAGAAAAGGTTCCCTTTGCCACCTTCATATTGTGAGGAGAGGCAGATCATTGGTGGGAATCTGTAAAACGTACCCAGCCTGCCGCACTAAAGATGTCTTGGGAGAAGTTCCAAGAATTCTTCAACGACAAGTACTTTCTCGAAAAACATGAAGGAAGTAGAATTTATCAAGCTGGAATAAAACAATATGACCGTATCGCAATACTAGGCTAGATTTGCGGAGTTATCCCAGTTTGCATCCAATTTAGTAGATAATGAGGAGCGTATGACGTGAATGTTTCTGCGAGGTTTGAAACCCAAAATACGTCAATACCTCATTTCTCACAAACTTTGTTTGTATTCACATGTTGTTAATAGGGCTCAATTATTGTAGCGCGATAATGATTCAACCCAACCAAGAGATAGCAGCCGGCAAAACGATAATATCAGTGGTAACTGTCATCGAAGCGATGACAACAAACGTGGAGGAAATCAACAAGCCAGAAATGGCAGCCACTTCGGTGGTAACCTTGGCCAAGATAATAGAAGAAACGAGTCAAGTTAAAATTTCAAAAAAAGAAGGTTCGATGGAAAGACAGCAGCACCAGCACCCATTTTCAAGGAAGGAGAACGACCACCGGTCGTATGCTATAAATACGGAGGGGAGGGACACATCAGTCCTAACTATACGCAGTAACCCAAAGCGTGTTATAATTGCGGAAGAAAAGGTCACCTAGCCTAATTTTGTCGTGTAGTGAAGACAAGTCTAGCTGGGATGGAGAAACTAAAGGCCGTCCCAGATAAGTCAAAGCCGGTAGTCCAAGGGAGAGTATTTGTCGTGACCTCCCAAAAAGCGAGGAACCCGAACGAGATTATCACGGGTAAGCTAATCATAAACTCTTACAAAGTTTATACCTTATTTGATACCGGTTCTACCCATTCTTTTATTTCTCCTACTTGCGCTCAACGTTTAAATTTGACTCCAGAGAAGTTAGACTTTGACTTATCTGTTGAAACCTTCATTACATTCACTGTTTATAAATTTTGTTTGATTCAAATCGGCACTCTCACATTACCTGTCGATCTTATCTCTTTGAAAATACTTGCATTTGAAGTTTCTTTAGGGATTGATTGGTTAACTACTCATCATGCTAAAATTGATTATTTTCGTAAGGTTGTTAGCTTTCATATTCCTAACCAACCTTTTATGCGAATTTAAACAACCAAACCACTAAAGTCAATCATTGTCATATCAAGCCATAAAGCCATTCGTTTATTGAAAAACGGATGTCACACTTTCTTAGCCCATGTCACGGATTTAAATAAAAATACGTCAGATTTGAATGATATTTCTATTGTTAATAAATTTCCTGACGTATTCCCTGAAGAACTTCCTGGCCTACCCCCAGATCATGAAATCAAATTTTGTATCGACCTTGAACCCGGTGCAAAACCCATTTCAAAAACCTCATATCGAATGGCTCCTATTGAACTTCAGGAGTTAAAAATCTAACTGCAAGAATTGTTAGACATAGGGTTCATTCGTCCTAGTACGTCTCCTTGGGGTGCTCTTATTCTATTCATAAAGAAGAAAGATGGAGTATGCGACTTTGTATTAATTATCGGGAGTTGAATCATGTCACCGTCAAAAATAGGTACCCGTTACCACGCATTGATGACCTATTTGACTAGTTACAAGGCGTTAAATTCTTTTCAAGGATCGATCTTAATTTCGGATATCATCAGTTAAAGATTAAAACTGATGACATTCCAAAGACTGCTTTTAAAACTCGGTACGAGCATTACGAATTCCTAGTCATGTCTTTTAGATTGACTAATCCTCCTTCTGCCTTCATGGATATGATGAACCGAGTATTTAAGGAATATTTGAATCATTTTGTGGTTGTCTTTATTGATGACATCCTCATATACTCCAAAAGCCATGAAGATCATGAGTAACACTTGAGGCTGATACTCTAAAAGCTTCGTGAAAACAAAATGTACGCCAAGTTGAAGAAATGCGAGTTCTGGCTTGAGGAAGTAACATTCATTGGGCACGTGATATCAAATCATGGAATATCTGTTGACCCAGCGAAGATTGAAGCAATACAAAGCTGGGAGCAACCTAAGTCAGCAACCGAAGTACGTAGCTTTCTAGGTTTAGCTGGTTATTATCGGAGATTTATGGAAGAATTTTCTCGAATCGCCACTCCGTTAACTCAGCTGACTCAAAAGGATATAAAATTCAGTTAGAGCGAGGAATATGAGAAGAGTTTGAATGAACTCAAGAGGAGACTCATTTCAGCACCTGTTCTGATAATACCATCTGGTTCGAAGGGATTTATCATATACAGTGATGCTTCAGAAAAAGGTTTAGGATGTGTTCTCATGCAACATGGGAAAGTCATAGCCTATGTCTCACGACAACTCAAAGAATATGAGAGGAATTATCCTACTCATAATTTAGAGTTGGCAGCAGTTATTTTCGTGCTTAAAATCTGGAGGCATTACATGTATGGGGAGAAGGTGGAGATCTATACAGATCATAAAAGCCTCAAATATTTCTTCACCCAAAAAGAACTCAACATGCGGCAACAACGTTGGCTCGAGCTGTTGAAAGATTACGATCATACCATTCAATACCATCCTGGAAAAGAGAACATAGTAGCTGACGCGTTGAGTAGAAGATCATATGCGGGTACAAGTGCAATATTGTCAACGCAAATGCCCATTTTGTATGACTTACAAAGGATGGAGATAGAGTTAAAGACTCTAGGTGTAAGACCCCAACTTTTATAAATAAAGATGAATTTTCTACAAATATCATTTTTGAATATTATGGAATTAATTTGATATAATGTTATAGTTGTGGGTAATATTTATAAATTTTACAAAGTATGCAAGTTGTTATATAATATTCGATTGGTCGGGGAATATTCGTTTTAACAGGGAATATTCGTACAACGGCACAATCATTGGTGGACCCCACAACGGAATTATTGTCGAATTGAGAAAACGACAAAAAAGAATATTTTATTAAAAATAACGACGGAAGTTTTACCATTGTTACTGTTGAACTACTCGGTAGTAAAAGTACAGTAATACGTGTGGTTGCATAGTAGCACACGGTATTGATTATTAATGCTTATGTGAGAAGTCACTCAGTTTGATTCAATTATTGTCAGTTAATAATATGAATTATTTAGCGATAATGACGTTTTGTTTTATTCGTATTATTAACGTAATAAAACAGAAACATCTTTTTATATAAAACAGAATACTTTATTAAAGTTATTCTATAAATAGAATATATTATATTTTATTTAAAAGATTTTTCTTTAAATATGGACCGTCAGATTAAAGTAATCAATCTGGACCGTTCATGGATTAGTTACTATGCATTCTATTTTTCTATAAATAGCAGCTCATTCCTTCATTATTCTTTACGAATTCACTGAACTCTAGAGAGAGAAACTATAGAGAGAGAGAAGAAGAGTATTCTGCTACTTAACTACTTCCTTACTTCAGCTCTTCTTTAAAACGGAAATGAGAACGTAGCTGGGGCAAGTCGGGGAACGGAGTGATGGTTCGAATGATAGTATTAGTTAGTAGTCCTCACTATTCTATGTAATAGTGTGTTAATAAATGTAATGAGGACTCCTTTTGAGTATGAATACTCTCTAGAAGATAATATTTGTATTCAAACTCACAGTTTATGTTTTGTCGTATTGTACACGACAGTTGTATTAGCAAGTTGTATTTGTATTCTGTACTATATATCTGACGACCCAAGATGGGTGATGTATACCTAATTTTGGGGGCGTCACAGTTGGTATCAGAGCCAGGTTATATGATCCCTGGCTAGATGTGAGAATAGAACTAGGAGGGGAGAGACGGGGAATTCCTTCGCTAGTATGACCTACCTAAGTTTATTTGCATGATATTTAATTGGTCGGTCATAATATAAGGATAATATATGACATATCAATTAACTTTTATTTTGTGGCAGTATCTGAAAATGGCATCTGAGAATGTTGAGAATAGCAATGGAGCACAGGCGATTATTGATTCACCACATATCAATAATCAGGATAATGTTCATCAGGAAGGTGACAATCCTCATGCAAATAACAACACTGACCAGATGATGAATGATGGAATGTTCAGAGTTTTATGCAATTCATGCAACAACAGGTGAAAGCGGCTCCTGTCCACAATGTAGGTGGAAATACTGAAACTCTCTCAGGCGGTCACCGCTAAACAGTTTAAGGAGTTGGGACCACCGGAGTTTAAGGGAGAACCCAAACCACTTGTAGCTGAAACATGGATAAAGCAGATCACCAAGATATTTGATGTCTTGGGTTGCTCCGAGGAGCACAAGGTTCCCTTTGCCGCCTTTATGTTGCGAGGAGAGGCATATTACTGGTGGAAATCGATAAAGCGTATTCAACCTGCCGCACTGAAGATGTCTTGGGAGAAGTTCCAAGAGCTGTTTAACGACAAATACTCTCCCGAGAGTATTTGTCACATGAAGGAGGTGGAGTTCATCAAATTGGAGCAGAATAATATGATCGTGTCGCAGTACGAGGCAAAATTTGCGAAGTTATCCCGGTTTGCGTCCCACCTGGTGGATAATGAAGAAAGAATGACGCGGATGTTTTTAAGAGGTTTGAAGCCGGAGATACGTCAACATCTTGTTTCTCATAAACTGTGTTTGTATTCAGATGTTGTAAATAGGGCTCAGTTGGTGGAGCGCGATAACGAGACAACGCAACCAAAAGAGAGCAGCCGGTAAAATGATAATACCAGTGAAAGCAGTCGTCGAAGCGGTGACAACAAGCGTGGAGGGAATCAACAGGCCAGAAATGGTTACCACTTCGGTGGTAATCAGGGCCAAAACAATAAGAATGGGCATTTCAAGAAGAGAAGATTCAACAATGATGGAAAGACGTCAACACCAGCACCTGTCGTTAAGGAAGGAGAACGACCACCTATCATATGTTTCAAATGCGGAGGGGAGGGGCACATCAGTCCAAACTGCGCGATGCCGTCTAAAGCATGTTATAATTGTGGAAGAGAAGGTCATTTAGCCCGATTTTGTCGTTTACCGAAGACAAATTTAGCTAAGATGGAGGCACCAAAGGCCGTCCCAGAAAAGTCAAAACCGGTTGTGCAAGGGAGAGCGTTTTGTTGTGAACTCCCAGAGAGCAAGGAACCCGAATGAGGTCATCACGGGTAAGCTTATCATAAACTCTAACGAAGTCTATACTTTATTTGATACCGGTTCTACCCATTCTTTTATTTCTCCCACTTGCGCTCATCGATTAAATTTGATTCCGGAGAAATTAGACTTTGACTTAGCAGTTGAAACTCCATTGGGAGAAACCTTCATTACATCCACGGTTTATAAGTCTTGTTTGGTTCAAGTTGGTACCCACACATTACCTGTCGATCTTATTTCATTAAAAATACTTGCATTTGACGTGATTCTAGGGATTGATTGGTTAACTACTCATTATGCAAAAATTGATTATTTTCGTAAGGTTGTTAGCTTTCATATTCCTAATCGACCTATTATGCGAATTCAAGCAACCAAACCATTAAAATCAATCACTGTCATCTCAAGCCATAAAGCTATTCGTTTATTGAAAAACGGATGTCAAGCTTTCTTAGCTCATGTCACAGATCTAAACAAAAATACGTCAGCTTTGAATGATATTTTTGTTGTTAATAAATTTCCTGACGTATTTCCCGAAGAACTTCCTGGCCTACCCCCAGAGCGTGAAATTGAATTTTGTATCGACCTTGAACCCGGTACAAAACCCATTTCCAAAGCCCCATATCGAATGGCTCCTATTGAACTTCAGGAGTTAAAGACCCAACTGCAGGAATTGTTAGACATTGGTTTTATTCGTCCTAGTACTTCTCCTTGGGGTGCTCATGTTCTGTTCGTGAAGAAGAAAGATGGGAGTATGCGACTTTGTATTGATTATCGGGAGTTGAATCATGTCACCATCAAAAATAGGTACCCATTGCCACGTATTGATGACCTGTTTGACCAGTTGCAAGGAGCACAATTCTTTTCAAAGATCGATCTTCGTTCTGGATATCATCAGCTGAAGGTTAGAACTGAGGATATTCCAAAGACTGCCTTCAGAACTCGGTATGGGCATTATGAATTCTTAGTTATGTCTTTTGGATTGACTAATGCTCCTGCTGCCTTCATGGATATGATGAACAGGGTATTCAAGGAATATTTGGATCACTTTGTGGTCGTCTTTATCGATGACATCCTTTTTATTCCAAAAGCCGTGAAGATCATGAGCAACACTTGAGGTTGGTACTCCAAAAGCTTCGTGAATACAAACTTTATGCCAAGTTGAAGAAATGCGAGTTCTGGCTGGAAGAGGTAGCATTCCTTGGGCACGTAGTATCAAGTCGTGGAATATCGGTTGACCCGGCAAAGATTGAAGCTATTCAAAGCTGGGAGCAACCTAAATCAGTGACCGAGGTACGTAGCTTTCTTGGTTTAGCTGGTTATTATCGGAGATTCGTGGAAGGATTTTCTCGAATCGCTACTCCATTAACTCAGCTGACTCGAAAAGATACAAAGTTCGGTTGGAGTGAAGAATGTGAACAGAGTTTTCAAGAACTCAAGAGGAGACTCATTTCAGCACCTGTTCTAACAATACCATCTGGCTCGGAGGGATTTGTCATCTACAGTGATGCTTCGAGCAAAGGGTTGGGATGTGTTCTCATGCAACATGGAAAAGTCATAGCCTATGCATCAAGACAACTCAAGGAATATGAGAGGAATTATCCTACTCATGATCTAGAGTTGGCAGCTGTTGTCTTTGCACTTAAAATTTGGAGGCATTACTTGTATGGGGAGAAGGTGGAGATCTTTACGGATCATAAAAGCCTCAAATATTTCTTCACTCAAAAGGAACTTAACATGCGACAACGACGTTGGCTTGAACTGTTGAAAGATTATGATCATACCATTCAATACCATCCTGGAAAAGCGAACGTGGTAGCTGACGCATTGAGTAGAAGATCATATGCAAGTACGAGTGCAATATTGTCAACACAAAAGCCCATTTTGTGTGACTTGCAAAGGATGGAGATAGAGTTAAAGACTCCAGGGACCCATGTGATGATGGCGAATATACGAGTAGAACCAACTTTAATCGATAAAGTTAAAGCTGCTCAAGCTACAGACCTGGAGCTGATGCGTATGAGGAAGAAAGTGCAAGAAGGTGCTATGCCGGAAGCAAGAATCGATGAAGAAGGAATACTTCGAGTCAACTCCAGACTTTGTGTTCCTAACAACCCTGATTTAAAGTATGAAATCATGATGGAGGCGCACAACACACCGTTTGCAATCCATCCTGGAAGTTCCAAAATGTATCATGATCTTCGTCATACATTTTGGTGGAGCAATATGAAGAGAGAGATAGCGTTGTTTATCTCAAGGTGTCTAACTTGTCAACGAGTCAAAGCGGAGCATCAAGTACCAAAAGGTCCATTGCAGCCACTTGAAATTCCAGAATGGAAGTGGGAGCACATTACCATGGATTTCGTTACCGGTCTTCCTAAGGTTTCTCAAGTATAGATGCGATTTGGGTCATTATTGATATTGACCAAGTCTGCTCATTTCTTACCGATACGAGAAACTTATACACTTGAACGTCTTGCTCGTATGTACATAACGAGATTGTAAGACTGCATGGTATGCCAGTATCCATAGTTTCTGATCGAGACCCAAGATTCACTTCACGATTTTGGGTTAGTTTACAAAAAGCTATGGGCACGATTTACGATTTAGTTCACATATCATCCTCAACGGACGGACAATCAGAGAGGACTATTCAAACTCTTGAAGATCTATTAAAGACTCTGTGTCTTTGACTTCAGGGAAAGTTGGGACAAGTTCTTACCATTGGTGGAGTTTTCCTACAACAACAGTTATCAAGCAAGTATTGGCATGGCTCCATTCGAAGCATTGTATGGAAGAAAATGTCATTCTCCAGTATGCTGGGATGAGGTGGTGAAGCAACGTTGTTGGGACCGAGTTGGTACGTATGACTACAGAAAAGATTTAAACAATCCGACAATGTATAAAAACCTCACAAGATCGACAAAAGAGTTATGCTCTTCATCGAAAGGATGTGGAATTTGATGTAGGAGATCATGTGTTCTTACGTGTTGCTCCATGGAAAGGAGTTACGAGATTTGGAAAGATAGGAAAGCTCAATCCTCGATTCATCGGTCCATTTTTAATCCTCGATCGAGTAGGAACTGTGGCTTATAGACTCGCTTTACCGCCAAGTATGTCTCGTGTTCATAACGTTTTTCACATATCCATGTTACGCAAATATGTGGAAGACCCGAACCACATTATTGAGTTAGAACCGGACGAAATAGCGGAGATTTGACGTATGAAGAAGTTCCTGTTCAAATCTTGGATAAGAAGGAACATATTCTACGCTCCAAGGTTATACCTCAAGTCAAAGTTTTGTGGAGAAACCACGATGTTGAGGAAATGACTTGGGAGTTAGAATCTGAAATGAAATCAAGGTATCCTTACCTCTTCGACATACCAGGTACGTACCCGAATTTCGAGGAAAATTTTCATAAGAAGGGGAGGTTGTAAGACCC
Source organism: Panax notoginseng (assembly GCA_016801055.1). NCBI lineage: Eukaryota > Viridiplantae > Streptophyta > Magnoliopsida > Apiales > Araliaceae > Panax > Panax notoginseng. The sequence continues at coordinate 225,865,217 of CM029013.1, read as the reverse complement.
CAACTTTTATAAATAAAGATAATTTTCTATAAATATCATTTTTGAATATTATGGAATTAATTTGATATAATGTTATAGTTGTGGGTAATATTTATAAATTTTGCAAAGTACGCAAGTTGTTATATAATATTCGATTGTCGGGGAATATTTGTTTTAACAGGGAATATTCGTACAACGGCACAATCATTGGTGGACCCCACAATGAAATTATTGTCGGATTGAGAAAACGACAAAAAAGAATATTTTATTAAAAATAAACGGAAGTTTTACCATTGTTACTGTTGAACTACTCGGTAGTAAAAGTACAGTAATACGTGTGGTTGCATAGTAGCACACGGTATTGATTATTAATGCTTATGTGAGAAGTCACTCAGTTTGATTCAATTATTGTCAGTTAATAATATGAATTATTTAGCGATAATGACGTTTGTTTTATTCGTATTATTAACGTAATAAAACAGAAACATCTTTTTATATAAAACAGAATACTTTATTAAAGTTATTCTATAAATAGAATATATTATTTTTATTTAAAAGATTTTTCTTTAAATATGGACCGTCAGATTAAAGTAATCAATCTGGACCGTTCATGGATTAGTTACTATGCATTCTATTTTTCTATAAATAGCAGCTCATTCCTTCATTATTTCTTACGAATTCACTGAACTCTAGAGAGAGAAACTATAGAGAAAAAGAAGAAGAGTATTCTGCTACTTAACTACTTCCTTACTTTAGCTCTTCTTTAAAACGGAAATGAGAACGTAGCTGGGGCAAGTCGGGGAACGGAGTGATGGTTCGAATGATAATATTAGTTAGTAGTCCTCACTATTCTATGTAATCGTGTGTTAATAAATGTAATGAGGACTCCTTTTGAGTATGAATAGGTCTCTAGAAGATAATACTGCGTATTCAAATTCACAGTTTATGTTTTGTCGTATTGTACACGATAGTTGTATTAGCAAGTTATATTTGTATTTTGTACTATGTATATGACGACCCAAGATGGGTGATGTATACCTAATTTTGGGGGCGTCACACTAGGGACCCATGTGTACGAGTAGAACCGACTTTAATCGATAAAGTTAAAGCTGCTCAAACTACGGACCTGGGGCTGATGCGTATGAAGAAGAAAGTGCAAGAAGGTGCTATTCCAGATGTGACACCCCCAAATTCGTGTACTTCTATTCCCACATGATTTGGTGTTCACTATACAAACATCATATATCTATCTACCCATAAAAATGCAAACCAGGCAATAGATAGGATAAATCCTCCCCTTATGGGGTTACAACATCTAAATAATAAATACAATCCCAGGTCATACTAACCTTAAACATCAGTGCGGAAACATAAACAAATAATAAGTCTTAAACAACATCAATTCTAATTATCATTACATAATCACATAAATAATCAATCTTCATTACTTGCTAAGCTTGCCCTTGCCTTTACTAGTGGAAGGTTCGTCTGCTCTTTCGTTCTTAACTGCAATGTTATTATTACGCAAGAGTGAGCACAATTGCCCACAAGTATAATAATGAAAGCAACAATATAATAACATGCGAGTGAATCAAAGACTTCTGAAATAAAGCTCAACTTTTGAATCAAGAATGAATAACAAGAATCAAAAGAAATCTGAGGGTCATAAGACCTTGAACTATGTCCTAGGTTGTCAAGGGTTATACTTGAAACCTTTAACAGTCATAAGACTATGGACCTTTCTTCTCGTACTTAGGGGGATCAGCCCTTAGTACAATACTGTGCACAATATCTTAACGCTAAGGCATAAATAATCCCCTATATAGGGTTGTTTCATCTCAGTTTGACATTCGAGTCCGCACCAAAGGAAGTTTGGTTTGGATAATTCATCAAGGGTTCTAAAATTTAGAACGCTTATCAACTATGGACTATTTGAATCACAAAGGGTTCGCTAGTCTAATAAGGTTTAACAATAATTGATAACTTAATTGAATAGAATCTTGAGGTATACAATAGAATAAGTATTGTATAACAGCATCATGCTTGAAAGATTTATAAACTTTAATATACAAAACAGACTTGATTAATAATAATGAGGACTTTCTCAATGTAGAAAGGTGAATTAATCAACTTATATAACGATAACAAGTAGGGTTAGGAAACTTGCCTCGTGCGTAGATTACACTTTAACTAAACTCGTTCTTTGAATTTAATCCTACATATCATTTACATTCACAATACCCATCAATTATAACATAACTAATCATAGTAACTTCATTCTTTTTGTCTAACTTTGGTTATGACTATACTTAGTCAATTTATCACATTCATTGCCACATAATTTACACGTCACAAACAACAAACTAATTATGTATTCAATAATTCAATCCACATGAAATTATGTTATTTACATGTTAAACATTTATTTTGTCACCTCATTATAATTTTAACATTTTTACATGTTCATTAATTAAGTTACCAACACATTGCTAGACTTAGCTAAAAAAAATTCGATTCCTGCACATTCTGGAGAGTGGCGCTATGCGCCACTTTTATACTAGGTCTTGGCGCTGCGGCGCCATGGCGCTACAACCGGATACATGGGCTGCGTACGCGGAAATAGGCAGGTAGCCTGCTGCGGCGCGGTATACCAGACGCAGAAATGACAGTTCACGAAAAATCGCAGAACATAGACCAATTTCTGTCCAATTTCTTAAATTTCTACTCGAATTTAGACATACCCACAATGATATAATTCACACATAATCATTACCCAACATTTATCTAATGACTTTAACCAATTTAAACACTTAATTACGGAATTAAAGCATGCAACTTCCACTGTTCTTGATGTTCTTGAAGATTTGAAAACAAAACATAAAAATTGACACTACGGATTCGTTATCACACCGAATCCGTTCGTTTAAGGTTTGGTCTCTTCGTAATAACATGCATAATAATATACAAGTATAAATTTTACAAAATCAATTATGTTTAACACACTAAAATTCACGTTTAAGGCCATAAGGCCAAAACCCTAAAACTCTGTAAATTTTGAAATAAAAATCATCGTATTATGAAAGTTATTATATGTACAACAGATCATCTCAATATATCGGTATATACCTTCTATATATATATATATATAAATATATATATATATCAGATATAAAGCATGTTATGTTACTCGAATTATTACGTATATACCCTAAACAACACAATTTCTAACTCACAGAGATTTAAGAATATTTGAAAGCCTCTTAGTAAAACTAAATGACGCAATATATGAATAATTGGGTTTGAGACGAATTACCCAAGCGTTGATTAGAAGGATTGAAACCTTTTCTAATTTCTTCTTAACTCTCACAAATCTCTTTACAGTCTCTGAACTTTCAAACTCTAAGGAGAAAATTCTCCTCTTAAGTTTTTGCCAGACTTAGAAAAGAATAGAAGATTAGTATGCTTTAATTTCGGGGACGAAACTTAGAAGAAGGTCAGTTAATGTGACAACCCAAGAATTTAGATAATTATTAAAATCCTAAAATGATGGATTAAAGGTTATAAGATTAACCTAGACAGAAAATAAGTGTATGGAATTGACCTTTCTGTGAAGGAATTTTAAGGATTTCAAAATTTTTAAGAAGAACCTATTTGGTTTCTTAATTGAATGAGAATAAAGAAATATGGGTTACAAAATTTCAAAACCCTAGAAATGAATTAATATGTACTTGAAGGAATATCGAGAATAAGGTATTACGATACCTGTAAATTCGGTGTGAACTGAATAGTCTAAGAAATGTTATATAAGTACATATGGAAATTTTAGTAAGGAGATAAGATTTCACATGAAGAAATGTTATAAGGTTAAACGAAGATGAGTATATGTATAGAAATATATATACTTAGTAAGGTGCTATATATATTTTAGCAAGAGGAATGATGAATTAAGTTATTGATATAAGGATCAAGATAAAACTATGTTAGTAATTAACATAGCTTGAACGTTGGCCTTGACTGGCAAATAAGAATTTGAATAAATATGTTAATTTATACGATTAGCAATATGAAAGGAGTAATTTAAAACTCAAAATTTGAGTTAGAGATAGAATTTTGAAGCATGGACTGCTCGGTTGCGTCCGGAACGTCAAGATTAATCAAAATGGGCAGTAAACACAAAATGTGTAAAGGTTGACTTTTGGTCAAAGTCAACAGTTGACTTTTTATGGAGAAAAGTCAAAATTAGTGTGAGAAGTGAAAGATGGTGTATGGATAATGATATAATATTTAATATTATACCAAATGATATAAAGTAAAAATATGAGAGGAGATCCAATATGTAAATATGTATATTGGTATCAAGGAAGTTAGTAAATTAAATTCATATTTGAATAAATGATTGAATATATTAAATTATATATATAAATAGATTGTTTGAAAACAATTTATGGAGAGGAGGAGGAAATTAAATTTAAGTATACAATATGAATTGTATAACTTGAATAAGTTATTATGTATGAGAATTAAATAACCTAAATGGTTATTGTTATTTAGTGATTCTAGTATTTAAATATATACTAGTAACCTAATCTAAGAGAATTGTGGAGCATATCATAATTTATTTAATGATTATGGAAGTAAGTGTATACGAATATTATGTGATGACAAATAAAAGAAACTAGTGTAATCCTAATTATATATTAGGAATGAAGGGTTGAATAACTTAAGGGTTATGGGATGAGAGATTTATGGTATTTAAAATATATACTAATTTTAAGAGATTTATTTTATACATCTCAGTTAATTAATTTTATAACCTAATTATAGCAAGTCTAATTGGGTTAACAAATTAAGGGCATGTAAGTTTAATTGGGTTAAGAAATTAAATGTACTTGGGTAAGAAATTTATATTGAGTACATAGAAACCCTAATGAAATGAGTAGGGTAAGATGAAATTTAGTGTAATGGATCATATTAATTTTATGGCCCAAACATTTTAGCTAGGAAGTCCAAATATTTTATTTGGAAAAGCCAAAGGAATTAAGTTTTAAGCTCAAGTGAGTCAATTGTTAAGGAACATGTGGGAGAGATAATATTAAAAGCATTGGACTATGTAAATTTCATGGCCTAAGAAATTAAATATAAAGTCCAAAAGATTATTTATGGAAAGCCCAAATTATTATGGGTGGGACAAGTAATGGATGATGTTATTTGTTATGGCCCAAAGAATTAAAGTTAGTAGCCAAAAGAATTAAATGTTTGACCCAAAATTTAACCCATTGGGAGAGGGGCCTTTTTGTCATTTGATATACTAAATAAGAGTTAAAACAAAAAGCAATTTTGGCCAATCTTTAGCCACATGGCCGGACATGGAGAAGGTAGGAAAGGAGGGATGAATGTGGTTTATTCACTTTAGTTGGTGGCCAACTCATACCAACTCCTCTTATGTGTCAAAGTGTTAATTGGCCAACACTTTGTTCTCTCTTGTAAACAATCATTTAGTGGTTAGAAAGAGAGTGAATTGATGTGAGTAATTAAAGGCCACTTGGCCGGATTTGAAGGAGAGGAAAAGGAGAGGAGATGGTGGTTACACATCATCAATTATAAGCACCACAAATTTGCAAAAGATCTTCCACCAACATAGCCATGTGTCACTTTGTTTAAGAAGCCACATTACTTAATAATCTCACATACATCTAAATGATGATTAGAGAGAGAGAAAGGGATAAGATGATGTTGGAGAAATATAATTACATATACATATTATATCTATCCATATATTCTTTTTACTAAAACAAAAATCTAGTTTTTATCTCTTTTATTTCTTTCATCTAACCAAGCAAAACTAAGAGAGAGAAATAGAGAGAAGTAGGAGAGAGATAGAATTCGGTGAGAAGAGAAAGAAGAAGGAGAGGAGTTCTACCATTAATGCTCCATAAGTTCATCTCCTACTTTGAAAGAATAAGGAAGGCTAGCATGAGAATCAAAGATATAAACCCCTTTTGTTTATATAATTTTTGATTATTGTAAATCAAACTTTGAATCTATGTTTCTAAACTCAAAAACCTTAGATCTATGTGTTTATGAGTGTTTCATGTATAGATCTACCCATATTGGGTGTTGATTTAGTTGGAAATCGAAAATAAAGAAAAGTTATTTTTCTAGTTTTATAAGCTCTAAAATTTCTATGTACTTTGGATTTCCACCGTTTTAAATATATAGCTTCTTTTTGCGATCCGTCAAAGGGAGGTGCTAGATATACGTGTTAAATACTAAACCCAAGTGGTAGAACTCAAAAATGTTGAGTACACAAGTTTTAGTGACTGTTTTACCAAAAACAGTTTCATTGCTAAAAGTGAAAAATAGACTGTTTTGGACAGTCAAAGAGTAGGGGCATTTTGGTCATTTTTCGGACATCTAAAAATTCTGGAAAAATTTGGGAGTATACTATGATAGGTTATCTAACATCTCCAAGTGGAATCACTGAAAAAGGAGTTGTAGATTTCCGTATGGAAAATATTTAATAAAGCACGAAAAACTGCAAAATGGTAATTTAGCTTCTGCCCAAATTTTTAAAAGGGCATTTTCGACAACTTAAAATATGAGAAAAATTTTGGCCTTTTGGGACATGAAAATATAGGATATCAAGTACCTTGTGTCCAAAAATGAGCTCATTCCGAGTTAAAATGAGCAAGTTATGACCATTTCAATTTCTGTGATTTTTCGACGAAAATGGCTATATCCGGAGTTCTATAACTCCGATGGCCACGAAATTTAAACTGGAGTGTCACGTTAAGACGTATAAGATTGTGCCAAGAGATGGGAATTTCTAGAGTTAAGCACGAGGTAGCTAATTTCTTAAGGAATTAACTAAAAATAATTTTTTAAAAATACCAAAGGAAGTTGGAAAATTTTGGAAAAATACTTTTTGTGTATGAAATATGTGTATACATGTTTGTACAAAGGATAGAAAAATAATAAATTGATTTGGTATTTTCGTGTACGGATATGGAATCTAGCTTGTTGGATTAGAAAATCTGATGAATCCAGCTTGCTGGATTGAAAAGAAGTTTACTGAATTGAAAATATGTTGAATCCAGCTTGCTGGATTGCAATCTAGTTGCTGGATTTGTAATCCAGTTTGCTGGATTGTAGTTTGACTTGCTGGATTAGAAATTTATTGAATCCAGGTTGTTGGATTAGTATTTGACTTATTAGAGTATAAAGAAGAACTTATAATGTATAAGATTAAGTGTTTAATCATAATGAATATGATACAGTGATTGAAGAATTATCCAAGAATGATAATAATACCGATGTGTTAGGATGTTATCTAATATTTGATTAAGTATTAGATAATCTATTGACAAAGTAATTGTATTATGATACAAAGTAGAATATGCTGATTGAAAGACCAATCTTATTATTAATGATAGGTCTTACCAAAAGAAGTTAACTTAAACTGCGTAGCAGTAGTCAACGAATCAGGCAAGTTTTTCCTTAACTCAAACTTGAGTTGTATGTTCAAAGCATGTTAATGAATAATTGTTGTTGATTATTCACGTCTATATTGATTATTGATTCGCACGTTGTGCATATTATAAATGTTCATCAGGTATGAAAGGTTGATCACCTTCATTACCATTTGGTTCAGTTAATCTGTTCATGTTTATGCTTGACCATTCATTTTTATTGACTTGGTCGTTCAGCTAAGAAAATTTGTTCATGCTCTTTCACAATGTTTATATTGTTGAAAGTTAGCTAGCTTATTGTTCAATTCTTTCAATCATGATATATCCTCAAATAAATTTAAACTTGCTGGACAAATTTGATGCTCACCCTTGCTATATCATGATAAAATTTTCAGATTTAGAGGAAAGCTCGAGTAAAGACAGAAGTAAAGGCAAAGTGCAAGATTAAATTACATTGCAGTTAGATCTATTAAATTTTCTGACGAAAATAGTATTGTAAATCTTCTAAGATATTGAAGGTATGTATTAAGTTAAGGTTGTAGACCTTGGGAATGATGTGAAAAAGTTTAATGTATAAACAATTTATGTTTATATCTTCCGCAATAGTTATAGAAATAGTATACCAGATCCTTGGTGATTAGGACCGAGATTTGGGGATGCTACAGTTGGTATCAGAGCTGTAGGTTATAAACCTTAGGTAGGTGTACCTTAGGATATAACCGCGGAGAGATGATAAGTAATAAACTCGAATAGAGTTTAAGCGATAAGAGAAGAATTTTTGGAAATTCATTATTAAGTAAAGAGAAAGATAATTAAGATTCAAAGAAGAATCTTGAAGAGCTATAAGGATAAGAATTTGGAGTTACCTGACTCCAATAATAGAGATGAAAAGTGATAATAAATAGACTATGTCTATAAGATGAAAAGTGTTATTAAAATCATAATATACTATGATTAAAGAGAAGAATAAGAAGATCGTAAAATAAAACGATCGTAAGTATAAGGAGAAATGATTACGAAATAAGATCACGACGTGATCAAATTAAATCGTTGAATAACATATGATATGTTAAGTGATTGGAATGATATAGCCTGACGCTATAAAGAGAATGTACTATGAAATGGTACTATGTAAACTCAAAAAAAGAAAGAAAAAAAGAGTGGTAAATGTTAAGATGCGGATTAAATAAAATTCGTATTAAGAAAAGAGAAAGTTAGAATGGTGAGGGATTTCAATTGAGGACTCAAGTCAGCAGCTGAGTTGTATGATTCCTTGTATGGGCGGGGAGTTTGTACTTGGTTTTAGAATCACTTAGCCTCCTAGTCGATATAGTGGTTAGGTTGACCAATTCTTTGTATGGGCAGGGAATTGTTCGCTTAGCTTCCTATATTGATTAGTGGCCGAGTTTGGTTTGACAACCACTTAGTTTCTGGTATTGATAATCATTGGAACCTAATGTCGCGCTATTTGCTAAATGCATGTTGATAAGGTGATTCTTTTCTCATGTGTATAACGAATAGGTAGAGAATATAAGGTTAAGTACGAGTTCTTAAAACTCATACTTATGGTACGTTCGTGACTCATAATTATATGAAATGTTTATGAACCCCTCAGCGAATGGACGCCAAAGGTCTGACTAGGATAAGTTCTTAAACTCATATGATTGTGGAAAGTTCCTGAACTCATAATGTGTGGTAAGTTTGACGAACTGGTATAGTTATGATGAGATGGAGAATTGAGGATGATAGAAATAGATAGACTTATTAAGCAATGGATCATTAGAGAAATTGAAGTTGATGATGAAAGCATAGGTATTCCAAATCTTCTAGCTATGCTAGACTTCGATGTTTTTGACATCAAGCTAAATTCGCACTGATGTGCCTTTCGAAATAAAATGAATTTTTGTTATCCTCAACACAGGGTTACAACAGTGTAGAAGTGGGCTTCGTACTACTAACACATCGTTACCTGTTGTGGCGTGATGACACCAAAGATGATTTTCAAAGATTTTTGAACTGTTTAAAGAAGAGTCTATGCTAATTGATTCGGCTAGACAAAAATAATTTGAGATGTCAAAATGTATTTTTATATATCATCAATGTATCATGGAACCTGATGCAGAATGATAAAAATGATGCAGTTATCAATGCATAATTACCTAGTGTGGTATGTGATCTAAAGATCGTCAGCCCACTATGGTATGATGTAGTATGACAAAGTCACACAATGACGGAATCCTCAAACGGACTGTAAATACAGTGCGGTATCATGACGTCAAAATTATTTTTAAGAATTTTAAAGATAAATTATTGCCAACTGAATTTGGCCAGCAATGTTTCGATTGAAATTCGAATGATTGATATGCGTCTAAGCTATTTGATTCAGCTAGACAAATGTTTATGAAATTCAAAGTATTCTTTGAAAGTTTATGCCAAACCAAATTGTTTTGGTGCAGAATCTTATGATAAGTCTGAGGTGAATAACCCTAAAAATGGAGATATATTAATTGGATAAAATACTCCCATGTAAGAACGCATATAGTCGTTCCGATTACTAAGGTACAACAGACTGATCCTCTAAAGTACCCGCATCGGTAGTTTACCTTCTTTGTGATTGTAAACATACCAAATATAAAATATTTCAGAGGTAGAGTACCTTTCTTTCTTAATTGAAAGAGGTAGCAGGTAGAAATACCCTAAACCTCAAAGTTCATGATTTTATGATCCCTCAGACAGATATAAAAATATTTTAAACTCCTCAGAGTAATGTTGGGGTAGTATGTGATTATGGATATGAATAGTGTGAACTCATTGAGTACGAGTAGAATCTGAGATGATTGAATAAAGGTTATTATGACAACCTAGTTTTGCTTAATGTTTAGAAGATGTAAACTCCTAGTGAGTAGTTATGGTGAAATGTGATAATAGATGAGAAATCCTCAAAGGAGAAAATTATAAAGGTTAAGTTAAAAAACCTAGTTTTGATCAAGAGAATAAGCAGAGATTAATATGCTTTAATTTCGGGGACGAAATTCTTAGAAGAAGGGGTGAATGTGACAACCCAAGAATTTAGATAATTATTAAAATCCTAAAATAATGGATTAAAGGTTATAAGATTAACCTAGACAGAAAATAAGTGTATGGAATTGACGTTTCTGTGAAGGAATTTTAAGGATTTCAAAATTTTTAAGAAGAACCTATTTGGTTTCTTAATTGAATGAGAATAAAGAAATATGGGTTACAAAATTTCAAAACCCTAGAAATGAATTAATATGTACTTGAAGGAATATCGAGAATAAGGTATTACGATACATGTAAATTCGGTGTGAACTGAATAGTCTAAGAAATGTTATATAAGTACATATGGAAATTTTAGTAAGGAGATAAGATTTCACATGAAGAAATGTTATAAGGTTAAACGAAGATGAGTATATGTATAGAAATATATATACTTAGTAAGGTGCTATATATATTTTAGCAAGAGGAATGATGAATTAAGTTATTGATATAAGGATCAAGATAAAACTATGTTAGTAATTAACATAGCTTGAACGTTGGCCTTGACTGGCAAATAAGAATTTGAATAAATATAAAGTCGTTAATTTATACGATTAGCAATATGAAAGGAGTAATTTAAAACTCAAAATTTGAGTTAGAGATAGAATTTTGAAGCATGGACTGCTCGGTTGCGTCCGGAACGTCAAGATTAATCAAAATGGGCAGTAAACACAAAATGTGTAAAGGTTGACTTTTGGTCAAAGTCAACAGTTGACTTTTTATGGAGAAAAGTCAAAATTAGTGTGAGAAGTGAAAGATGGTGTATGGATAATGATATAATATTTAATATTATACCAAATGATATAAAGTAAAAATATGAGAGGAGATCCAATATGTAAATATGTATATTGGTATCAAGGAAGTTAGTAAATTAAATTCATATTTGAATAAATGATTGAATATATTAAATTATATATATAAATAGATTGTTTGAAAACAATTTATGGAGAGGAGGAGGAAATTAAATTTAAGTATACAATATGAATTGTATAACTTGAATAAGTTATTATGTATGAGAATTAAATAACCTAAATGGTTATTGTTATTTAGTGATTCTAGTATTTAAATATATACTAGTAACCTAATCTAAGAGAATTGTGGAGCATATCATAATTTATTTAATGATTATGGAAGTAAGTGTATACGAATATTATGTGATGACAAATAAAAGAAACTAGTGTAATCCTAATTATATATTAGGAATGAAGGGTTGAATAACTTAAGGGTTATGGGATGAGAGATTTATGGTATTTAAAATATATACTAATTTTAAGAGATTTATTTTATACATCTCAGTTAATTAATTTTATAACCTAATTATAGCAAGTCTAATTGGGTTAACAAATTAAGGGCATGTAAGTTTAATTGGGTTAAGAAATTAAATGTACTTGGGTAAGAAATTTATATTGAGTACATAGAAACCCTAATGAAATGAGTAGGGTAAGATGAAATTTAGTGTAATGGATCATATTAATTTTATGGCCCAAACATTTTAGCTAGGAAGTCCAAATATTTTATTTGGAAAAGCCAAAGGAATTAAGTTTTAAGCTCAAGTGAGCCAATTGTTAAGGAACATGTGGGAGAGATAATATTAAAAGCATTGGACTATGTAAATTTCATGGCCTAAGAAATTAAATATAAAGTCCAAAAGATTATTTATGGAAAGCCCAAATTATTATGGGTGGGACAAGTAATGGATGATGTTATTTGTTATGGCCCAAAGAATTAAAGTTAGTAGCCAAAAGAATTAAATGTTTGACCCAAAATTTAACCCATTGGGAGAGGGGCCTTTTTGTCATTTGATATACTAAATAAGAGTTAAAACAAAAAGCAATTTTGGCCAATCTTTAGCCACATGGCCGGACATGGAGAAGGTAGGAAAGGAGGGATGAATGTGGTTTATTCACTTTAGTTGGTGGCCAACTCATACCAACTCCTCTTATGTGTCAAAGTGTTAATTGGCCAACACTTTGTTCTCTCTTGTAAACAATCATTTAGTGGTTAGAAAGAGAGTGAATTGATGTGAGTAATTAAAGGCCACTTGGCCGGATTTGAAGGAGAGGAAAAGGAGAGGAGATGGTGGTTACACATCATCAATTATAAGCACCACAAATTTGCAAAAGATCTTCCACCAACATAGCCATGTGTCACTTTGTTTAAGAAGCCACATTACTTAATAATCTCACATACATCTAAATGATGATTAGAGAGAGAGAAAGGGATAAGATGATGTTGGAGAAATATAATTACATATACATATTATATCTATCCATATATTCTTTTTACTAAAACAAAAATCTAGTTTTTATCTCTTTTATTTCTTTCATCTAACCAAGCAAAACTAAGAGAGAGAAATAGAGAGAAGTAAGAGAGAGATAGAATTCGGTGGGAAGAGAAAGAAGAAGGAGAGGAGTTCTACCATTAATGCTCCATAAGTTCATCTCCTACTTTGAAAGAATAAGGAAGGCTAGCATGAGAATCAAAGGTATAAACCCCTTTTGTTTATATAATTTTTGATTATTGTAAATCAAACTTTGAATCTATGTTTCTAAACTCAAAAACCTTAGATCTATGTGTTTATGAGTGTTTCATGTATAGATCTACCCATATTGGGTGTTGATTTAGTTGGAAATCGAAAATAAAGAAAAGTTATTTTTCTAGTTTTATAAGCTCTAAAATTTCTATGTACTTTGGATTTCCACCGTTTTAAATCTATAGCTTCTTTTTGCGATCCGTCAAAGGGAGGTGCTAGATATACGTGTTAACTACTAAACCCAAGTGGTAGAACTCAAAAATGTTGAGTACACAAGTTTTAGTGACTGTTTTACCAAAAACAGTTTCATTGCTAAAAGTGAAAAATAGACTGTTTTGGACAGTCAAAGAGTAGGGGCATTTTGGTCATTTTTCGGACATCTAAAAATTCTGGAAAAATTTGGGAGTATACTATGATAGGTTATCTAACATCTCCAAGTGGAATCACTGAAAAAGAAGTTGTAGATTTCCGTATGGAAAATATTTAATAAAGCACGAAAAACTGCAAAATGGTAATTTAGCTTCTGCCCAAATTTTTAAAAGGGCATTTTCGGCAACTTAAAATGTGAGAAAAATTCTGGCCTTTTGGGACATGAAAATATAGGACATCAAGTACCTTGTGTCCAAAAATGAGCTCATTCCGAGTTAAAATGAGCAAGTTATGACCATTTCAATTTCTGTGATTTTTCGACGAAAATGGCTATATCCGGAGTTCTATAACTCCGATGGCCACGAAATTTAAACTGGAGTGTCACGTTAAGACGTATAAGATTGTGCCAAGAGATGGGAATTTCTGGAGTTAAGCACGAGGTAGCTAATTTCTTAAGGAATTAACTAAAAATGATTTTTTAAAAATACCAAAGGAAGTTGGAAAATTTTGGAAAAATACTTTTTGTGTATGAAATATGTGTATACATGTTTGTACAAAGGATAGAAAAATAATAAATTGATTTGGTATTTTCGTGTACGGATATGGAATCCAGCTTGTTGGATTAGAAAATCTGATGAATCCAGCTTGCTGGATTGAAAAGAAGTTTACTGAATTGAAAATATGTTGAATCCAGCTTGCTGGATTGCAATCTAGTTGCTGGATTTGTAATCCAGTTTGCTGGATTGCAGTTTGACTTGCTGGATTAGAAATTTATTGAATCCAGGTTGTTGGATTAGTATTTGACTTATTAGAGTATAAAGAAGAACTTATAATGTATAAGATTAAGTGTTTAATCATAATGAATATGATACAGTGATTGAAGAATTATCCAAGAATGATAATAATACCGATGTATTAGGATGTTATCTAATATTTGATTAAGTGTTAGATAATCTATTGACAAAGTAATTGTATTATGATACAAAGTAGAATATGCTGATTGAAAGACCAATCTTATTATTAATGATAGGTCTTACCAAAAGAAGTTAACTTAAACTGCGTAGCAGTAGTCAACGAATCAGGCAAATTTTTCCTTAACTCAAACTTGAGTTGTATGTTCAAAGCATGTTAATGAATAATTGTTGTTGATTATTCACGTCTATATTGATTATTGATTCGCACGTTGTGCATATTATAAATGTTCATCAGGTATGAAAGGTTGATCACCTTCATTACCATTTGGTTCAGTTAATCTGTTCATGTTTATGCTTGACCATTCATTTTTATTGACTTGGTCGTTCAGCTAAGAAAATTTGTTCATGCTCTTTCACAATGTTTATATTGTTAAAAGTTAGCTAGCTTATTGTTCAATTCTTTCAATCATGATATATCCTCAAATAAATTTAAACTTGCTGGGCAAATTTGATGCTCACCCTTGCTATATCATGATAAAATTTTCAGATTTAGAGGAAAGCTCGAGTAAAGACAGAAGTAAAGGCAAAGTGCAAGATTAAATTACATTGCAGTTAGATCTATTAAATTTTCTGACGAAAATAGTATTGTAAATCTTCTAAGATATTGAAGGTATGTATTAAGTTAAGGTTGTAGACCTTGGGAATGATGTGAAAAAGTTTAATGTATAAACAATTTATGTTTATATCTTCCGCAATAGTTATAGAAATAGTATACCAAATCCTTGGTGATTAGGACCGAGATTTGGGGATGCTACAGTTAATCCAGTCATGGGTAACTGCTAGTAACTCCCACTATGGCCATGTTTGGCTAGGCTTAATAGATTTCAAAATCATTTAATTTAGTAAAGCTTTATCATATAGTTTAATTAATGTCACACTCCTTCATAAAATAAATCAATATTTTATTTAATTTACTTTAAATAAAATATAATAAATTCTCATAAATTCACATAATTAAATTTCTCATTAATAAATAATGTCAAATTATTAACTCTCTAATTAATAATTAATTTAATTAAAATACCAATAGGCCTATTATATATTTCTTTTAATACAATAAGCTCCCATAATGACATACTTCGAATCACAAAAATTCTCCATATTAATTTAATAAATATAGCACATATAATTAAATTAATCCACCACAATTTTATCAATTAATTATTTAATCTAATAATTAATTCATCAAAAAAAATAATATTTATTCAATCCAATAAATATTAAAATTAATTTACAAAATCTCGGTTGTCACATCTTTCCCCTCTTAAAAGGATTCTGTCCTCAGAATCACAACTCAAACAATTCGTCGCGTTATATTCTCCTCCCCTTACGAAGATTCTGTCCCCAGAATCGCTTACACATAAATTAAGTAAATAAATGAGAGTAATTCTTCATCATATTCTCTTTGAGTTCTCACGTAGCTTCTTCAGTGTTGTGGTTCCTCTAAATTACCTTAACAAAATGTATTACTTTATTTCTTAGAACTTGTTCTTTTCGATCGACAATTTGAATAGGAATTTCTTCGTAAGATAAGTCTTTGTCGAAATGTAGGGGTTCATATTCAAAGACGTGCTTGTAATCGGGTTTATATGGTCGTAAGACTGAAACATGGAAAACGTTGTGGACATTCTCTAGTGCTGGAGGTAAGGCTACCTCATAAGCAACTTCTCCGACCCTCCTCAAAACTTCAAAGGGTCCAATGAATCTTGGGCTTAATTTTCCTTTCTTTCTGAACCTGATCTTTCCCTTCCAGGGAGAGACCTTTAAGAATACATAACTACCTAACTACCTAGCTCAAACTCAACGATTTTACGATGTGGATCGACATATTTCTTCTGTCTATCTTGAGTTGCTGTCAATCTTGTTCGGATCACTTTGACTATTTCTGCTATTTGTTGTACCAATTTCGGGCTTAGTAATTGTCTTTCGCCAACTTCATCCCAGTATAGCGGAGTTCTGCACTTTCTGCCGTATAATGCTTCATAAGGTGGCATGCCAATACTAGCGTGGTAACTGTTATTGTAGCCGAACTCTACGAGTGGTAGATGATCATCCCAATTTCCTTTAAAGTCCATTATACAAGCTCTTAACATATCTTCCAATGTCTGAATTGTTCTTTCACTCTGTCCATCTGTCAGAGGGTGATATGCTGTACTCATTCGCAATTATGTACTCATGCATTCCTGTAAACGTTTCCAGAAGTTCGATGTAAAGCGCGGATCTCTATCAGAAACAATTGACACCGGAACTCCGTGTCTTGAAATAATCTCTTTCACATATAACCTTGCCAACTGATATAAATTGAATATGATTTTGATCGTAAGGAAGTGTGCGGATTTCGTCAGTCGGTCAACGATAACCCATACTGCGTCGTAGCCTTTCTGAGTTGTCGGAAGGCCAACCACGAAGTCCATTCTAATATGTTCCCATTTCCATTCTTGGATCTCCAACGGTTGTAGCAATCCACTTGGTCTCTGATGTTCTGCTTTTACTTTTTGACAGGTTAGACATTTGGCAACACACTCTGCAACATCTCGTTTCAGATTAGGCCACTAGAAATATTGTCGAAGATCTTGGTACATCTTGGTACTACCAGGGTGAATCGAATATCGTGAGCTATGAGCCTCGCTCAAAATGTCTTCCTTAATCTATGGTATTGGCGGTACCCAAATTATGTTCTCAAATCTCAATATTCCTTCCTTATCCATCTTAAATCTTGGTTCAGTTCCTTCAGATATCTTCCTTATCACCTTTTTGCATTCATCGTCCTGAAGTTGAGCCTCCTTAACTTTATCCAGTAGGGTTGTACTAGATTGCATCTGAAACAGTTTCTCATCAATTTCCATAGGATACTTCACTTCTAACTCCAACTTCTCCATTGCTGAAATCAATTCCTTCTGTGCGGTCAACATCATCAATTTCTCCCGACCTTTTCTACTTAAAGCATCGGCAACCACGTTTGCCTTACCCGGATGGTATAAAATCTCACAATCGTAGTCTTTAATTAATTCCAACCACCTTCTTTGGTGCATATTCAATTCTTTCTGTGTGAAAATATATTTCAGACTCTTATGGTCTGTATATATTTCACACTTCTCCCCGTAGAGATAGTGCCTCCAGATTTTCAAAGCGAAAACCACTACAGCTAACTCCAAGTCATGGGTCGGATACCCCTTCTCATAATCCTTCAGTTGATGTGACGCGTACGCAATGACTCTGCCATTTTGCATAAGCACACAGCCAAGTCCCTTATGTGACGCATCACTATATACCACAAAATTTCATGTGTCATCTGGAAGAAATAACACAGGTGCTAAACTTAACCTTTTCTTTAATTCTTGAAAGCTTTCCTCACACTTTTCCGTCCAAACAAATTTCACCGATTTCCTAGTCAAATTCGTCAACGGAGTTGCGATCTTGGAAAAATCCTGAATGAATCTTCTGTAATATCCTGCCAATCCAAGAAAACTTCGTACTTCCGACGGCGTCTTCGGCTGATCCCAGTTAATCACAGCTTCGACTTTGGAGGGATCCACCGAAATTCTGTCCCTATCGATCACATGTCCAAGAAATTGTTCTTTTTCAATCCAGAATTCACATTTCGAAAACTTAGCATACAACTTCTCCTTCCTCAAAGTTTCTAACATCACCCTCAAATGCTCTTCATGTTCTTCCTTGGTTTTTGAATATACCAAAATATCATCTATAAAAACCACTACGAGCTTGTCCAAAAATGACTTGAACACACCATTCATTAAGCCCATAAATGCTGCAGGAGCATTCTTCAGACCAAATAATATTACCAGAAATTCGTAGTGACCGTATCGTGTTCTGAATGCTGTCTTCGGTATATCCTCTGGTCTCACCTTCAGTTGATGATAACCACTCCTCAAATCTATCTTGGAAAAGTATTTCGCTCCCTTCAATTGATCAAACAGATCATCGATCCTTGATAATGGATATCTATTCTTAATCGTGACCTTATTCAGTTCTCCATAATCAATGCAGAGCCGCATCGTTCCATCCTTCTTCTTCACAAATAACACTGGCGCTCCCCACGGCGATATGCTCGGTTGAATGTATTTCTTGTCCAATAATTCTTGTAGTTGTACCATTAATTCTTTCATCTCTACTGGTGCCAATCGGTATGGTGCCTTCGATATTGGAACCATTCCTGGAGCCAAATCGATCACAAATTCAACTGCTCTATCTGGAGGAAGTCCCGGCAAATCGTCCGGAAATACGTCTGCAAAATCTCGCACTACTGGTATCTCATCTATTTTCGGATTCTCTTTACGACTGTCGATTATGTAAGCTAAATATCCTACACATCCTTGTCATAACAACTTCCTGGTCTGCATCATCGTCAGACAACTCGCTTATCTAGGCGACTTGCTACCATAAAATACAACCTTTGATGGAGTCATAAGGTTAATACGCTTCTTTTGGCAATCAATTACTACCCCGTAATTGAATAACCAATCCATTCCCAAGATAACGTCAAATTCCCCAAGTCGAATAGGGATAAGATCTACGTTCATGATATTACCCTTAATATCCACTCTATAGTTCTTATGCACGTGTTTAACAGGGATTATTTCTCTATTCACGATTTCTATGTTCATGGGGTATTCTAACTCATCCTTAGGCAATTCTAAATTCTTAGCAAAGTCATCGGATATAAATAAGCAAGTAGCACCTGAATCAAATAACACATAAGCATTAACTTTATTAATCGGAATGATACCTGACACCACATCGCGAGACTGTACTGCGTCCTGCACTGTTATGTTGAATGTTCTGGCAGTCGGTCGGTTGGTTGCGGTTGGTGTTGCGATAGTCAGAGTGCTTCCACCGGTATTCCCTCTATTTCCTCCTAAACTCGTTCCTCCAGATCCCTTCTTGGGACAGTCCCTTGCCAGATGATCCTTTGAGCCATAAGTGAAACATGCACCCTTCTTTGGGTTCGGACAGTTTGGTGCTATGTGGCCTTCCTGACCACAATTATAGCACACTCGCTTCCCTTTCATGCAAACTTCCAAATGAGCTTTTTCGCAGGTTGAGCACGCTTCGATCTTCTTCTTCTGCCCTCCTTGTTGACTTCCAGCTGACGAGTTATCCGTCCACTTCCTCTTCTAATTAAGGCTACCCCCAGTGCTACTCTCACCAGTCTTGCTATTACCTTCATTCTCACTCTTCTTCTTCTTTTGCTCCTGATTATACTTCATTACTGCATCGCTTCCACCTTCAACGAGCATAGCTTTCTCTAGTACCCCAGCGAATGTCTTCAACTGAAACATCGACACTTTACTATACAACCACGACTTCAGACCTTGTTCGAACCTTCTTGCTTTTCTCTCGTCCGTGTGCACTTGATACGTGGCGAACCTTGCCAACTCATTGAATCTAACCGCATAATCTGATACAGACATATTCCCTTACTTCAATTCTAGAAACTGAACCTCCAATTGGTTCTGCGAGGTAGTCGGGAAATACATCTCGAAAAACATCTCCTTGAACCTCTCCTAGGTAATCATACCTTCTCTTCCACGGCCACCAAAAACTGGCTTCAGATTTCAGCATAAACGTTGCAAAATCGGTCTTCTGGTTCTCTCTGACTCTTGCAACCTCAAAAACCTTCTCCATCTCCATAACCCAAGTCTGAGCTTCGATAGGGTTCATGGAACCTTTAAACTCTGGCGGTCCCACCGCCTTGAAATCTTTGAACGTTGTATTCTGTGGAGCTTGAGGTTGATTATTCATTGCTCCAGGTAGTAAGTTCACTAATTGTTGGACGGGATTAGCATTGGCGTTATTGTTATTATTTGTTGACTCTTCCTGAGCTGGTTGACGGTTTTGTCTTCTAGGCGGCATATTTCTGTTAAGAATATACGCTTATTAGGTATTTATTCAATCCTTTAAACAATTAAGGCTTACCTAGAATATTTAATCATAATTCACTTAACACATTACTTCAAATAAACTTTGACATTTCATTAAATTCAAAAGTTTTAACATCATAAGATAGCGTCACTGCTATTTACATCAACTATCCTGAGATAAAGAATCTACAGGATTTAAAACATCAAAATATTCCTTTGTTTATAAATACATCAAAATTTACATCATTAACTACCAAATAGTTTTCACATAATTAAACATATACTATCACTGTCTATTAAGGCTCCGAATAGCCTTGCTACGCTCCTCTTCTATGATGCGAGACATCGTCCTGCGATCCAGTATGTACGATGGTAGACCTTCAAACTGAATTGGGTACCTCAAAACTCGATCTTGGGCTTCATCCGTTGCGTTATTAAGTGTAGACTATGTCTCCTCAAGTTTAACCTTCTTCACGCAGCAATCATCTTCTGCAAGATCAGCACGACGTGACTCTCGTACCCAGCCCTCCTCTGCTATGGCAAGCCTCTCTGAGCTCTCTTTCAGATCCTTCTTTAACTTTTCTATTTCTGTGGACTTATCCTCGGTTTGACCCTTCTCGTGAACCAGATCCCACTCTACGTTTCCTAAACATGTGTGAAGAGTCACAATCTCCCTATCCTTCTGCTCAATACTAATCTGCTGACTAACCGCTTGCTCAGTCAAATCCTGAACAGTATCCTGCAACTCTATGTTACGATCAAAAAGTGCATCATACATCTCAGCATCAATGGAGTTCGGTGGGAACTCCTCTTCTTCCTCTTCTTCCTCCGGATCCTCCTCTGGATCAGTCTCAGGCTCATGCTCCTGACCAACAACTGTGATCAACGGAGATGGCTCCCTCTGAATCAACTGCTCCCTGACAACATGAATGCCTCGGGGCTCCTCCTAAATAGGCACTCGGGGTTCCTCCTCCCCAGCTCGACTAGCTCCTCCAATAACCGACATCCTGACAACAAAATTTTAAGTTTTAGTTACTAATCCGTGCTAGCGAACACATAGATTAACACATAAGCACATAGAGTCTTTTATTATATTCAATGAATTAAGAAATTCATCTCTTAGAACTCGATAAGAGTTTTCCTTCACTATGTTCTTCCTATAAGGCTATTACATAAGGTTGTTCCCCCACCTAAGGTTCATAACCTACAGCTCTGATACCAACCTGTGACACCCCTAAATCCGGGTACTTCCATTCCCACATGATTTGGTGTTCACTATACAAACATCATATATCTATCTACCCATAAAAAATGCAAACCATGCAATAGATAGGATAAATCCTCCCCTTATGGGGTTACAACATCTGAATAATAAATACAATCCCAGGTCATACTAACCTTAAATATCTGTGCGGAAATATAAATAAATAATAAGTCTTAAACAACATCAGTTCTAATTATCATTACATAACCACATAAATAATCAATCTTCATTACTTGCTAAGCTTGCCCTTGCCTTTACTAGTGGAAGGTTCATCTGCTCTTTTGTTCTTAACTGCAATGTTATTATTACACAAGAGTGAGCATGATTGCCCACAAGTATAATAATGAAAGCAACAATATAATAACATGCGAATGAATCAAAGACTTCTGAAATAAAGCTCAACTTTTGAATCAAGAATGAATAACAAGAATCAAAAGAAATCTGAGGGTCATAAGACCTTGAACTATGTCCTAGGTTGTCAAGGGTTATACTTGAAATCTTTAACAGTCATAAGACTATGGACCTTTCTTCTCGTACTTAGGGGGATCAGCCCTTAGTACAATACTGTGCACAATATCTTAACGCTAAGGCATAAATAATCCCCTATACAGGGTTGTTCATCTCAGTTTGACATTCGAGTCCGCACCAAAGGAAGTTTGGTTTGGATAATTCATCAAGGGTTCTGAAATTTAGAACGCTCATCAACTATGGACTAGTTGAATAAATAAGGGTTCGCTAGTCTAACAAGGTTTAACAATAATTGATAACTTAATTGAATAGAATCTTAAAAGGTATACAATAGAATAAGTATTGTATAACAGCATCATGCTTGAAAGATTTATAAACTTTAATATACAAAACAGACTTGATTAATAATAATGAGGACTTGCTCAATGTAGAAAGGTGAATTAATCAACTTATATAACGATAACAAGTAGGGTTAGGAAACTTGTCTCGTGCTTAGATTACACTTTAACTAAACTCGTTCTTTGAATTTAATCCTACATATCATTTACATTCACAATACCCGTCAATTATAACGTAACTAATCATAGTAACTTCATTCTTTTTTGTCTAACTTTGATTATGGCTATACTTAGTCAATTTATCACATTCATTGCCACATAATTTACACTTCACAAATAACAAACTAATTATGTATTCAATAATTCAATCCATATGAAATTATGTTATTTACATGTTAAACATTTATTTTATCACCTCATTATAATTTTAACATTTTTACATGTTCATTAATTAAGTTACCAACACATTGCTAGACTTAATTAAAAAAAAATCCATTCCTGCACATTCTGGAGAGTGGCGCTGCGGCGCCACTTTTATAATAGGTCTTGGCGCCATGGCCGAATACATGGCGATGCGGCGCGGTGGCGCTGCGGCGAGGGAAATAGGCAGGTAGCTGGCGCTGCGGTGCGGCGTACCAGACGCAGAAATGGCAGTTCTCGAAAAATCGCAGAACATGCCAATTTCTACCAATTTCTTAAATTTCTACTCGAATTTAGACATACCCACAAGATATAATTCACACATAATCATTACCCAACATTTATATAATGACTTTAACTAATTTAAACACTTAATTACATAATTAAAGCATGCAACTTCCACTGTTCTTGATGTTCTTGAAGGTTTGAAAACAAAACATAAAAATTGACACTACGGATTCGTTATCACACCGAATCCGTTTGTTTAAGGTTTGGTCTCTTCGTAATAACATGCATAATAATATACAAGTATAAATTTTACAAAATCATTTATGTTTGACACACTAAAATTCACGTTTAAGGCCATAAGGCCAAAACCCAAACTCTGTAAATTTTGAAATAACAAGTCATCGTATTATGAAAGTTATGAAATGGAATCATGCAATATATATATATATATATATATATATATATATATATATATATATATATATATATAAAACATGTTATGTTACTCGAATTATTACGTATAACCATATAACAACACAATCTCTAACTACAGAGATTTACAGAATATTTGAAAGCCATCTTATAAAACTAAATGACGCAACAACGAAAATTGGGTTTGGAGAATTACCCAAGCGTAGATTAGAAGGATTGAAACTTTTCTCAATTTCTTCTTAACTCTCACAAATCTCTTTACAGTCTCTGAACATTCAAACTCTCTCCCTCTCTTTCTCCTTTCTGTTTTTGCCAGACTTAGAAAATGAATAGAAAAAGAGTACGCATAATAAAGGAAAAGAGAACTGACGCGCATAATGGTCAGTTAACCCAGTCATGGGTAACTGCTAGTAACTCCCACTAAGGCCATGTTTGGCTAGGCTTAATAGATTTTAAAACCATTTAATTTAGTAAAGCTTTATCATATAGTTTAATTAATGTCACACTCCTTCATAAAATAAATCAATATTTTATTTAATTTACTTTAAATAAAATATAATAAATTCTCATAAATTCACATAATTAAATTTCTCATTAATAAATAATGTCAAATTATTAACTCACTAATTAATAATTAATTTAATTAAAATACCAATAGGCCTATTAAATATTTCTTTTAATACAATAAGCTCTCATAATGACATACTTCGAATCACAAAAATTCTCCACATTAATTTAATAAATATAGCACATATAATTAAATTAATCTACCACAATTTTATTAATTAATCATTTAATCTAATAATTAATTCATCGAAAAAAAAATATTTATTCAATCCAATAAATATTAAAATTAATTTACAAAATCTCAGTTGTCACACCAGAAGCAAGAATCGATAAAGAAGGAATACTTTGAGTCAACTCCAGACTTTGTGTTCCTAACGAATCTGATTTGAAGTATAAAATCATGATGGAGGCACACAACACACCGTTTGCAATCCATCATGGGAGTACCAAAATATATCATGATCTTCGATATAAATTTTTGATGGAGCAATATGAAGAGAGAGATCGTGGAGTTTATCTCAAGGTGTTTAACTTGTCAACGTGCCAAGGCAGAGCATCAAGTGCCAAAAGGTCTATTGAAACCACTTGAAATTCAAGAATGGAAGTAGGAGCACATTAACATTATTTTTGTTATAGGTCTTCCCAAGGTTTCTCAAGGCATAGATGCAGTTTGGGTCATTGTCGATAGATTAACCAAGTCTGCTCATTTCTTATCTATACGAGAAATTTATTAACTTGAACGTCTTGCTCGTATATACATAAATGAGATTGTAAGACTACATGGTATGTCAGTATCCATAGTTTCTGATCGAGACCCAAGATTCACTTCACGATTTTAGGTTAGTTCGCAAAAAGCTATGGGCACGGATTTACGATTCAGTTTGACATATCATCCTCAGACGGACGGGCAGTCGGAGAGGACTATTTAAACTCTTGAGGATCTATTAAGACTCTGTGTCTTGACTTCAAAGGAAGTTAAGACAAGTACTTGCCATTAGTAGAATTCTCCTACAATAACAATTATCAAGCAAGTATAGGTATGGCTCCATTCGAAGCATTGTATGAACGTAAGTGTCGTTCTCCAGTATGTTGAGATAAGGTGGGTGAAGCAACGTTGTTGGGATAGAAATTGGTACGAATGACAACAGAAAAGATTCAAATGATCCAGCCACGTATTAAAACCTCACAAGATCGACATATAAGTTATGTTGATCTTCATCAAAGAGACGTGAAATTCAATGTTGGAGATCATGTATTATTACGTGTACTCCATGGAAAGGAGTTACAAGATTTGAAAAGAGAGGAAAGCTCAATCTTCGATTGTTGGCTCATTTGAAATCCTCAACTGAGTAGGAACTATGGCCTATAGACTCGCCTTACCGCCAAGTATAGACCCATCTTATTGCCAAGTATGTCTCGTGTTCATAACATTTTTCATATATCTATGTTACGTAAATATGTGGAAGACCCGAACCACATTATTGATTTAGAACCGGGCGAGATAGCGGAAGATTTAACGTATGAAGATGTACCTGTTAAAATCTTGTATAAGAAGGAACATATTCTACGCTCCAAGGTTATACCTCAAGTCAAAGTTTTGTGGAAAAACCACGATATTGAGGAAATGACATAGGAGTTAGAATCTGAAATAAAATCAAGGTATCCTCACATTTTCGACATACCAGGTACGTACACTAATTTTGAGGATAAAATTTTATAAGAATGGGAGGTTATAAGACCCCAACTTTTATAAATAAAGATTAATTTTCTCTAAATATCATTTTAAATTTTATGGTGTGGATTTGATATAATATTATAGTTGTGGATAATATTTATAAATTTTACAAAGTAAGCAAGTTGTCATAAAATATTCGTTTGGTAGGGAAATATTCGTTTTATCAGGAAATATTCGTACAACGACACAATCATTAATGGACCCCACAACAAAATTACTGTCAGAGTTAGAAAACGATAGAAATAACTTTTTATAAAAATAATGACAAAATTTTTACCGTTAACTATTGAAATACCCAATGGTAAAAGTACAATAATACGCGTGGTTGCATAGTAGCACACGGTATTGTACAGTATCTTTGATTATTGATGCTTACATGAGAAGTTACTCAGTTTTATTCAATTCTTGCTATAGTAATTACTGCATAGTATCTCACGTTATTGATTCAATTATTGTCACAATATTTTATATTATTAAATTAATATTTGAGATGATAAAATTATTCATATTATTATTTATATTATTGACGATGTCTAGAAAGTTCTGTCAAGGAAAGGGGTTTGATCACCTAATTGCGCGCCAATAAGGAGAAATCTTTATCTGAAAGTCCCATCTTTCCTGGAAATGATATGGTTGTTAATATTACGAGTTATAATATTAATGATGAATAAATGTTGTTAAAAATGTGTTTAGTAAAGTCAAGTGAATTGAGATAAATAGATAGGATTTTTATGAAGTATTTGTTGTAAATTTGGCTTATTACATGGACCCCCACTTACCTATTTTTCAAAATTATAGGTAGAAAGTTATATATATATATATATATATATATATATATATATATATATATATATATGTGTGTGTGTGTGTGTGTGTGTGTGTGGGGGGGTATGTGTGTGTGTGTGTATATATATATATATTATAAAATTTGTTTTTTATATAAAATAAAATATATTATATTTTATTGTTGCATAGTACTACATAGTGCAATATCAAAAAATTTCATAATTCGCCCGTGAAGAATTCGTCCGTGATAAGTCATTGTGCAATCCGTTACTTTCTAATTCAAATAGTATCCTGCCATTCTCCTATAAATTGGATGCTTAGTTTAGAGATGAAAATCACACCAGAATCAGAGAATTTTTCTTCTATAATATTGAGCGTGTTTCTTTAGAGTTTAAGAAAGCTTTGAGTGTAAAAAATAGTGCAAGTTTTTTTCAAAAATATCCCCACCCTACCAGTCAGAAATACTCTCCTTTTAAGGTAAGGGATATTATTTTTGTTCAATACTCGTAAGAAATAATATTTTATTTCATACTCTGTAGTATGTAAGTAATATTATTTCGTTTCAGATTTCAAATTCTACACTAATTTTGTTAAGTATTACTTTTATACTCCTTGAAATTAGTAGAATATCCTTGAAATTTGCGCTTCATCTAGTATTGTTTCACAAGGATATTTTTCTGAACATTCTTGTTAAATTTTGATCTTTTCATGCTGGGGTACTATTTAAAGGATACTATTCACGAGTACTATTCATGGGATACTATTCACTCGTGTACTATTCACCCAGGGTACTATTTATGAGATAAATTGATTTCTTTTCTGTCCAAATTATTTTTACATGAATATTATTCTTGAATTTTACTCTACAAAGTAGTTATCATGTTGACAATTTGGATATTTTTAAACTCTAGATAAATTTAAAGTCTTTAATATTTATCCTGATTTCGTTTGATTGATGCTTGTATCATTGTCATCATCCTCATGCTTATATTGTGATGAAAGTTATCTTTGGCCCGTGTGCATATATGAACTGTTGATTGGTATGATTATGACTATGTATCGATATAATCATGACCTGTAATATTACAAATGATGTGGTAAAAGTCCTCATTGGCCCGTAGTGCATTGATGGACAGTTGTTGGCATGATCATGACTACTGGAGATACTAACGAATATCCTTAGCCCGTAGTGCATGGATAATTCGTGGATGTGATAATAATCAATATTCTTGGCCCGTAGTGCATGGATAATTCATGGATATGATACTAACGAATATCCTTGGCCCGTAGTGCATGGATAATTCGATGATGTAGATTATTTATTGAGCTGTGTTACATCGATAAAATATTGATGATGAACTTTTAAATCATAGAAGATAGTATATATCATGCTCTACTTGACTTTTCTAATGGATTGTTCGTTCCGCTACAATTAAACTTGTTGTCTATTATCTTCTATCAGTTTAACACTGTTTAAGGCTAACGATAATTTTTTCTGCATTATCTTAGTCTTAATATTCTTTACTGGACTAGTTGAGCTCACCCTTTGCTTTCATTGTTCTTTTCAGGAAATGAGAATATAACTGGGACTAGTCGGGGAACGGAGTGATGGTCCGAGATTGTGGCTATAGTAGTCCTCACTATTTTATAAAATAGTGTGATAATAATTGTAATGAGGACTCTATTTGAGTTTGGATATTGTCTACGAGATAATATTCGTGTTAAAACTCTCAGCTTACGTTTTTCGTGTTGTATTAATGAAGTTTGTATTTGAATTGTGTACCATATATTTGGCGAATCAGAATGGGTTGTGTATACCTATTTTGGGGGCGTCACAATTTGTAAATCCATCTTCCCTATGAAGCTTGTGTTGGGAGTTCAGTTCAATATAGATGGATGTACCCTTTCAAGAGGGTGATGGGAAACCTTAAGAGGTCTTATGTCGAGGGGTCGATGTGATGCCCCCAAAATAGGTCTAGACAACCCATTCTGAGTCGGCAAGTACATGGTACATAAATCAAATACAACTTCATTTATGCAACTAATAACTGTCGTGTAAAATACGACAAAACATAAACTATGTGTTTCAATACAAATATTGTCTCCTAGACAATATCCAAACTCAAAATAAGTTCTCATTACAATTATTATCACACTATTTTATAAAATAGTGAGGACTACTATAACAACTATCTTAGACCATCACTCCATTTCTTGACTGGTCCCAGCTATATTCTTATTTCCTGAAGAGAACAATGAAAGAAAATGGTGATCTCAACTAGCCCAAAAAAGAATATTATGACTAAGATAATGCATAATAAATTATCCTTAGTCCTCAACAGAGAAAAATCTGATAAAATACAATAGACAACAAATTTTAGATCAACAACTGTAGCGGAATAAGCAATTTATTAGAAGAGTCAAGTAGAGCATGATGTCTACTATCTTCGATGATTTAAAAGTTCATTATCAATATTTTATCTCTGTAACACAACTCAATAAATATTTCACATCATTGAATTATCCATGCACTATGGGCTAATGATATTCGTTAGTATCACCAATGGTCATTATCATGCCAAATAACTGTCCATCTATGCACTAGGGCCAAAAAGGACTTTCACCACATCATTTGTCTGAAACATTACAGGTCATAATTATACCAATACATAATTCCTGGTCATAATCATACCAATCAACAGTCCATCTACGCACTACGGGCCAAAGATGACTTTCACCACAATATAAGCATGAGGATGATGACAATGATATAAAAAATCAATCAAGTGAGATTAAGGATAAATATTAAAGGTTTATAATTCAATTTATGTAGAGTTTAAGAATGTCCAAATTGTCAACATGATAATTAATTGGTCAGAAAAGAAACCAATTTTATCGTGAATAGTACCCCAGGTGAATAGTGCCCGAGTGAATAGTACCCAAGTAATTAGTATCCCGTGAATAGTACCCCAACATGAAAAGATTAAAATTTAATAAGAAAGTTCAGAAAAATATTTCAGTGAAACGATATTAGATGAAGCGCAAAATTCAAGGATATTCTACTAACTTCAAGGAGTATAGAAGCAATACTTATCAAAATAAGTGTACATTTAGGAATATGAAACGAAATAATATTACTTATATACTATAGAGTATGGAAGAAAATAATATTTCTTACGAAAATAATATCCCTTACGAATATTGAACGAAAATATTATTCCTTACGAATATTGAACGAAGATAATATCTCTTAAGAATATTGAACGAATATAATATTCCTTACGAATATTGAACGAAAATAATATTCCGTACGAATACGAAAGATAATATCTCTTACGAATATGAAATAAATAATACCCCTTACCTTAGTAAGAGACTATATCTGACTTGTATAGCAGAGATATTCTTGAAGAAAACTTGCAATATTTGCTACACTCAAAGTATCATTGTACTAGAAAGAAATATGCACAATATTATAGAAGAAGAATTCTCTAATTCTGGTGTGATTTTCATTTCTTAACTGGCATCCTATTTATAGGAGAATGGCAGTGCACTTTAAATTTTTCACGGGTGAACAAAACGAATTCACGGGAGAAGAATTCGTCTGATTTTTTGATTTTTACTATTCATCACTGTGTAATAAAATATTCTAATAAAACAAAAACTTTATATAAAATATAATATATTCTACTTATAATCTAATAAAACAAATAACTTTATATATAATATAAAAAATATTCTGTTTTATATCAAAAGTTTTATGTTTTATTACTATTATAATAATAATCAAACAAAACTAAGATAACTTTCTACCAATGATTTTGAAAAATGAGTAAGTTGGGGTCCATGTAATAAGTCAAACATACAACAAATACTTCATGAAAAACCCCTCTATTTATATCAAAAATTGAATAAATATTTATCACAAATCACTTATCTTGAATAAACACATTTTTAATCTTTCAACAATTATTTATCATTAATATTATAACTCACAATATTGACAACAAGATCATTCCCAGGAAAGAGGAGACTTTTCGATAAGGACTTCTCCTTATTGGCGCGCAATTAAATAACATAACCCCTTTTCTGGACAAAACTTTCTAGACATTGTCAATAATGCAAATAATAATATGAATAACTGTGTCATCTCAATTATTGATTTAATAATATAAAATATTATGCAGATGATATTGTGACAATAATTGAATTAATAATATGAGATATTATGCAGCAACTATTGTGGCAATAATTGAATAAAACTGAGTGACTTTTTAAGTAAGCATCAATAATCAGAGATACTATACAATACCGTGTGCTAATTTGCAATCACGCATATTACTATATTTTTATCACGGGGTATTTCAAAAGTTAATGGTAAAAGTTTTGTCGTTATTTTTATAAAAAGGTTATTTTAGTCGCTTTCTATATCCGACCGTAATTTCGTTGTGGAGTCCACTAATGATTGTGCCGTCGTACGAATATTCCCCGACCAAACGAATATTTTATGACAACTTACATACTTTGCAAAATTTGCACATATCACCCATAACTATAGCATTAAATCTTTATTCATAAAAAGTTGGGGTCTTACAGTCGATATGTGAGGCATACAATTTTGATGAGATATCTACGTTTATCTCAGACTATTTTTTCGACGAAGTCTTGACAAAGGCCAATCGAGTCCCGAGACATGATGATGGGGGTAATGTTGAAATAAATGGTCAGCTTTCGTATAAGGGCATTTACGGGGGTCAGATTTACGTATTCAAGTGTCATTGGTTTGGGACAGAAAAAGGTATACGTGTCAATCGACATGGAATTGTCAATATTGACGTCCATAGGTATGCATACGCCAACGAACCATTTGTGTTTCCAACTCAAACAATACAAGTATACTACACTCTTACTCCTGTTAGGAAAAGGGATAGACTGCCTGCAGATTGGCAAGTTGTAATTCATACTCCCGCGCGCAGTCGTGTACAATTAGTAGACGGGGAGTTCTACCAAGAGGAGATGCTTCATAGAAATACACCAATAAATATGGAGGACGAAATTGAAGTAATACGGTTAGAGGGTGGAGATGAACCTACTAAATTGGGTCCTGAGTTAGTACGTGTGCCAGATGACATTGATACTAAGGAAGAAGAGTTACTGACTGACATCGACACAGAATCTGATGAAGATGATGGTTATGAATCTCTAACTGTATGCAAGATAATTCTGACTAAAAAATAGGATTTATGTTTAGTATTACTTGTAGTACTTCCGATTATACACACACACATACACACACACACACACACACACACACACACATATATATATATATATATATGTTCTTTCTATATATCATTATCGTGTTTATGTATCTTTCATTCATTACTGTGTTTTAGTTAACTATTTTATACCATTACATGTAATTATTGTCATTTTATTTGTATATGTACTCAAATATATCAGCGTATTAACATCATTAAATATATTTTTATAGATGACGGATGAACCAGCTGCAAGAAAGCGTGGGTTGTGTAGGGGTCCTAATCACGTGCCAAAGGCCCTGACTAATTCGGATGAGCAGATTCTTATACATATCCATCCTCCTCCAGACAACATATATGTTAAACATTTATATATCAATATTTTATATTTCAATTGTTTAAGATATATATTAATGTAACTTGCTTAAAATATTATAATCAAATGCCCATATTTAATGTAAATTGTTTATTGTAGTGATTTTTGTGATGGTAAAATTGTGAAGTGTATTTCACAATTATGCTTACAGAACTAGCCTAAGCCAGTGATTGCGTGGGCGTGCACACCTAGCGCCTACAAGGATGCTGTTTGGGCTGAATTTCATGTATACTTTTTGTTAATGCTTATCACAATATAATTAATAACTTTTCTAATATTATTAATACTTGTTTTATTTACAGAAGAAATATAGATAGGACGACGCACATGCATCAGTTATTCAAACATTATTCTGGCAGAAGTGCGTCATTCGAACCAAAGACAATCTAAATAAAGAAAGAGAAAAAGTCATTCATAATGCAGGGATTGACCATGTAGGACAGGGTGAGGACTACATGCATGAGCATAGCCCCTGGTGGTGCACACAGAGCATATGGGTTGATATGTGCGCCCAGTGGAGAGCCGAGGGATGGGTCAAGAGACGGAAGACTGCCTCCACGAACAGAGCCTCAAATGTAACAATAGGCAAAAAGGTAAAAAGGACCAATAAGGGCGGCAGTATATCATAGGTGCAATACATTACTGCCAGGGTACGTATTGAGTATAAAGTTTAGTTATAGTTTTAGTACATTACACATGTTTACTTATTAATATATGAGCATTTTAATTTTGTAGGAGGCATATTAATTCTGTGGCCACTCGCGATGGTTTGCCTGAGGCTATCAAGATAGCGGTATACTTTGATATTTTATAAAATTTTAGGTCATTTTTAAACATTTTATATTTATTGTTAACTATTTAATTTCTAACATGCTGATGTAACGACCCCAAAATTTAAATACTTTAATTCTCGATTTCGGTCGTTAATAATACATTCAACCTCTAATTTTACATCATTAAACGATAATACAACCATTGAAATTTGCGGGATAATTAAAATTTTCTATTACAAACTGTTCTCGTTCCTAAAACTTTCAACCTTTACATCTAAATATCTCAGAATCATTTTAATACTACAAGAGTTTACATCGCAAAACGATATTACAATTCAATATTAATACATTATTCGGAACCTTAAACATGATTCAAATAATAATAACTCAGCCAAGGTGTATAAATCTTCAAGTATTACATCTGATTCATGTCTTTCAAGTAGCACATAACTTTACCTTGATTCTTTAACCTGCAAAAGTGGTTATTTGCAAGATTGAGCTCAACAGCCCAGCAAAATCTAACAGTTTTCATGCATCACATAGCACATAATAACATGCTTAATATACATCTCATAAACATTCGACTAATATAACATACATGTTGCAGTTCATATAACAAGTATAAAGATTGAGCTCCTTACTCAATCAACATTCATTATGAAATCAACGTAGTCATAAATTGACTTTAACACATCATGCTCTTTTCAACAAAGATTTAAAATAGTTCATCATCAAGTTCACATAGCAAATAGGAACTGAAAGACTTGCCTTCGTCGTTGTTTACCAATAACAGTTTAACAGCTTACAGCTATCTGCACTTCACGTGCCTTACACAATTAAATAATCATGCACATCAACTATTAGTCACATAGCAATGCATAGTAGTTGTAATGTAAACTTTACCCTATATCTCATAACCCTTCCTGTTAATCAATACACAATGTTCAATTTGATTGTGTTAACTTTCGACTTACATCTCACTATATTTTATACTCGAAGTTCATTCAAGTGTTTAAGTCTTGCTAGAATTATTATTGGTTTTATATTAATCCCATTTCATATCTTATAATATTCATTTCATTTGATTTAAAACACTTTTTACATTCATTAATACTTGTCACGGCGTTTTGACGTTTATTCGTCACACGCCCGCTTTGTCTCTCTTGTCTATGCTTATACAATTTATCTAATACATCATTATTAATGTTAAGAATCATTATATATACTAACATTCATGTTTTATAACTTAGAACAACATCTCTTATCGTCAGAAGCACTACACTTGCATACGTGCATGCCCGACGCCCTCCGATTGTCCCCGAAAACACAATAATCTAAAGATGGCAATTTTGAACCCTGTTCATGATCTTAAATTGACAAACTTAAAGAATAAAAGTTGTAGGTTTATTCGTTCTCGTTCTGGATCATCTTGAATCACCTCAATCAGAGTTCGTATAAAAAAGTTATGCCCATTTTACCAAATTAGATCAAAACAGTCACACCTGACGCACTTTAGGCATAGCTGCACCCAATTAAGCCTTGGGAACAGCGCAGCTGCGTCCTAGAGGGCAGCTGTGCCCCAAATGACTTAGGGCACAGTGTAGTTGCGCCCGTTAATAGAAACGGGACTCTGAACTCACTGTTCTCGCGATTTTTTGAACCTTTTCTCCTTCTAATCTTCATAACTTGTGTTATACACATCCAAATTAGTCCTTTTTGATTCTATGGGTTCGTAATTCATAGAACTACTATATAATAGAATTATAACAATTTATAGAAACACTAGCTAGCCTAAATCTGCACCCAAAACTCATGTTCATATTAGTTTTATATGTTTTAACATATTTAGCGTAATCATTCACCATGGATTCGATTCCTAACCAAATTAATCCATTTAAACTTTGTTGTTTTCATTTCTCAGAGAAGAACAACATATATCCATCAATTTACAACTTTAATCATTGATTCATAACTAATTTTAGCCTCTAAACAGACCATAGCATACATATTAAACCAAAAGACTATTATCAAATCATCTAATAGGTTATTAATTAATTAACACGATTGATTTCTTCTCCACTTTTATAACCAAAATAACTCTCAATATAGCCAAACTTAAGAAATAGAAATTAGGAGTTTTGAAGTTCTTTCTTACCTCTTGATTCCTTCTTAGCTTGGTTATATGATCAATTACTTTATCAATCTTTTTCTTCCTTGAGCTTTCTTCCAAATTCTTGCAAAAAATTCCCACTCTCTCTTTCTCTCTCTAAAAACTTAGTCTTCTCTTTGCAAATGAACGTATAGGGAATAAACTGAAGAATGGGGCTTAAGTGTGACTTTTAAATTGGGTTACTCAGTTACAGAACGTAAAAGACCTCAACAGTTAGGAAAACATGAAGGGTCTAATGCCATATTTGGGAGAGCTCAATTGCTCTATGGTATATTTTTATTTTTCCTTTTACTATATGATATGATACCTCTTCTTCCTTTAATTGAAATAAAATGACACACTTACACTTCTCCAATTATCCATACAGATAACTATATAATTTCTCATACAATTATGAATTCACATTCATAATTAAAATAAACATCTCTATTCAAATAAATATTTTTATTAAAAAAATTAATATTTAACCCACTCATTATTTTAATAAATTATACAATTATTATGTATAATATTTAATTTCTTTCCATCTATAAATTTTCCTAAAATAATTTATTTAATCTATATATTTAGTCACATCT
The DNA here is from genome assembly GCA_016801055.1 of Panax notoginseng. NCBI lineage: Eukaryota > Viridiplantae > Streptophyta > Magnoliopsida > Apiales > Araliaceae > Panax > Panax notoginseng. The sequence goes on along the minus strand of CM029013.1, from coordinate 225,829,558 downwards.
TAAATATTAACTCAATTTATTAGTCTTGACACCAATATTTATTTATAGACCAATTTATATTCGCTTGACATAATATAATACATTAAGCCATTACATAACCATATTACATTTATACGTCATATATTTTATCTCTCATTTCATTAAAACAATGTATATTTACGTTAATTCACTTTTTTAGTTAAATGGATAAATCCTTTCATTTAACTCACAAAAACACCTTTGTCATCTAAGATTTTAATATTTAAATTATATTATTTCATAATATAATTATTATCTTAATTTTAAATTAACCAATATTATTCAGTTAATTTCCTTCGCCACCATACACCTTTTCACAACAATTTCGTTTACTTTCTTTAATAGTTAAACTAACTATTAACCTCATTTCCCAAATATATATATATATATATATATATATATATATATATATATATATATATATATATATATATATTTCTCTTCTATATTCACAATTACTCTTTTCATACCAACACATATTTCAAAATTATATAACACGTATATATACATACTCAAACTCAAATCATCTCATAATAAGAATTTTAATTATTAATTTCTTATTTTAATAACTTATAAAAATTCGGGTTGTCACAGCTGACAGGACACTTATAAGAACCTACTTAATGAGCGTTATCCATAAAGCACCCCGCGACCGCTGATTGATCAAGAATTGTGGGAGAGGGCGCCGATTGTGAAGAATAATTATGTCAAAGGCCAACGACAATGACGAAGATCGACTATGAGTGGCACTGGCAGCTTTGCTAGTCAGTCTACTCAGTCCTCCAGCCATTCGACGCTGCACACTCTTGCTGACTGTGTGAGAGCAATATGTCAGGATCAGACTCTTCTGCTCACACTTGGCGTGCATTTGTAGTCTCTGCATCCTTAGTAGTTAGCAGATGCAGTGGCGAGAGCAGCACATCAGGAGGATGAGCGGGAGGTAATCTTGTATATGTTTAACTTTATGTACTTAAACTTTATGTACTACTTTATATGTTTAACTTTACATTCAATAATACATGTTTTATTCTTTTGTTACAGCCCCATCTGGACGATATTTATCCGTGAATGCATTTTTATTCCTTCTTTGTCTTGGTAATTGACATTTGAGTATAAATTTTACCCACTGAATAATTAAATTCATGTTTATATTGTACGTTATAACTTTTGTATATAAATTTTACTCGGACGGTATATGTTTAATTATATATTTGAGCACGTGGATGTTTATATCATTGTGTTGGTTTTATTAGATTGTATACAGATATCGATGGATTTATATGGATGTTGGTTTATTGATATATATTGTTGTGTGTTGGGATATAAAACGAGTACAAAAAATTTGAGAAATCAACAAAACAGTCATTTTTTTTAAAAATGATTCATCAGCGACGGCATGCGGATGCTAATAATTTTCAACGACCGCATATGACTCGAGGGTGTCAGCGACCGCATATGACTCGAGTGTGTCAGCGACCGCGTCCGTCGCTATTGTTGGTCGCTACCACTTGGGCCACGTCACCTCTGACACTTAACTCACGGTGACACAACTCAGCGACGCCATTGGTCGCTATTAGACGATCACTGACAAGGCGGTCGCTAACGATGGTCGTTGACGTCCGCTCAGCGACCATAGTACGTGCCCATTTTAGGTCGCTGATAGCTATTGGCGACCTTACGTGGTCGCGGATAGGCGGTCGTAGAAAAAGCGTTTTTCTTGTATTAAATTTCCTGTATTCCCCGAATCGTAACCTTTATGTTCCCCTGTATTAGCATAGCATGAAAGTTCAAGTACCAATGCTTATCATCTTTATATATTAATGTTTCACCTGTATAATTCTACATACAAACATTCACCACAAAACATTCTTATTTCAAAATGTCATCTTTTATTCATTGAATAATCCAAATTGTACATATCTTTGAATTATACATATCCAAACTATTAACATAATTCTATATAAATTCCAAGATAAGAAACTGCATTCCATTGTTATCCTACATTCCTTATCTTTCAGCTAGCAGACATTATTGCATTGCATATTTACCTACAAAAAGGTTATATTTGCAAGATTGAGCTCGACAACTCAACAAATCTAATAGTTTTCATGATTCACATAGCACATAATATCATACTCAAATCATATCTCAAGATTAGAACAGTTTAATTAACATATGTAACGCATGCATATTAAATATCAAGTCAAGACTGAGTTTTTTAAAAAAACTCAATCAAATTTAGTCAACACTTGACTTTCATCATTTCACAAGTATAATATGTAATCTATGTAATCATGTCAAGTTCATATAACAAATAGGAACTAGAAGACTTGCCTTGCGCGTTGATTATAGCTTATGACTACCTTTGCTTTATTTTTCCTACACAAAGTAAGTATACATACATACCACTCATTAGTGCAACATACCAACTTCATGTACTTAATGTAATATTATCTTTAGTTTACATTAAGCTTCTATCTTGGTTTTTAAATTATCTGTTTTATTTGCAATGCTTATAGAAATCTTTGCCTATTCTAGTTATCTTGTACTTGTTTTAGATTAAGCTTTAATTAACTATTGTAATTTCTATTTAAGAGATCATTTTATTCTCTCTACATTAGTCATACATGCTACATGCAATTACTTAGCTTATATCGACCCTTAGTCTTGTTTATTGAGTTTCAAAAACTTTTTATTCCACCTTTTCTTGATATAATTATTCTATGCTAGGTCATGATAAACATCTTGTGTTTCATGCATTAAAGCTTTAAGAACTCATACTTTATGTCTTAAAAGATAAGCATGTTGTAACGTCCAGACAGTTAACAAACATGTTTTGACAACTCCGCAGCATGACGCGGCCACGCTGCATTTATGTTTTGGGAGTGGCTCAGCCGCGCTACTCCCTGTCCAACCAGAAATGAACTTTTGTTCAATCTGCTTGCTTTGCGTCTCTTAAGGTCTTTTCTATATCTTATATAGCACATGATAAAAGAGTTTCTATAACAATTCTAGTCCTTCCATAATGTTCTAATCCAAACCATATAATTCTCATTTTAAAATCACTTTTATTTATCTCATCCAATCCTTTTCACATAAAATAAACCATAATAACCTCTGATCCTCGTAGCTCAGTTCAATACTTCCCAGAATATATGTTCAAGCTTTATATATGTGTTTCTAGTTTATTTTGTTAAAATAAGTTAGTTTTTCTATTAAAAACTTTTATTAATTCATGATAAACCATTCCATTTCATGCTTAGCTGTACTAGACACCACATAAGATAGATTTATAAACATAAAGGACCTAACCATACCTGTCCAGAACTTCAGGATATAAGAAAAAATTTTGGTGACACTAAAGACCAGTGCGGCCGCACTGGTTTTGCTTTAAAAAGTGGCGCGACCGTGCCACTTCGACTTCAACTCAAGATCTGCTCTGTTCAATCAGAACTCGAATTTTAATTCTTAAATCCTTCTAACATACTTCATAGATGTTATCATTTTATACCAGATAACTAAATTCAGTCTTCTTTTTTATTATACACCATCAATTACTACATATTTTAGTTATAGTATTTTAATTTACAAGTTTTGGAATAAACATTCTTTTGAGCATTTAGACAACCAACTAGAAAGCATGATGGAAAAACTTAAATTTCAAAGCTTGATTAACCACTTATGAGCTCAGATTTTACTTGAAATCTTTTGCCCTAAACATATACTAATCAAATTCAAGAAATCTTGTAACACTAAACCAATTATTCATACAATATATAAGGCTTTACCTCAAACTTGCTTAATCCTGTCCAAACTCAGAGCTTGTTTTGAATTCTTCTTCTTCAATTACCAGATGTTAACCCAATTTCTAGAGCAATTCAAAAGTTTAAATCTCTCTAATATAGAAATTGGAAATTGGATTGCAGAGAAACCAAATTGAGTTTTGAAGGTCTAAAGTTTGGTTTTATAGATAAGTTTTTCCTTTCTTAGTATGTAGTATAGCTTAGTTGATTAATAACTCTATTGCTCCCTTAGACTTGCACCTCCTGTTACACCAAAATGACTCGGCTCAATTCCTACACCTCCTACTCGATTTCCAGCTCATGCTTCTATTATACTGCTATTACATGTACAAATTTAATACCCCCCATACTTTTTACATCAAATATTATATATAATAAATACACTTAGTATTCTTTAAATATCTCCATCAAATATCCATAATTACTTTCCATACAAATGGAAGTTATTTATTAAATAAAATAATTTATTTAATAAATAAATTTTATTGTATTAAAATAATTTATCTTCATAAATTACTTCAATATACCTTATTGATCGCATACAAAATATTGTATACTTTAAATAAATCCTTTTTATTTATCCAACATTATCAACAAATACATGCAATAAATATATACACAATTATATCTATCACATGACATTTCATATCTATGTTATACCGAAATTTTTCATAAAAGTAATATAATAAATCAAATAATAACTTTTATTCTTTTCTTAAAACAAATTGTATTTACCAATTTATTTTCATATAATAATAAATAATAATATATTTATTATTATACAATTTATCACATTGCACCGCAAGATTTCGCTTATGAAATCAATTAACATCTAATAAGAATTTTATTTAATTATATTTTTATTTTAATAATTTTCGAAAAAATTCCGGTTCACTACATTGTTCCCCTCTTATAAAGATTATGTCCCCGGAATCACAATACCGAACCTCCTATACGGTTAAAGTGATAATAAAATATATTATTTTTACATAGCAATACAACACACACATACTAATATACACATATTCATACATCTTCAAATATCAGTAGCGTCCTGTTATTTTGTACTCATCCTTTTAAAAGTTCAAAAGTCAAAAAATTCTCGGACTTATACGTTTTTAACCTTCATGTGACTATTTTCCATCCATTCTATTATCCGGAAATCTTTTATTCCTTATAACTTCCCATTTTTCCTTCTTCCGAAGATTCATTTATACTAGTTGTTTTCTATGACCCATTCCCTTCTAAAGAACTTCATTCTTGCTAAACTCAATTGCCAGAATAGAAATCCTTCACAATTATTCAATAATTGTGATGCAATAAGAATAATTCAAGAATTCAAACGATTAGATTAGGATGAGCTTTCACGAAATTTATTTTAATTTTTTTAGTAGATATGTATATACAAATCGTTTTGCTTATCTTGCTTATGGCCACATAGGTGATCAGCCTACTATGCCCGTGTGAATTGTTGCTGGAACGATATTTGCATTCATCTGGTGTATAAAAATTTTCCCAATTAGGGATGTTCTGGAATCCATACTAAATCAATTTAGTCAGACAATTCAAGAGCTTAATATTAGCGATGAAATTTTTGTGTTTAGCCAATTCAAATAGCTTTGACACTGATTTAATTTATTTAAAATATTGAAAATCATTTTATGACGCATAGTACCGTACTATTTTTTTTAACAACCCGTTGAGAATGACATCATTTTATGACTTCGTCATGTTATATCCTTCCATAGTGGGATGACGATCCATAGATCACATCTAACACTAGGTGAGACTGCATTAATGACCCCATTATTTGTCACATCAACATCATATTAGTGATGCAATGTTGACTAAAATACATTTTGATATTTTCAAAATTTTCCAGCTAAACCAATTATCATAGACATAAGAAACAATCGAACTTTTTAAAACTTATTAGTTTAACCATTTGACTCTATATATGTGTGTGTGTGTGTGTGTGTGTGTGTGTGTATATATATATATATATATATATATATATATATATATATATATATATATATATTTCTTTTAAAACAACAAAGAAACTGTCTGCACGATGCCAATAAATTTTGAAAGCTAGTATAGCTAGAAGATTTGAGAGTATCCATGTCTTCCTTCATCAGCTTCAACTTTCTCCATAGCTCCATTATACCATCCTATCCTTAATACTTAATATACTGAAAATAATCAGTTCTAAATCTATAATTTCCTATACCGTAGTATAGTTCATCAAACTTTCCACACATTATGCATTTAGGAACTTGTAATAAAAATATGAGTTTAAGAACTTGTCCTAGCAATATGTAGTCCAAGAACCAATCAGGGACTATTTATACGCTTAGGGGTTCAAAACATACAATATAATTGTGAGTCACAAACTTGTCATAAGTAAGAGTTTTAAGAACTCGCACCTAGTCCTATATTCTCTACTATTAGATATAAATATGAAAAAAGAATCATCTTCTCACCATACGTATACCGACAGCGCGACATCGACATTTTAATGATTATCAATATAATAGACTTAGTAGTCGTTAAACAAATCATAAGACCTCTGCACATATAAAGGTTTGTACAACTTAGCTATCACACGAGTCCTCAATTGAAATCGCACCTAATCCTATCTTGTTCTTATCTTGCTCTTTGCTCAATACAAATTTTTTTTTAATTCGTAATCTATCATCATATAACTCTTTCTAAGTTTTATTCATAGTATCTTTTTATAGCATTTAGCTATACTTTCAATTCTTCGATTAATCATTTGCCCTTTTTACAACTTAATAAGATCACATAGTGATCATTCCCTATAATTTAGGTCAGGTGTTCCCTGATCCTCAAGATTCTTCTTTGAATCTTTGCGTATTATCTTAAAGCATTCTTAATGAATTTTAAATATCATTCCAGATCATTCAAACCTCAAATACTTAGCATTTCCTTTTCTTTCCCATCTATCTTGGTTACAGTTTTAGCCTAGGGTACACTTACCTAAGGTTTATAAACCATAGGTTTGGCACCACTTTGTAACGACCCCAAAATCGGGACCAACTTAACCCAATATTAGGATTAAAATTAATCTCAACCTTGTGCGTTCAATACTATCTCAAATCAGCTGTACATCATGCAAAGATAAAATAACAGCTAAAAGTGCGCATAATTAAAATTTTTCTTTCTTTCTTGTATTCCCCGAATCGTAACCTTTATGATCCCCTGTATTAACATAGTAAGTGAACTATGAAAGTTCAAGTATCAATACTTATAATCTTTATATATTAATGTTTCACCTGTATAATTCTATATACAAACATTCACCACAAAAAATTCTTATTTCAAAATGTCATCTTTTATTCATTGAATAATCCAAATTGTACATATCTTTCAGTTATACATATCCAAACTAATAACATAACTCTATATAAATTCCAACATAAGAAACTACATTCCATTGATATCCCCCGTTCCTTATCTTTCAACTAGCAGACATTATTGCATTGCATATTTACCTGCAAAAAGGTTATTTTTTCAAGATAAAGCTCGACAGCTCAACAAATCTAATAGTTTTCATGCTTCACATAGCACATAATATCATGCTCTAGTCATATCTAAAGATTAGTATAGTTTAATTAAAATACATAACGCATGCATATCAAATATCAAGTCAAGACTGAGTTTTTTTAAAATCTCAATCAAATGTAGTCAACACTTGACTTTCATCATTTCACAAGTATATTATGTAATCTATGTAATCATGTCAAGTTCATGTAACAAATAGGAACTAGAAGACTTGCCTTGCGCATTGATTATAACTTATGACTACTTTTGCTTCATTATTCCTACACAAAGTAAGTATACATATATATCACTCATCAGTGCAACATACCAAATTCCTATAATTAATGTAATACTATATTTAGTTCAAATTAAGCTTCTATCTTAGTTTTTAAAATATCTGTTTTACTTACATTGCTTATAGAAATCTTTGCCTATTCTAGCTATCTTGTACTTTTTTTAGATTAAACTTCAATTGACTATTGTAATTTCTATTTAAGAGATCATTTTATTCTCTCTACATTGGTCATACATGCTATATGCAATTACTGCTTATATCGACCTTTAGTCTTGTTTATTAAGTTTTATTCAAAAACTTTTTATTCCACCTTCTCTTGATATAATTATTCTATGCTAGGTCATGCTAAACATCTTCTGTTTGATGCATTAAAGGTTTAAGAACTCATACTTTATGCCTTAAAAGATAAGCATGCTCTAAGGACCAAACAGTTAACGAACATGTTTTGACAACTTTGCAGCATGGCGCGACCGCACTGCATTTATGCTTTGGGAGTGGCGCGGCCACGCTACTCCCTGCCCAACCCAGAAATGAACTTTTATTCAATTTGCTTGCTTGTCATTCCTAGGAACTTTTCTATATCTCATATAACATATGATAAAAGAGTTTCTATAAAAATTCTAGTCCTTCCATCATGTTCTAATTCAAACAATATAATTCTCATTTTAAAATCACTTTTATTTATCTTAACCAATCTTTTTCACATAAAATAGACCATGATAACCTCTGATCCTCGTAGCTCAGTTCAATACTTCCCAGAATATATGTTCAAGCATTATATAAGCGTTTCTAGTTTATTTTGTTAAAATAAATTAGTTTTTCTATTAAAAACTTTTATTATTTCATGCTTAGCTGTACTGGACACCAAATAAGATGAAATGTTTGAGCTGCTTGTTTCAAGGACTTTAAGGACTCTAAAAGACACATGAAGAGACATATAAAAGGAGGAGAATCACAAGGATTGAGGGAGAGGATTCCATTAGTTTAGAGTAGAATAGATTAGGACAAAACCCTAGTTTTTATTAGATTTGATGATTGACTTGGAGACCATTGAAGATCAAGAGCAGGAGCTTGAGGAAGATGGAGATTTGCTAACAACAGATTTTATTCTTTTCTCTACTCTTATTTTTGTCTTTTAATGTTTATTCAATTGTGGATTCTTGGTTTTAATTCAATAATCATGAAATAAATTTTTGTTTAAGATTACAATGGAGCTTATTGCATAGTTTTTTTTAGTATGCTTCTTTGTTAATTATTGTGATTATTCTTGGATTATCTATTATGGTTTGTGCTTATTGCTTAATTGTCTAGCTAACAATTACCGTGATAACCTATATAAACTCGAGAGATGGATTATAGATTTAGATCAGTATTTTTCACATTATTTAAAATCGTGGAGCCCGACAGAACTCGACACGTGCCCCACTATGCAGGTCGTGAGGAGGGAAGTTACAAATACAGATTGAAAATGTTTTTGAAAATTCACCTCAAAATTTCAAAAGCTCATTTCTCTCTCTCTCTCTCTCTCTCTCTCTCTCTCTTTCTCTCAAAAGAAAACCTAGCTTGAAGAAAGATCAACCAACCTCTGTTTAAGAAAATCAATGGTTGCTTCCAATGTTATATCTGGTTACCAACTCTGCTTCGATGAATTCAAGACAGCTGACCCTCAGTTCCACAAGATTCTATCTCTTCTGAAGAAAGCTGGTCTTGAAGAAGCTCTGAGCACCAATACTTGGATCTACCCAAAGCTGGTGAAAGAGTTCTACAGCAATAGAGTTTTTGAGGATGACATTATCACTACAAGGGTTAAGAGGGAACAAATTAAACTTAAAGCTGAAGATATAAACCTAGCCCTAGGTTTCGGATCAAATGGACTCGTATCTATGGATGTCATCAACTTTCATGAAGGTCTGAAGAAGATGCACCTCACAAATTTTCAGAACGTCAAGGGGTACAAGAAGAAAGAGTTTTTCCAGAAGTATGAGTTTCTGGCTAACATTGTTGGGAAGTGCATATGCTGTAAAAGCACTGGCCACGACTATGTAAATGAAATTCAACTAAAGCTCATGACAGTAATCTGCTTCAAAATTCAACTCAACTATGGGGCTCTACTCATAGATTGGATCGGGAAGTGGATGCTCAGCTCTAAGAAGACAAAGAGCTCTGGAAAAATGCTCTATGGGAGGTACATAAGAATAATTCTACAATCGGCTCAAGGTGACAAAATTGAGGACATGGAAGGTGAATCCATCAATCCTAACAGAAAAAGCGGTTGTTTCAAAACTGGAAAAGAAACCCTGCAGAAAATGTAAAATGATGTCTGAATCCAGTGGAAGAACTGGTGAAGTAAAGGTGTCTGAACTGCCCGGAAACATGTCAGTTGTGAAGGAAGCTGATGAAGAAGAAGAAATTAATCAAGAAGAACCTATTACTTTGATCAGAAAAAGCAAGGGTAAGAGGAAAATGAAAATTCAAGCAATAGAAGAGCCTCAAGGCTCAACTACTAATGCGCCCCAAAAGAGTTCGGGTACTAAATTCTAAAAGAAATAAAGAGGAAGGAGTAGCAGTCTGAAGAGGAAGAAGACAGAGCCACCATCTCTCAGCTGCTTAAAAAGGGAAAATACAGCCACAAGACAAACAAGTCTTCACTCTCCTCGATCGTAGAGTCACTACCGATCGTACAGTCCAGACTTGCAATCACTCCAGAAGTGGATGGTACAACAATATCTCAGCCTGAACCAACTGTCAAAGCTGAAGCTGAAAAGAGCATCGAGGCTGAAGCTCAGCCCAAAAAGACAAGGAGAAAGCTTGTCAAGAAATATATTCTTGAAAATGATAAAGCGTTGAAGGAAGAAGAAAGAAAAATAGTTGTAGAAAAGGAGCTTCCTGAAATTCCTGCACTAGAAAATGCTACTGCTGAGGGGGAGCTGCGTGAAGTACAAATGTATGATTAGATTGAGGGGGAGCCTCTCGGAGTTCCCGTGCCAGAAAAAGCTACAGTTGAAGGGGAGATACAAGAGGATATGGAAATCAAAGGTATAAAGGCTATAGAGGCAGAAAAGGGTGAAGATCAGACAAGGAATGACGAAATGTTTGAAGTGGTGGAAATTTAAAATGAAGAAAACAAAGACTGAGAAGAAGAAGAGGATGATGAAGTTGAGATTATAGCAGTGGGCTGGGATGGATATAGGAGAGCTAACTATAATCAGTTGTTCTCTGACTAACCTATGATGCCCTATCATAGATCCCAAATTCTCAACTCCTGGGATCACATGTTCTAGACTTTCAAAGCTTATCCAGCAATCTCAGTGCTTGCTCATGGATTCACAGGAAACCTCACGTTTGCTCCGAAGCTAATCACTAACCATCCTTCTTCAGAAACTGGGCGTTAGGTACAATTAATTCCCATCTCTTTTAGAGTTAGTCACTGTCCTCCATCAAACTTCAACCAATTCTACGAATTGCCAAGATGGTTAGAAGTGATACTTCATCTACTAAACCAGTTTTCAGCTACAGAATCCCAACTTTCTGTAACTGATGAACCAAATATACCTAACTTTATATTGATACCATCTCCCACCATCTCTCACTCTACGAATATCGATTCTACTCAAATCATAGAGTCACCCACTTAACTAGCACCAAAAGCCTCTCCTCCTACAACCCAAACCCCAATACATGTACCTCCTTCAGATATTCCTTCCTCCTCAACCAATAATTATTTTAATCTCAATCTTGCTCTCTACAATCTGCAAAATCAAAGTACAAGAGCCTCTCCTCAAAACACTCAGCAAATTCTTGAGCTTCTCTCAGATCTTCCTACCAAATCTGAGCTGACTAGTGCATCATAGAAAGTGACTAAAGATATTCAAGAAGATCTTGAAACTCACTCTCTGCTTGTTCATACAAGGCTGAACCACTTGATCGATGTTGCCAACTCTCTTCCTCACAATCTAAGTTCTGAGCTCACAAATAAGCTAAGGGAGATCATTAAGGAAATGATCCACAATATTAATGAAAGGGATTAAATTCACTTTTAATCTGCCTGAAAGCACAAGGAAGCAGTTATCCTTCTGCAGAAGACTCAGGAAACTCAAAACAAACTTATTATAGAAAGTCTCTCAAGTCTGCGATCTTCCATTAAAGAATTCAAAGATTACTCTATGAATCAGATACAACAAATAGACATTGTCTTGGCCATTCTACAGAAGCACAACTCTCAAACTGACTCATTGGTTAAAGAAAATCATGTAGACATTACTCAATCCAGGAATCAACTCCACGAACTTGTCCAAGGTATGAATCGTTTGTCCGATGACATTCGAACCTTTGATGCTGACATAAAGGGGGAGAATAAAGGGGAAGGAGAGAAAGGCAAAGGAAGAGGAAAACAAACTGCTCAATCCTCAAGGAGTTCTCCCACAAGACAGCCTCGCTATTAGACTCCACGATATGAACAGCAACAGTGCCAACCCCAACCAATTCTAATGGAGCAATAGCTAAGGAGTCGAGGGCCATCTCCTAGCTCACAAGGAGTAACCACTACTGGCCTAAACATGCCAGTTAGAGATCCTGCATTTATGAACAGACATGATCATGAAGAATGGCTAAGTCAAAGAGAGATGGAAGACATTGTATAAAGAGATGAAGCTAGCAGAAGAAGGACAAATGCAGAGCATGAAAATCCTCCAAGAAGCAAAAGGTAGAAGAAATAGAGATAAGTTGAAATTTACTTCTTATTGATGTAACTATACTTTATTGTAATATCTGTCTTTTCAAACATCAATAAATTCATGCTTATACTCTAGAGATTTTAGCTGCTCACTGAAACACTAAGTCATATTTACTTTCCAGCAACTGCATTTAGAAATTGATGATTATGATACAAATCTCCTTGGTTATGTCAACATCAAATTGGGGTAGATTGTTGGGTATTACATAATTAAATTTGATGTTGAAAGTAAATAAGCATGCTTATATGTAAAGTCCTTCAAGGAATACATGTACAAGGACTTAGTGGTAGTTCAAAAATTGTATGTTTATCATTTTGTAAATGAATGTATATAAAAAAGATCAAAGTTGTTAGGTTGATCTATTTTGAGATGTAATAGATAGGCTTCAACAGAATCGTAGTCTGTCAAGCCAGCCAAAAATCTATAGAAACCAAGGCAAAATCATAGAGTATTGAGAATCATAGTCTGTATGCTTTGGAGGGCCTCACTCAGAATCGTAAAGTTGGTCCAAACGCCTGCTGAGCCAAATCAAGAATCGTAGTCTGTTCTCGAAGCATAGAGTTTGCAAAATCAAGCAAGCAAAGATCGTAGTCTACTGGTGCTTAAGAGAAATCATAGTGTTCTCCTCTACCAGTCTGGATCAAGCACGAATGTGGCAAGACACCACGATCATAATCGTAGTGCATCATTTGTCTGCATCAGAAGTATCGAGCTTTGTCCATTTATTGAAGAATAAATTATAACAAATGTGGAATGGATTATAGACATTGAGACTCTCGGGAATCCCAATGACCCAACACTCATCCTTAGTATATAACAAAGTAATGTATTAAAGAAGGTGAAAACATCTTTTTCAGGTGTTAGGTGAGATAGCAATATGTTATGTCAGTGGGCCAGACGGCTGGACAAAAGATTTCCAGGAAGTCACCATCAGTGTTCAGAAATGTCAAATACAATTAATGCTTCAACGGATGCCTTCAAACGGACATATTTCAAAGGCACCTTATATACAAATCAGATGCAGATGCAAGAAGGTAAGCAAGTACACAACGAAAAGCTGATAAACACTAAAATGCCAAACTCTACGATCTGTAAAGAAAGCTTGCCCAACTACTCAGTTTTTTCGAACACGAGCTTAACGGCAACTGAGTAGCACAACTCAAGAACTCAACTCTCATTAATTGAAGTAAAAAGTTCCAAGTCTACTGGACTTAAAGATTTCTAAGTGAACTAAGAAGTTCCAAGACTAATGGTCTTGAAGGAATCTAAGTGATTCGAAGATTGTAAAGACATCCTTAGTGGATTTCCTACTTGAGGAGTATAAGAGTGGACTAAGAGCCTTGAGTGCTCTGAACCACTTAAAAATACTGTGTCTTTTATATTGTTGCTATAACTGCTATATTTGTCATAACTGTTTATCACCTATTAACTGGGTTTATCTTAAAGGGAAACAAACATATCTCAAATTCCGCTGTGATTAAATCATTAACAAATCTGACAAGTATTTTGTAAAAGAAAATTTCAAAATATCTATTCAACCCCCCCTTCTAGATAATTATTGTGCCTCTAGGAACTAACAATTGGTATCAGAGCAGGTTCTCTCAATCAGCCTATAAAGCTTGAGTAGATCCAATGGCACATCTGATAAGCAAATCCAAGACAAGAGGAGGCAGCAAGCCATCAATGTGCAACAAAGTCAAATTTGCAAATTGGAAAGTTCATATGCAAGTCTGCATGGACTCAATAGATGAAGAGTTATGTAAAATTGTAATGAATGGGCCCTACGTTCCAACAAAGCTTGCTCCAACTCCAGACGATCTAAACAGAATTCAAATCAAGGTCAAAACAGAATGGACTGACAATGAGAAGAAAGTTGTACAACTCGACCAAAAGGCCAAGAACATTTTATTCCAATCCTTAGAAGTTGATATGTTCGAAAATGTGGTCAACAATGAAATTGCCAAGGAAGTCTGGGAAGCATTGCTCATTATGCATGAAGGAACTGAAGAAGTCAGAGAAAATAAGCAATATCTTCTGACTAAATAATATAAAATGTTCGCCCATGTTCCAGGAGAAAATGTCACTTCCACTTATGAAAGATTCAATGTTCTGCTCAACTCTCTTCGAGCCTTTGGAAAGATTTATCTAAACAAAGATCTGATCATAAAATTTATGAGAGCCTTACCAAGCAAGTGAGATGCCAAGACCACTGCCATAAGATAATTAAAGAATCTCATTAAAATGACTATTTAACAACTCTATGACAACCTTCTCACCTACGAACTGGAGCTAAGGCTGTAAACAAGCCAACACAATTCAGGCTTGATTCGGGCTCTGTTCGAAAAAATACGAGCGAGACTCGGATTCGTTAATAATATGATCCAAATCTGAGTATTAAAAATAGTTCGAATAAAAATATGAGTAGAATCCGAGCAAAGTTATACTCAACTCGTTTAAGATTCAAACTACTCTAATTTTTGATTGTGATTCGATACATACTCGGTTAATACATATTCGATTAGATGTTCGATACATTCTCTTATAATATATACAAATGTAAATCAAATTAGGATAATTAGTTATTATTTTATTTTATTTTTAATTTTAATTGTGATTTTATATTTGTAAAGTGTAATAATAAATATATTTTCTCATTTTCAAGTAAAATAACAAATTCAATTTATAATTATATTTATTATAAAACTAGTTATTATGTGGAGACTCGAATTCAAGCTTGAATTTGAAGCTCGCGAGTAGTTTGAATAAATATTCAAGTCGAGTCGGATCGAATTCGAGTAATAAATATTCGAGTCGAGTCGAATCTGAGTAGGAATTTTTAAATATAATTCAAATTTGAGCCGAATTCGAGTACGAATTTATCATTTCGAGTCGAATTTGAGTAGCTCTCTGTTCGCTCCTGTTCGACTCGTTTACACCCTTAATTGGAGCTGACTCAACGAGCAGAGACTCTATCTGAAGGAAGAAAGAAGGACAAGGGAGTTATTCTCAAAGCAACAGAGGCCATCTCCAAAGCTTATACTAAGAATGACTCTAACTCTGAGGAAGATGATGATGAGGACATTGCAATACTGGTAAGAAGACTCAGGAGGTTTATGTGTAAAGGTAGAAGCAGCAAACCTAAGAGATTCAACAACAACAACAACCAGGAGCAGATCAACGACTTATGCTAAAACTGCAAGAAGCCTGGACACTTCATTGCAAACTGTAACAAACCTCTTAGAGAAGAACGGAAGAGAAAAAAAAATCCAAAGAAAGAGTTCAAAGGCAACAAGAGGCTCCAGAAGAAAGATAAAGGTCTTGTGGTTGGAGGATCATGGAGTGACTCAGACAACAACATAACTCCTGAGTCTGAAGATGATGAAGATCCTCAAATAGCAAATCTGTGTCTAATGGCCAAAAATGCAAAGGATAAGAAAAGCACTGACCATCATGAAGTAAGTATCGATGAGGTATTTGACTTTAACTCTCCTGATATAGATGTTGATGATTTAAGAACTGCACTACATGGCATAATATTTGATCTGCATCAATACATGAAATGGTTCAGAGTTCTGTCTAAAGATTATTCTCTTCTTCAAAAAGAGAAAGAGAAAGTTCAAGAAAAATTGGAAACATACATTCTAAGTGCTAACTCTCTCTCTAAACTTGAAGCTGAGAATAAACTCTTAAGACAAAACAATGAACTTAATGCATAAGGAGAGTCAAACCTAACCTTTGAGATTAAGGAAATAGAAAAGACAATTTTTGTCGACGTCGGGTTTTTTATTTGTCCCTTTTTCGTTACCTGTTCTTTTGTGTTCTCATTTTTTGTGAGATTTGTTTGAAAAAACACGGGAAAAAGGTCCGACATGTGTAATGTCAACGATTAGACTATAAGAGTCGCCAGTTGGTTTTTTAACTGGTTGTACCAACACAACCGAGAAAAGGTTTGCACATTGACCCAGTGATGTGACACTGCTAAATGGGTCGGTAAAACCGAGATTCATTAGGGTCCGGGGACTTGCTTATGCGGAGGGAAGGTGTTAGGCACCCCCCGACATTCATGTTGGCACGATGACCACCACTTTTTAAGAAAGTGCTATATGAATGTGTGTGTGTGTGTGTGTGTGGGTCAATGTGCTTTTATTTGAAAGTAGTGCGAGGCCTCGTACGCACCTATATACACAGGGTTTGAATTTATGTAAAAATTCAATTTTTAGCAAGATATGGCAGTGATATTTTTAAAAGAGGTTTTTCAAACCCTTGTGCTCAATAGTAATTGAGACCTTTTACACTCCCATTTTATTCAATATTCGGCTGGGTTGATTTTATTTTACAGATGTGAGGCATCTGTATGAAAATAATGTACAAAAAGGTGCTGAATTCCTCGTGGGTATGAAAACCATCTGAGGACATCCAAACATCACAGATAAATTTACAAGCTGCTTACAACTAAAAAGGTCCATCACGGGAACCGAATCTAGATTCAGTGAACTGAATCTGTGATCACATGATTCCTAGACTCACATGATGCCGCAATTGATAAAAACGTCGTAAGCAGGTATATATATAAAAGTTGTGTGTGTGTGTGTGTGTGTGTATATATATATATATATATATATATATATATACAGACATGATCACTAACCACGAAGCACCTCCATGGGAGATCAGAAATATAAATAAAGCTGTAAAAGCTATCAATAGCCACGGAGGAAACTCCAGGCGAGACGAAATGTACAGAAAGCTGTAAAAAAGGTCAACCACCACGAAGTAAACTCCAGGTGGGACGAAATTTAAATATATATATATATATATATATATATATATATATATATATATATATATATATATATATATATTAAAGAAGTAAACGCACCTGATATAAAATCCAGGCTCATCGAACAAAGTTCAACAACAGTATATATATATATAAGTATATAAATATATATATATATATATATATATATATATATATATATATATATATATATATATATATATATATTAAAGCAGTAAACGCTCCAGACTGAAGTCTAGGCTCATCGAACAGAGTTCGACATGCAGTTCATATATATAAATGTATATATATACAAAAGCAAGTAAACGCTCCAGACCAAAGTCTAGGCTCAATCGAGGCATAAGTCGATAATGTTAGTCCACATATATATATATATATATATATATATATATGTATATACAAACTGAAATAAAATCACGGACTGAAGTTCGGGCAAACACAGGCAACACGACTCTCAACGTGAAGAACAATGTGTGCAAAGATGAAGAGAAATGCTTTAAAGTGTGTGAGAAGGCTTACAGTGGGCTGCCAAAGAAGACTTCTAAAATAGATGAACGCTGGCTTCTGTCGATATAAAAGTAGCTATATATGAGCTCACAAGTGTTTAAAATGAGAAAGCACTCAGTATAGGGTAAGTACAGAGCAAATTGGGCAGGGCTTCCTCGCCGTTTTCTTTTACAAAATGGCCACCACAAGCCCTCTATTTATAGAGGGTGGAGCCGCAGGCTGCAGCTGGGCCGCATGTGTACCATAGGCTACCCGGGGTGCCCCAGGCATCGCGGGTCCTGCCGTCTCGAAGTACGTGTACGTAGGCAACATGATGTCCGCTCGAACTTTCAGAATTACAATTCGGGCATCCGATTGAGGTATATAGAACCTATTTTGGACCGCTGTTGTTGAGAGTTATGCAATGACATGGGATTAGAGGTTGTACGAAGTCATGAAGATGGGACGATGCCCTCCGATTTTTAGCTTCAAATTCTATCTATTATCCTGCGCAATAGTCACTCGGGATTATTTTTCCTTGGCTTTTGTGGGGCATTGTTGTGTAGAAATGTATGTCTAAAATGTTGAGATGGTGAGATGACGACTTTGCCCCTCACCGGGGTTATCTCCGGTTTGGGCTGATAAAGTAGACGTTGCTCAGGGTTATCACTGAGATTGGACTGCTGCAATGGTGGAAGGTCCTCAGTGTCATCTCTGAGGTGTTCCTGTCCTCCCAGTGTTATCTCCGGGTTGGTATTGAGTATCTCATTGTGAGCACCGAGATTGAAGCTGATTGCATGCATTTGAAACAAGCATGGTATCCGGGGGTCGAGCTGTTCCTCCTAGTGGTATCTGGAATGGATATGAACTGTCTTCTAGGGTTTCCTCTTGAAAGACGAATAGTGCTCCTGTGATGTCAGATATACAGAAAATTTCGAGTGTCTACAGATGCCCCTCTTTATCATATTCATGCAATGCAATGGATGGATATGATAAAGAATCCTAGACACTTGAAATATAACATGAAGCATCTGGGTGATGCAGGTGTATGGTGTTGTCGCCCAACATGCTGAGGATGATTGCTATCTCCCTATGGCTTCTACTGGGGATTTGGCAATGATGACCAAATTGGATGTGCGATCCAACTCTTTGAGGATGTTGACGTTGGGGTTATTACCAAAGTCCTGAATCCTTGATACAGACTTGATTCCAAAGAAGTGCCTCTTATGTGTAAGAGATCTGTGGGGATAAAGCTTTGTCTGTTTGAGGATGTGTATAACATATTCTGTCATCAATCCTCCTTGATGACGTTGACCTTTCCTGGTTTGTTTCGCCAGAGTATGCCAATGTTCTGCTGGTTTTATTGCCAACAGCAAATATTGTCAAGGTTGTCTGGCCTTCGTTGACGTGTGAACCAACGGTTTACCACACGTTGTAACCCCCGCCGGGGATACATTTGATCCTCTTTGATGTGTAGATCAATAGATGAACTCCCTGTTGGGGATAAATGCCAAGGCTGCTTGGACTTTGTTGATGTGTGTATCAACTGATGAAATCACCGGATGGTTTCTGATGCGATGTTGGGTTTACTTGCCAACGGCTGAACTGATGTCAAGGTTGCCTGACCTTCATTGATATGTACATCAATGGATGACAATGCGTTATGATCCCCGCCGGGGGTGTTGTATCATCGTTGATGTGTGTGTCAATGGAACATGCATTGTAACCCCCGTCGAGGATACATGTTGGATCATCGTTGATGTATGTGTCAACGGAACATGCGTTGTAACCCCCGCCGGGGATACGCTAGGGAATATTAATACCCGAGAATGAAATCCTCGAATAGCTCTCGATGCTTCGATGGGTTTACTTGCCATCGACTGAAATAACATCAAGGCTGCTTGACCTTCATTGATACGTACATCAATGGATGACAATGCATTCTGACCCCCACCAGGGTTATGTACTTCGACATATGTACCGCATTGTGACCCCCGCCGGGTTGTTATGGCAAAGTAGGATGACGATCTAGAATGAGAGAAATTGGACCTGTGTGAGGTATTGTTGAGCATGACTTGTATCGTCTGAGATCACCGGCAAAGTGTACCCTGTGGTTGGGTGAATACCAATGAATGATGTGAAGACCCACGGTTCAACTAGGATTGTAAGCTATTCTGCTCAATCACGTAGCGTTTTTATTCCTGATTTGGCCTTTTTAGCTTGCGAGAACTCCTTTGCAACTCGAACTGGACCGAGCCAGAGGGGTGGGATCCACGTAAGGGTGTCGCAGGTACACCTACTGCAACCACAAATGGACCTGTGGCCAACTGTAGATTATAAAGACCAGCAGGTTGCTTTCATAAGTCATTTTCAACTTGCACCGCGAAGGAAATTTGAGAGCTCTTCTTCAGATCTGCTGAGTTCGAACGTCTTTCTGCAAATTCTGTCACCGTACACATGTTCTACACTGTCCTGGTAACGTATGCATGTACTTTTTTCCAGTTTTATCCGTTGAAAAATGACTTATCACATGAAATGCATCTAAACACATAGTAGTGATTATGTATGCACAAATGATTTGATAAAAAATATTCAACATAGTAAATGTTAGTATTAAACCATGATGAACATAATGATGTTAAAAATTTTGACTTTTGAGACAGTCAAATTGGCACCTTTTTCTGCTATTTTTATCCTATCTAATGACATTTGAGCACAAGGTAAGAAGGAAAAGTACTCCTAGCATTGAGGTTAACCTTGTGTTGATGATTTTGCACATGGTATGTATATGGCTGTGGGAAGGTGGGCTACTAAATGGCCACCTAGTCATGCCTATGTGCATGTGAATAGTCCTATTTTCAAAGGGGACTATGGCAAAATTTTCCTAAAAATGTAGGAATTGTGTAGTCATGCATTTTTAACTTTACTGTAGATGTATGTTAAAATGATGCATGCAAGCATATAGTCATTAAATGCATTTTGAAAAGCTCCAGGTTAGAAGATACCACACCCTTTCTAAGGTGATTTGGAGACTTGTTGTCTAGATATTATGGATCCAAATCAGCCAAGTAGTTCCCATAGGACCACTTCTCGTGTATGGAGGAGGGCTTCTAAAGTGCCTCAATCCCGTTCCGTTAGACAGCCTCGTCGATTGGTAGAGGCGGTGATACGTCTAGTCCAGGTTGATGTGCCGAATGTCGAGGACGAGGAGGAGGATGTTTCGGTTACGGACCACGCTCCTACTGCGCATGTTCCCCGTAGGGAGCTCCCGAGTATTCAGGTAGCAAACCCAGAGCTTCAGGGTGACTTGAATAGACATCCCTCAATATATTTGCATGCTAACGAGGTATGACGTTAGAACTTGATCTTCCTTCTTTCCTATTTGTGAGGAGTAAAGGATTCTAACGTTGATCTGCATCTTGCAGGTTCCTGGCTTTACACAGCCTCGAGGGAACTGGTTTAGCATTCACTTCATGCACCAGGCTCTTCATCCTGACTATAGAGCGATTGTGCATGATTGGGGTTTTGGAGCATTCTTTTCCATCCTTCCCCGTCGCTATCCCTGGGGTTACCTCAGGGCATTATCTGAGCGGTGGTTTCACCAGACTCAGTCACTCCATTTGCTGGACTGTGAGGTGATGATAACACCGATGGATTGGCGATTTATCACAGGTAAAGAGTTTGGAGGGGTGCCAGTGTCTTGCACGACGGATATTACCCCGACTACCGTCAGATCCTTGTTAGGAGTTACGACGGAGGCACTCAAAGGTCGGACTGTCCGCACAGGTCCTTTGAGCATAGATGCTATGAATGGGCTGTTAAGCGAGCCCATGCCAGATGATGTCAGAGTCAGGGATCGCATTCTTCGGCGATTGTTCCTGATGATCATTAGGGGCTGCTTCATAGCAGATAACTCTTCTATGGTGTCGTTCACTTTGATCAGCGCCACACGTCATGTGGATCGTATTGGAGAGTATGATTGGGGTTCCTACACCTTTTCCTATTTCCTCAGGGGCATGTGTATGCGCTCACAGGGCTTGACCGAGGCTTGGCTAGGATTTTACCCATTTCTGCTGGTAAGTATTTCCCTTGTCATTTACCATGTATAGGTTAAGAGTGTTAACTGACAGCAGATGTTTTCCTTTGTTGGTAGTTTTGGGCCTATGAGAGGCTCCCATGTTTACGTCCAGTGAGTGTTCTAGGATTGGATACCTACCCATGAGGATGGCGATGGCATCATTCCATACTGGCGGAGGTCCCTATAGTTGAGGGTTTCACTCACTACCATTTGCAGCTAGAGTTGTTGACAGCTGATATTATCACATGGATTCCCTATTTTGGGGAGCATTTGGCCATCGAATTTGAGGATGGATACCTGACTGGTGTCGAGTACATGATTTCCACCCGGAGAGTTTCTCTCTTCACGGATGGAAGATGGGAGCTCTATCTAGGAGAGCGTGCTATTAGGAGCACCACAGGGGAGATCCGTATACCAATCTTGCCTCCTGTCAGGCATTATTGGCCTGTATCACAGTCACCCGTCATTGATATCCCGTTGTTGGGTGTTGACGATTTTGCATTATCAGAGGGTCCTTGCACTCAGGATGTATTCCAGAGCTGGTGGATCCCTCGTACTATTGGAGCCCAGACCCACGCCACTCAGTTCATGGGGGATATGGTTCCAGGATCCGTGATGATGACGGATTGGTTAGCCTGTGTCCGAGATCCGACTCATGTAACACAGATTGACAGTTTGACCCGACAGTTGGACCAAGCACATATCTTTATCCGGCCAAAGATCCGGCAGAGGCAGATTTATTTGATCCTTCTAGCGCAGGAGCTGGCCCCTCGGGTGACCCATTTGGTTTTTCCAGTGCAGATCCTCCTTTATATAGGCCTGATATCCCTGTTGATAGAGATCCAGTGACTCAGGAGGAGTTATATCAGGTGGACAGGATTGATGATGTGGATATCGACACCATTGTCTTCTTCTGATGTGTATTCTCATTATCTCTTTTGATAGGCCTCTATTAGCTATTGGGTGGCTGTGCCCCATTCTCGCTATATCTTTTGATAGGCCTCTGTTAGTAGTAGGGTGTCTGTGCCCCATTTACCTATATTTGTAGATGTACAGAGATGATGTATTAGATGATGATATACTTAGGAATGTATGCAGAGTTTTCTATTCCCTATATCATATTGCCATCTATTATCTGTTATACATGTATCATGTTATGCACATATATGTATGTCTAGAGATATTCTGCATTGACCCCTGGATGGTCTTATGACACGGCCCGTGCAGATGTCTTCTTCGACAGTTAGCCGTATTGATCATACCCCACTATTATTGGTGGTATCTGGTATGCGATCGTGGCATGATAGCATGTCACCATCAGATAAGGTGACCGTATGTGACGCCCCCAAAATTAGGTATACATCACCCATCTTGGGTCGTCAGATACAAAGTACAGAATACAAATACAACTTACTAATACAATTGTCGTGTACAATACGACAGAACATAAACCGCGAGTTTGAATACAAATATTATCTTCTAGAGAGTATTCATACTCAAAAGGAGTCCTCATTACATTTATTAACACACTATTACATAGAATAGTGAGGACTACTAACTAATACTATCATTCGGACCATCACTCCGTTCCCCGACTTGCCCCAGCTACGTTCTCATTTCCTTAAGAGAACCGTGAAAGAAAGGGTGAGCTCAACTAGCCCAGTAAGAAATATTATGACTAAGATAATGCAGAATAAATTATCATTAGCCTTCAACAATGTTAACTGATAAAATATAATAGACATCAAGTTTAACTGCAGCGGAACAAGCAATCCATTAAAAGAGTTAAGTAGAAAATAAACTCTACTATCTTTTATGATTTAAAAGGTTTTTCAACACTGTTATCGCTGGGACTCAGCTTAATAAAATAATCCACATCATCGAATCACCCCTGCACTACGGCCAAGGATATTCGTGTATTCATTAATGGTCATGATCATGCCAACAACTGTCCATCAACGCACTACGGGCCAATGAGGACTTTTACCAC
Organism: Panax notoginseng; assembly: GCA_016801055.1. Classification (NCBI taxonomy): domain Eukaryota; kingdom Viridiplantae; phylum Streptophyta; class Magnoliopsida; order Apiales; family Araliaceae; genus Panax; species Panax notoginseng. The sequence continues at coordinate 225,805,787 of CM029013.1, read as the reverse complement.
ATCATTTGTAACATTACGGTCATGATTATACCGAATAATCCCTGGTCATAATCATACCAAGTCCATCTATGCACTGCAGGCCACAGATTACTTTCAACATTTTATAAACATGAGGATGATGACAATGATATAAGAATTCAATAAAACAAGTTCAAGAATTAATTTATCCAAGAATTAACAACGTCCAAATTGTCAACATGATACTGCTTTGTGGAGTAAAATTCAAGAATGCTTAGAAGAATATTTCCATGAAAAGCTACTGGATGAAACGCAATTATCAAGGATATTCCATAAATTTCATGGAGTATAGAAGTTAAAACATAACCAACTGAGTATAATAAAGAATGGAATAACAAAAGAAATCACCATGCATGCGATAGACCGCACAGACAGGTTATTCCCACAGAATAATAAATAATGGAACCAGGTCCGGCGTAAACGCACAGACAGGATATTCCGACAAAATAATAAATAATGGAACCAGGTCCGGTGTAAAACACACAGACAAGATGTTCCAACAGAATAATAACAAAGACGGAACCAGGTCCGGTGTAAAACGCAGACAGGATGTTCCAACAGAATAATAATGAAAACGGAACCAGGTCCGGTGTAAAACACACAGATAGGATGTTCCAACAGAATAATAATAAAAACGGAACCAGGTCCGGTGTAAAACACACAGACATGATGTTCCAACAGAATAATAGAAGAATGTCACCAAGTATAGGGTAGACCGCGTATACAGGTTATTCCAACAGAATAATAAGAAATGGAATAACAACAGTTCTCTTTGTGAATAAGAAAGAATAACACCCCTTACCGTTTTAAAGAAGAGCTGAAGTAAGGAAGTAGTTAAGTAGCAGAATACTCTTCTTCTCTCTCTCTATAGTTTCTCTCTATAGTTTCTCTCTCTAGAGTTCAGTGAATTCGTAAGAAATAATGAAGGAATGAGCTGCTATTTATAGAAAAATAGAATGCATAGTAACTAATCCATGAACGGTCCAGATTGATTACTTTAATCTGACGGTCCATATTTAAAGAAAAATTTTTTAAATAAAATATAATATATTCTATTTATAGAATAACTTTAATAAAGTTTTCTGTGTTATATAAAAAGATGTTTCTGTTTTATTACGTTAATAATACGAATAAAACAAAACGTCATTATCGCTAAATAATTCATATTATTAACTGATAATAATTGAATCAAACTGAGTGACTTCTCACATAAGCATTAATAATCAATACCGTGTGCTACTATGCAACCACACATATTACTGTACTTTTACTACCGAGTAGTTCAACAGTAACAATGGTAAAACTTCCGCCATTATTTTTAATAAAATATTTTTGTCGTTTTCTCAATCCGACAATAATTCCGTTGTGGGGTCCACCAATGATTTTGTCGTTGTACGAATATTTCCTGTTAAAACGAATATTCCCCGACCAATCGAATATTATATAACAACTTGCGTACTTTGCAAAATTTATAAATATTACCCACAACTATAACATTATATCAAATTAACTCCATAATATTCAAAAATGATATTTATAAAAAATTCATCTTTATTTATAAAAGTTGGGGTCTTACAGCCTCCCCTTATTATGAAATTTCGCTCTCGAAATTAGGGTACGTACCTGGTATGTCGAAGAGATAAGGATACCTTGATTTCATTTCAGATTCTAACTCCCAAGTCATTTCCTCAACATTGTGGTTTCTCCACAAAACTTTGACTTGAGGTATAACCTTGGAGCGTAGAATATGTTCCTTCTTATCCAAGATTTGAACATGAACTTCTTCATACGTAAAATCCTCCGCTATTTCGCCCGGTTCTAACTCAATAATGTGGTTCGGGTCTTTTACATATTTGCGTAACATGGATATGTGAAAAACGTTATGAACACGAGACATACTTGGCGGTAAAGCAAGTCCATAAGCCACAGTTCCTACTCGATCGAGGATTAAAAATGGACCGATGAATCGAGGATTGAGCTTTCCTCTCTTTCCAAATCTCGTAACTCCTTTCCATGGAGCAACACATAAGAACACATGATCTCCTACATCAAATTCCACGTCCTTTCGATGAAGATCAGCATAACTCTTTTGTCGATCTTGTGAGGTTTTTATACGTTGTCGGATCGTTTGAATCTTTTCTGTAGTCATACGTACCAACCCCGGTCCCAACAACGTTGCTTCACCCACCTCATCCCAACATACTGGAGAACGACATTTTCTTCCATACAATGCTTCGAATGGAGCCATGCCAATACTTGCTTGATAACTGTTGTTGTAGGAAAACTCCACCAATGGTAAGAACTTGTCCCAACTTCCCTTGAAGTCAAAGACACAGAGTCTTAATAGATCTTCAAGAGTTTGAATAGTCCTCTCTGATTGTCCGTCCGTCTGAGGATGATATGCTGAACTAAATCGTAACTCCGTGCCCATAGCTTTTTGTAAACTAACCCAAAATCGTGAAGTGAATCTTGGGTCTCGGTCAGAAACTATGGATACTGGCATACCATGCAGTCTTACAATCTCGTTTATGTACATACGAGCAAGACGTTCAAGTGTATAAGTTTCTCGTATCGGTAAGAAATGAGCAGACTTGGTCAATCTATCAACAATGACCCAAATCGCATCAATACCTTGAGAAACCCTAGGAAGACCGGTAACGAAATCCATGGTAATGTGCTCCCACTTCCATTCTAGAATTTTAAGTGGTTGCAATGGACCTTTTGGTACTTGATGCTCCGCTTTGACTCGTTGACAAGTTAGACACCTTGAGATAAACAATGCTATCTCTCTCTTCATATTGCTCCACCAAAATGTATGACGAAGATCATGATACATTTGGGTACTTCCAGGATGGATTGCAAACGGTGTGTTGTGCGCCTCCATCATGATTTCATACTTTAAATCAGGGTTGTTAGGAACACAAAGTCTGGAGTTGACTCGAAGTATTCCTTCTTCATCGATTCTTGCTTCCGTCATAGCACCTTCTTGCACTTTCTTCCTCATACGCATCAGCTCCAGGTCTGTAGCTTGAGCAGCTTTAACTTTATCGATTAAAGTCGGTTCTACTCGTATATTCGCCATCATCACATGGGTCCCTGGAGTCTTTAACTCTATCTCCATCCTTTGCAAATCACACAAAATGGGCCTTTGTGTTGACAATATCGCACTCGTACTTGTATATGATCTTCTACTCAATGCGTCAGCTGCCACGTTCGCTTTTCCAGGATGGTATTGAATGGTATGATCATAATCTTTTAACAGTTCAAGCCAACGTCGTTGTCGCATGTTGAGTTCCTTTTGAGTGAAGAAATATTTGAGGCTTTTATGATCCGTAAAGATCTCCACCTTCTCCCCATACAAGTAATGCCTCCAAATTTTAAGTGCAAAGACAACAGCTGCCAACTCTAGATCATGAGTAGGATAATTCCTCTCATATTCCTTGAGTTGTCATGATGCATAGGCTATGACTTTTCCATGTTGCATGAGAACGCATCCCAACCCTTTGCTCGAAGCATCACTGTAGATGACAAATCCCTCCGAGCCAGATGGTATTGTTAGAACAGGTGCTAAAATAAGTCTCCTCTTGAGTTCTTGAAAACTCTTCTCACATTCTTTGCTCCAACCGAACTTTGTATCTTTTCGAGTCAGCTGAGTTAATGGAGTAGCGATTCGAGAAAATCCTTCCACGAATCTCCGATAATAACCAGCTACACCAAGAAAGCTACGTACTTCGGTCACTGATTTAGGCTGCTCCCAGCTTTGAATAGCTTCAATCTTTGTCGGGTCAACCGATATTCCATGACTTGATACTTCGTGCCCAAGGAATGCGACCTCCTCCAGCCAGAATTGGCATTTCTTCAAATTGGCATAAAGCTTGTATTCACGAAGCTTTTGGAGTACCAGCCTCAAGTGTTGCTCATGATCTTCACGACATTTGGAATAAATAAGGATGTCATCAATAAAGACGACGACAAAGTGATCCAAATATTCCTTGAATACCCGGTTCATCATATCCATGAAGGCAGCAGGAGCATTAGTCAATCCAAAGGACATGACTAGGAATTCATAATTCCCGTACCGAGTTCTAAAAGCCGTTTTTGGAATATCCTCAGTTCTAACCTTCAGCTGATGATATCCAGAACGAAGATCGATCTTTGAAAAGAATTGTGCTCCTTACAACTGGTCAAACAGGTCATCAATACGTGGCAATGGGTACCTGTTTTTGATGGTGACATGATTCAACTCCCGATAATCAATACAAAGTCGCATACTTCCATCTTTCTTCTTCACGAATAGCACAGGAGCACCCCAAGGAGAAGTACTAGGACGAATAAAGCCAATGTCTAACAATTCCTGCAGTTGGATCTTTAACTCCTGAAGTTCAATAGGAGCCATTCAATATGGGGCTTTGGAAATGGGTTTTGTACCGGGTTCAAGGTCAATACAAAATTCAATTTCACGCTCTGGGGGTAGGCCAGGAAGTTCTTCAGGGAATACGTCAGGGAATTTATTAACAATAGAAATATCATTCAAAACTGACGTATTTTTGTTTAGATCAGTGACATGAGCTAAGAAAGCTTGACATCCGTTTTTCAATAAACGAATAGCTTTATGGCTTGAGATGACAGCGATTGATTTTAATGGTTTGGTTGCTTGAATTCGCATAATAGGTCGATTAGGAATATGAAAGCTAACAACCTTACGAAAACAATCAATTTTTGCATGATGAGTAGTTAACCAATCAATCCCTAGAATCACGTCAAATGCAAGTATTTTTAATGAAATCAGATCGACAGGTAATGTGTGGGTACCAACTTAAACCAAACAAGACTTATAAACCGTGGATGTAATGAAGGTTTCTCCCAATGGAGTTTCAACAGATAAATCAAAGTCTAATTTCTCCGGAATCAAATTTAATCGATGAGCGCAAGTAGGAGAAATAAAAGAATGGGTAGAACCGGTATCAAATAAAGTATAGACTTCGTTAGAGTTTATGATAAGCTTACCCGTGATGACCTCATTCGGGTTCCTTGCTTTCTGGGAGGTCACAACAAACTCTCTCCCTTGCACTATCGGTTTTGACTTTTCTGGGACGGCCTTTGGTGTCTCCATCTTGGCTGAACTTGTTTTTGGTAAACGACAAAATCGAGCTAAATGACCTTCTCGTCCACAATTATAACATGCTTTAGACGGCATCGCGCAGTTTGGACTGATGTGCCCCTCCCCTCCGCATTTGAAACATATGATAGGTGGTCGTTCTCCTTCCTTAACAACGGGTGCTGGTGCTGACGTCTTTCCATCATTGTTGAATCTCCTCTTCTTGAAATGACCATTCTTATTATTTTGGCCCTGATTACCACCGAAGTGGTTACCATTTCTGGCCTGTTGATTCCCTCCACGCTTGTTGTCACCGCTTCGATGACTGCTCTCACTAGTATTATCATTTTGCCGACTGCTCTCTTTTGGTTGCGTTGACTCGTTATCGCGCTCCACTAACTGAGCCCTATTCACAACATCTGAATACAAACATAATTTATGAGAAATAAGATGTTGACATATCTCAGGTTTCAAACCTCACAAAAACATTCGCATCATTCGCTCTTCATTATCCACCAAGTGGGACGCAAACCGGGACAACTCAGCAAACTTGGCTTCGTACTGCGACACGGTCATGTTGTTTTGCTCCAACTTGATAAATTCCACCTCCTTCATGTGACGAATACTTTCAAGAAAGTATTTATCGTTGAACAGCTCTTGGAACTTCTCCCAAGACATCTTCAGTGCGGCAGGTTGAGTACGCTTAATCGATTCCCACCAGTAATTTGCCTCTCCTCGCAACATAAAGGCGGCAAAGGGAACCTTTTGCTCCTCGGAGCATCCCAAGACATCAAATATCTTGGTAATCTGCTTTATCCATGTTTCCGCTATAAGTGGTATTGGCTCTCCCTTAAACTCTGGTGGTCCCAGCTCCTTGAACTGTTTAGCGGTGACCGTCCGAGAGTTTTCAGTGTTTCCACCTATATTTTGGACAGGAGCCGCTCTCGCCTGCTGTTGCATGAACTGCATAAAGTTTCTAAACATTCCATCATTCATCATCTGGTCAGTGTTGTTGTTTGCATGAGGATTGTCACCTTCCTGACGCACATTATCCTGATTATTGATATGTGGTGAATCAACAGTCGCCTGTGCTCCATTGCTATTCTCAACATTCTCAGATGCCATTTTTAGATACTACCACAAAATAAAAGTTAATTGATATGTCATATATTATCCTTATATTATGACCGACCAATTAAATACCATGCAAATAAACTTAGGTAGGTCATACTAGCGAAGGAATTCCCCGTCTCTCCCCTTCTAGTTCTATTCTCACATCTTAGCCAGGGATCATATCCCTAAGCTCTGATACCAACTGTGACGCCCCCAAAATTAGGTATACATCACCCATCTTGGGTCGTCAGATACAAAGTACAGAATACAAATACAACTTATTAATACAATTGTCGTGTACAATACGACAGAACATAAACTGCGAGTTTGAATACAAATATTATCTTCTAGAGAGTATTCATACTCAAAAGGAGTCCTCATTACATTTATTAACACACTATTACATAGAATAGTGAGGACTACTAACTAATACTATCATTCGGACCATCACTCCGTTCCCCGACTTGCCCCAGCTACGTTCTCATTTCCAAAAGAGAACAGTGAAAGAAAGGGTGAGCTCAACTAGCCCAGTAAGAAATATTATGACTAAGATAATGCAGAATAAATTATCATTAGTCTTCAACAATGTTAACTGATAAAATATAATAGACATCAAGTTTAACTGCAGCGGAACAAGGAATCCATTAAAAGAGTCAAGTAGAAAATAAACTCTACTATCTTTTATGATTTAAAAGGTTTTTCAACACTGTTATCGCTGGGACTCAGCTTAATAAAATAATCCACATCATCGAATCACCCCTGCACTACGGCCAAGGATATTCGTGTATTCATTAATGGTCATGATCATGCCAACAACTGTCCATCAACGCACTACGGGCCAATGAGGACTTTTACCACATCATTTGTAACATTACGGTCATGATTATACCGAATAATCCCTGGTCATAATCATACCAAGTCCATCTATGCACTACAGGATGATGACAATGATATAAGAATTCAATAAAATAAGTTCAAGAATTAATTTATCCAAGAATTAACAACGTCCAAATTGTCAACATGATACTGCTTTGTGGAGTAAAATTCAAGAATGCTTAGAAGAATATTTCCATGAAAAGCTACTGGATGAAACGCAATTATCAAGGATATTCCACAAATTTCATGGAGTATAGAAGTTAAAACTTAACCAACTGAGTATAATAAAGAATGGAATAACAAAAGAAATCACCATGCATGCGATAGACCGCACAGACAGGTTATTCCCACAGAATAATAAATAATGGAACCAGGTCCGGCGTAAACGCACAGACAGGATATTCCGACAAAATAATAAATAATGAAACCAGGTCCGGTGTAAAACACACAGACAGGATGTTCCAACAGAATAATAACAAAGACGGAACCAGGTCCGGTGTAAAACACAGACAGGATGTTCCAACAGAATAATAATGAAAACGGAACCAGGTCCGGTGTAAAACACACAGACAGGATGTTCCAACAGAATAATAATAAAAACGGAACCAGGTCCGGTGTAAAACACACAGACAGGATGTTCCAACAGAATAATAGAAGAATGTCACCAAGTATAGGGTAGACCGCGTATACAGGTTATTCCAACAGAATAATAAGAAATGGAATAACAACAGTTCTCTTCGTGAATAAGAAAGAATAACACCCCTTACCGTTTTAAAGAAGAGCTGAAGTAAGGAAGTAGTTAAGTAAGGAAGTAGTTAAGTAGCAGAATACTCTTCTTCTTTCTCTATAGTTTCTCTCTATAGTTTCTCTCTCTAGAGTTCAGTGAATTCGTAAGAAATAATGAAGGAATGAGCTGCTATTTATAAAAAAATAGAATGCATAGTAACTAATCCATGAACGGTCCAGATTGATTACTTTAATCTGACGGTCCATATTTAAAGAAAAATCTTTTAAATAAAATATAATATATTCTATTTATAGAATAACTTTAATAAAGTATTCTGTTTTATATAAAAAGATGTTTCTGTTTTATTACGTTAATAATACGAATAAAACAAAACGTCAGTATCGCTAAATAATTCATATTATTAACTGACAATAATTGAATCAAACTGAGTGACTTCTCACATAAGCATTAATAATCAATACCGTGTGCTACTATGCAACCACACGTATTACTGTACTTTTACTACCGAGTAGTTCAACAGTAACAATGGTAAAACTTCCGCCGTTATTTTTAATAAAATATTTTTGTCGTTTTCTCAATCCGACAATAATTCCGTTGTGGGGTCCACCAATGATTTTGTCGTTGTACGAATATTCCCTGTTAAAACGAATATCCCCGACCAATCGAATATTATATAACAACTTGCGTACTTTGCAAAATTTATAAATATTACCCACAACTATAACATTATATCAAATTAACTCCATAATATTCAAAAATGATATTTATAGAAAATTCATCTTTATTTATAAAAGTTGGGGTCTTACACTGTAGATCATTTATTATAGCATACTATGACCCTGTTGATGTTTTAGGTTCCCACAGGATTCGTGGATGGCATGCTAGAGCACTGGGTATTAGAGAGGCAGGTTTTCTAATTTGGGACCCAGGAGTTGACTCCCACTTTGGAGGAGTATGCACGGTTGACGATGCTGCCACTGGACAGACCTTGCATGCATATGGCTTTGGGGGACATGAGTCGACAGTTCATGACCCTCACTGGATTGAGGCGTAGAGTGGTGCAAGATGAGCTTACATCTGGCCACGTTATATCCCAGCATTTTCTGTTTGACAGATTTGGCTCTGAGGATAGTTATAGAAGACATTTCGGGGATTTCACCACATCGGAGGATCATTAGCGTCTGGCCAGGGTGGATGTACTGCTATTGTGCGTACTGTCATATGTCTACATGCCACTGTATATGGATGTGTTGGACATAAGAGTTATCATGGTGGTGAGAGCTCTCAGGGAGGGTCGTACCATCATACCTATGATTATATCCGAGACATTGAGGTCAGCTACATATTGATGCACGTATCTGACAGGAGTATTTACGAGCAGTTCGGTCATGCTATACGTGTGGTTTATGTCACACCTGAGACCGATTGGCACTTTCAGACGGCATGGGCATTGCTTCACCCATGATATAGCCATGACATATTCATTTCAGCTTACGGAGTGTACAGATACTGCATCTTGGTCCGCTTTCTTATCTGGGATCGAAGACTCGTTTAGTATATTATCGTGCTCTGGGCTCAGCTCACCTTATAGCTTTATTACTCATGCTCAGGGCATGGATTATCTCCCTCTGGCTGGTCTGAGGGGTATAACTACTTACCATCCACTGGCTGTGATGTCGCAGTTTGACTAGTTTCAGGATTTTTATCCTTTTGAGGGGGCGCTGGGACAGCGTTTAGCTTCTCGCTATCTTTCAGCAGAGGACCGATCCCGTGTATATGCATGTTGGGATCAGCGCGAGATAGCCACTTTCTCCATTAGTCATCCAGGTTATTCTGCAGAGTATTCCGCATAGATGGAGACAGAGACTGCATCGGTTGCGGTTGTATCCATATTGCCGAGTATTGACTCAGATGGTGGAGAGCCCATGAAGGACATTGATTCTCACACCGAGGAGGAGCCATCTACTGGGTTGGTAGTATTTCCTTTAGATTCTCCCAGTACTAGCACTGTCGTGATTCAGCATTCAGCACAGTACCTTGAGCAGCGTCTGCATCTGATGACCTTTGAGAGAGATCAGGCTAGATCCCTGATGTTGACAGCTCTTGATGGGAGAGACGCAACCCTATTAGAGAGGGACGAGTCATTGGCTCGTAGAGATGCCACTGTTGTTGAGCGGGATGTGTCCAGATCAGCCAGAGATGCAGTGATAGTTGAGCAGGATAGCGCTATATCTGCCCGGGATGTAGCCATCATTGATAGTACTGCAGTGAGGTCCCTTACCACTGGCATGATCGCAGAGATGAGCACATATATTGATGAGCACATGGTCACCATGCAGATGGCTGCAGATCTGTTGGGTCGTGTGGATATCCTTGTACAGGAGACCACAGCTTTGCCTCATTCTTCGGAGAGGGATGCCATGTTAGGCTTGTTAGCTCGCATATACACCGATTTGTAGATGGACTTGTACTTTCCAGCACAGACTAGCTTAGCCATTTTGTCATGTACAGTTTACATTATGTATATCAAACAACATTATATATAGCAGGGAAATATATTTTTGATCACTTCCCTTTTAGATATGCTTGAATACTTGCTTGATATTTGCCTGCTGCTTCAGGACTTGTGATCTTGATGTATTCTGAATTCCTCCTTGCTAGATGGACATTGAGTTGTCTCTGGATAGTCTAGAATAGATCATAGATCTATGTGTATCCCTACCATTTTTCGATGTCATGGGACTGGTTTCTGTATGGAAATGTAGAGAGGATTGTGGCTTTCCTCTCTGAGATTTACCGCACCACAGATGGTCGCCAGTACTCCTATTTAGGAGGAGCCTAGTTAATTCCATCTCTTATGGATTGGTGTTGCTCTTTAAGATACAACCGCAGCTTAGATGGTCGCCGAATCTCCTATTTGCGAGGAGAGGTTGGGTAATTCCATCCCTTTGGCTTGAAGCCAATGAAATGTGGTGAATTGAAGTTTGATCCCAGTACCAGTTGACAAGTGTTTGTATTTTGGTAGGGGACCAAACCTTAAATGGCTGCCTATGTACTCCTATTGAAGAGGAGATCAGGTCTGCGTAGTTCGAACCTGGTGTAAGAGGTTCAACGCTGTTTATGAAAAGCAGATGGGTGTAGAAGCTTCATTGATGAAGAAGGTTGTAGAAATGTTTTTGTGGTTTTTGTTTTTGTGTAGAAAAGGGTAGAAATGTTTTTGTTGTTTTTTGTTTATTGCAACCGGGCCCTATAGAATATGGTTGCCTGCGTACTCCCGTGTATCAAGGAGATCAGGTCGACGTAGTTCACCCCTCAGGGTGAGTTGAAAAGCGTGATCCCATGTGCAGGATAAACTGTGGGGAAGAAAGATTAATCCCATGTACAGGTCAAACTGTGGGGAAGAAAGTTTAATCCCATGTGCAAGATAGACTGTAGGGAAGAGAAAGTTTAATCCTTAGTTGAGGACAAACTGCAGGTATGAAAAGTTTGATCCCATGTTTGGGTAGCCAAACTGCAAACGCGAGAGGTTCAATCCGTAGTGGGATGACCTAAGTGGGATGAGCGCAGTAAAGCCAGGTTGCTGGCTTAAAGAGTGTGTTTCCCTGAGGGGCAAAGTGTGGAAAAGAGTTGTATGTGATAAAGGGTTAAAGAACCGGAATGACTGGTGATCTGATGATCCAACACCAGGATGTTTGCTTGATGGTAACTTCAGACGTAGTACCGTTTCACGGTCTCCGAGTTAGTGAGCTGTGGAAATTCATCGCCGTCCATTTCCTGCAATCTGAGAGCGCCTCCTGTTAATACTTCCTTGACAACAAATGGGCCTTCCCAGTTAGGAGCGAATTTTCCCTTAGATTGATCTTGGTTGTCAATGATCTTCTTCAAAACCAAGTCATGTTGTTTAAACTGCCGTAGCCGGACTTTTCTGTTGTAGGATCTGGCGATCCTTTGTTGATATAATTGACCATGGAAGATAGTCGCGGTTCGCCTTTCATCTATTAGAGACAATTGGTGATACCTGTCTTATACCCATTGATCTTCATCCAGCTGAGCGTCCATCAACACTCTGAGGGATTCCATTTCTACTTCTATGGGGAGTACTGCTTCCATCCCATAGGTTAATGCTTAGGGGGTTGCCCCAGTTGAAGTGTGCATTGATGTTCTATAGGCTAACAGAGTAAGAGGAAATAGGTCAGGCCATCCTTTGTGATTGGCGGACATCTTTTGCATAATCTTCTTGATGTTCTTGTTAGCCGCTTCAACAGCACCATTCATCTTTAGAAGGTAGATGACGGAGTTAAGGTGTTTGATGTGGAATTTACTGCATAGTTCCTCCATCATTTTGTTGTTGAGGTTCTTTGCATTGTCTGATACAATTACCTTTGGTTGTCCGTATCGATAAATGACATTATTTTTGATGAAAGCAATGATGACTTCTTTGGTAACCCTGGGGAAGGAGGCTGCTTCTACCAACTTGGTAAAGTAATCGATCATGGTGAAGATGAATCGATGTCCATTACTGGCTTTGGGCTCGATGGGCCCGATCACGTCCATTCCCCACATTGAGAAGGGCCAAGGTGAACTCATGTTGTGGAGCTCCCGTGGAGGGGCGTGGATAACATTCCCATGAATTTCGCATTGATAACACCTCCTGACGTGGTCATTGCAGTCAGCCTTGAGAGATAGCCAATAATGTCATGTCCGGAGGATCTTTTTAACAAGGAGGGGGCCACTCATGTGTGGGCCACAGACTCCACCATGGATCTCATCCATGAGTCTCTGAGCTTGGTCTTTGTCTAAACATCTGAGAAGACCTAGTCATGCATCTCTCTTGTAGAGTACATCTCCGCTCAGGTAGAATTTCATAGCAAGTCGATGAATCCGCCTTTGTTCAGTCAGGCTCGCCTCAGCGGGTGTAGATCTATCTCGTAGGTACTCCTTGATATGCTGATACTAAGGTTGTTGGATGGGAGGTAGTTCATCTGATACTTCTCCAACGTAGTTCCCATAGGCTGGTGCCTTTTGCAGGGCTAATGTGACGCTTGGCATGTGTTCCTTGTCAGGTATGTGAATCAAGGAGGCCAAAGTTGCTAATGCATCCGCAAAGTCATTTCTGTTACGAGGAATGTGTATAAAGGAGATTTCTTCGAACTCCGAAGCCATCTGTAAAACCTGCCGATGGTAAGGCAGCAAGCGTAGCTCTTTGGTTTGATAGATTCCTGTGGATTATTTGATTACCAACTCTGAATCCCCAAAGACAGTTAACCATCTGATACCCATTGAACGGGCCAATTTTAGTCCCATGATACAACCTTCATACTCAGCAGTGTTGTTGGTGCTAATAAACTTCAATTTAACGGCGACGGGATACCGCACCCCCGTATCGGATACTAGAACTGCTCCAGCTCTAGAACCTTCCGTATTAACAGCTCCATCAAAATACATCTTCCATGCTTGGCGTGTATCATACTGATGTTGTGGCTGAATTGCCATTGCCCCTTCATTGGAGAAGTATGTTTCCAAGGGTTTGAAATCCCCTGAAGGTACGGCGGCCAGTTGACCCATAATTCCTTGACATTTAATGGACTTTTGAGTCACATAGACGATGTCAAATTATTGTAGGATCAACTGCCATCTGGACAGCCGACAATTCAGTATGGGTTTGCTGAACACATATATGAGAGGATCCACGCGGGATATGAGATGGGTTGTGTGCCCATGGAGGTAATGTTGTAACCTCATGGCAGCCCATCCTAAAGCACAACAAGACCTCTCAATCAGAGTGTACTTGTGTTCACTGTTGCTGAATCTTTTGCTGAGGTAATAGATAGCTCGTTCTCGGCCTCTATCGTCTTTTTGTCCCAGCATGCAGCCCATGGCATTGTCACTGTCGGACAGGTACATGGACAGGGGAACATCATCCCTTGGTGGTACCAAAATAGGAGCTTTGACTAACTGCTTTTTAATTGTAAAGAAGATATTCTAGCACTCATCATTCCATTTCATGGAGGAGTTCTTCCTTAACAGCTTGAAGATAGGCTCATAGGTTGCTGTGAGTTGAGAAATGAATCGGCTAATGAAGTTGATTCTTCCCAAAAATTCCCGTATTTCCTTCTCTGTCTGAGGAATGGGAATTTCTGTAATGGCCTGGATTTTGGTAGGATCCAGCTCAATTCCTTTGTGGCTGACTAGAAATCCTAGCAACTTGCCTGATTTAATGCCAAAGGCACACTTGGCTGGATTCAACTTCAAGTTGTACTTGCGCAACCTGTTGAATAGCTTTCTGAGATGGTTTAAGTGGTCCTCCTCCTTCCGGGACTTGACAATGATGTCATCCACATAGATCTCAATCTCTTTGTGCATCATGTCGTGGAAAAGAGCCATCATAGCTCTCTGATAAGTAGCTCCGGCATTGATGATGCCAAATGACAACCATCTGTAGCAAAAGGTTCCCCAAGGAGTGATGAAAGTAGTTTTCTCACGATCTTCCTCAGCAACCATGATCTGATGGTACCCCGCAAAGCAATCAACAAAGGAGTACATGACGTATTGCGCAGTATTGTCAATGAGAATGTGGATAAAGGGCACGGGAAAGCTATCTTTAAGGCAAGCTTTATTCAGATCCCGATAATCCATGCAGACTCATACCTTTCCTCTAGGCTTAGGCACGAGAACGATGTTAGATATCTATTCAGGATATGTGGACACCATGATAATGACAGCTTGAAATTGTTTCACAATTTCTTCTTTTACCTTTAAACTCCATTCAGGTTTTAATCGCCTGAGCTTCTGCTTGACTGGCTTGAATCCCTCTTTAATGGGAAGGCGATGAAGAACAATGTCAGTGGACAAACCCACCATACCTTCATGAGACCATGCAAACACATCCCGGAATTGGGTTAGTAACGTAACCATGTCATTCCGTTTGTTTGGGGTAAGGTTTGAACCAATCTGGATTAACTTAGGATTTTCTAAGGTTCCAAGATTGAAGGAGGTGGTTTGATCAAGGTTGGGCTTAGGCTTGTCTTTGACCCATTCTTTGATCTCCGATGGCACCTCAATGTCCTCTTGTATTTCCAGCAAGTCTGAGTCCAACTTTGCATCAAAATTACAATCCTTGTGGAGAAGAGGCAACTTATCAGCAAGTACAGGCACCTCTAAGTTCAGAGTCCTAAAACAAAATATGCTTTCACTTAATATATATGACACTATTTAATCATACATAATGTTAGCATATACAGACAAAACAACTGCTAATATTGTACAGAAAAGTAAGCAGTTATTGTATCTACAGGGCAGAAAGAAGTCCTGCCCATTTTACCCTTGTCAATCAATGCAAGGAGTGTTGCTCCAATTGGCAAGGATAAAGTCCTGGTGGACTGCATTGATGGAGGGGCTGTCATCGTCCTCTTTTTCCCGAATGATGACCATGACGTCTGGGCAATCATCGTTTGGGGTATATCTGTTTGTATGTTCATCATGAACAATGATGTGCATGCCCGACATTATTCGGACGATATTTTGTTTGATTCTTTGTTTCTCTTCCTCCACTCTGGGATCCAGAACAAAAACTTCTTTTGCTTTGAATGGCACTGGCTTGGGAAATAGCATAGCCATCACGTTAGTTGGCACCTTTACAGGAGGTTGTGCGGACTCAGCATTTGAAGGCAAAGATAAACGCCGCATGGTTGAAGTTGAAGGAATCTGTTGATGCTTATGAGGATTCCTCCGACTAGAACTGGCAGAATAGCCTAGTCCAGCTGTCCCAGTTTGACTGGATATTTGGATAGGGTACTTGATACCTTGGTGATCTTTACCCAGCCCTTGTCCTGGCTGATGACCCAAAGACATCATTTCTTGAGTAGCCGACATTACTTCGGCAAAGATCTTGGGTACGGGCAATGGCATTCCCAAGGCATGAAATTGAGGGTTGCTTATTTCCAAAGTGTGGAAACTGACCGGTTCAATATCGAAATTAAAACTGATGAACGGTATGTCACCTTGTTGAGGGCATTCCGGTTCAGCGTTGACTGTAACTAGGCTATTGTTGATAATGTATTTCAGTTGCTGATGAAGGGTGGAGGGGACTGCCCCAGCCATATGAATCTACGGTCTTCCCAAGAGCAGGTTGTATCCCGAATCTTTCTTGAGTACATGGAAAGACACGCAGAATGTATTGGGACCAATCTCAATTGGTAGCTCAATCTCTCCGACCGAATTGCGGTGGGATCCATCAAAAGCTTTGATGATCGTATGGCTAACTCGGATTCGATTGAGATTGATGTTCATCTTCAACAATGTAGTTTATAGACAGATATTCAAAGATGAGCCTCCGTCTACTAAGACTCCAGCTAGCATATATCCAGAGGACAAGACCGCGATGTATCCCTTCGGGCGGTATGTCATCATCAGTGAAGGATATCAAATTGTTGTTGAAAATGTGATCAACCAAATGTTGAAACTTTTCCACATCCACTGATGTTGGTAAATAGGCTTCTTCCAAAACCTTCAGTAGAATCTTCCTGTGATCTTCAGAAGTTAAAACCAAGTCCAAGATTGAAATTTGGTGTGGAGCTTCCCTTAAGCTTAAAACCTCCTTGGCTTCATTATGACCCATAGCACGGAGGAATTTTTCAATCTTCTCCATGGGAATCTTCCCCTTTGATTTGATGGTAGAATTTATCACCCGTTGGGGAAGATACAGTGGATTCTCCTTCATCGTTGCAGCAGTTGTATGTGAAATGGATCCTTCAGCTTCTCCATAATTCCAAGGAACTTTCTGTAAGCTAACAATAGGATATTGTGGTCGAAAGGGTAAGTTGATTGGCTCTGGAGCAGCCACTTTTAAAGGATTATTACTTCCTCTTAGTTGAATGGTAGATATAGGGCATGGCTTGACAATGCCATCAGCCTTAGTGGAGATAACTGCTACCAATCCTTTCCATTTAGTAGGATGGGTATTCTCACTTCCCCGTAGCACAGTATCATCGTCTGCTAGTTGCAGGACACCGCTATCAATGAGATTCTGGATAAGGTGGCGGAGTGCCCAGCATTCTTCTATGCTGTGATCGCGAGAATGGGAGTGATATTGACATACTCCATCCGCCTTAAACCGTCCTGAATGGGGATTGATTAGAGGTAGGAGGGAAGTAACCATTCCTTCATTGATTAGCATTTGAAGGATTTCCTCCATAGGTTGGCCTAAATATGTAAAATCCCTTCTGTTCGCAAAATCTCGACGAGCTTTGGCATTCGCTCTCTTTGCCACTTTGTCCTCCATTATTCCACTTTCTGGAGGTGAAGAGGGAATATTCATAACAAGAGGAAGGATACTAGCATGCTCCTAGCTGATTAATTGGCATGTGACATGATACTGGTAGGTCACCAGTTCTGCCAATTACTCAATTTGTTTGCAAAGAGCTTTTATCTTTCGTTCTATTGAGAACTGGAACTTGGCATAATCCCACTTGTCAGCACCGTCTTTGGTGATCTGGGATGCTTCACCATTAGAATTGGAAATTTTTCCAGTGCTCCAATTAATCATGTTGACTTCTTACTCTTTGTGTGGAGGAAGAGGGTTGTCTTGAACGTGAGGTTGATCGGGTTTAGTGACCAAGATCTCACCGTTGTCTATCAGGTCTTGGATCTTATGTTTCAAGGCCCAACAATCTTGAGTATCATGTCCAGGTGCCCCGGCATGATAAGCATATTTCCGAGCAGTATTAAAACCCCTACCATTAGGGCTGGCTGGTGGAAGAAGATGCGTGATTTTCTTATGTGTGGTCAGAAGAGTGAGAATATTCTCGAGAGAGTCCCCTAAGGGTGTGAACACTCGAGGGCATTTGACTTCTCCACCTTTTGATACTGGAGGGTTTGAAGACTGTGCTTGAAAGGGAGTGTAATTTCTCCTCTGGATAGGCATGTTCTGATTGCCTTTTTGACCCTGTAGTATCAGGGAAACATCCTCTTCTTTCTTTTTGTTTCCATAATTTTCAGATTGGATGTGTTCAGCAACAGCTTTAAGATCAGCTAGGTCTTGAATCTTTCCTGACTTCAATCCCATCTCAGCCATTTCCCCATGTTTGATCATTTCAAAAAATGGTTTACCGATGCCAGCTAAGACTCTCTCATAGAAAGGAGCTTCTTGTATGTCGATAAAGGTCATAACCATCTCTGACTCTGTCATAGAAGGAATAACTTGAGCAGCAAGGCGCCTCCACCTTTGAGCATACTCTCTGAAAGACTCATTAGACTGTTTCTTGACCTTGGTAATCTGGTACTGGTCAGGAGCCATCTGAGACTGAAAACTGTATTGTGTAAGGAAGGCGTGAGCTAGCTCTTCCCAGCTATAGATCTTTGAGTTGTCTAATCTAGTATACCATGAACGGGCTTCTCCAGTCAGACTTTTTTGGAATAGCTGCATTCTGAGCTTCTCATCCTCTGCATAGGATCCGAGTTCTCCAATGAACACCTTCAAATATGTGTAAGGAACCCATCATACTTTTCAAAGTCAGGAGTTTTAAATTTTTCTGGATAATGAACACCAGAGAATATACAAAGGTCAGCATATGAAACACTCCCGTGTGCTCCAATTCCTTTGATAGAACGCAGGGTTTCTTCCATTTGAAGAATTTTCTTTCTGATGTCACTGATGTCTGGATCTTTTGTAAGATGGGCGACATCATGACTTTTATTGGTTGTATCCAACTGCGTTCAAGTACTGTAATGACTTTATCAGGACCTTGAGTTCCCCCTTGTGTGGAGGATTTAACATGTACGGGTATTTTTGGACCCTGCATAGATTGATGTAGTTCTTTAAGCAAAACAGCTAAGTCTGTAATTTGTTTAGTTAATCCGTCGAATTCTTCGCGAGAAACTGGATTAGACTGGTGAGATGAAGACATGATTGGCTATAGGCCTGTGGCCTTTTTGGACTTTGACCGGGTAACAAGTCGAATGCTTCCCTGTAACAAAACTGGCATAGTTTAGTTTTAGGGATGGCGTAAATGTTAACATGCTATGTGTTGTGTTTGTTTTAGGAATTTTGTCCTACAAAACGGATGTTAGCTGTTCGAAGTACAGGATAACATGTTAATGTAAATATGTACATGCATATATTTCTTCATATTTCTCTTTACATGGAGATGAATATGGAATATAAATTACAAGTAATTGGTTTTACAAGTAATTTGAAATGAGAAAGCATGAAGAGACTTTCTTCCGCGTTTGGTTTATCAGAAGCTGACCTATCTTAGGTTACTCTCGCGGCTTTTCGGCATAAAGGTTCTCAAATCATCGCAATTTACTCAACGGGAAGTTAATCCGGTCTTTCAACTGGAGCAAATTTGGGTGGTGCCTTTCCTGAGCCTCGGGGAATTAGTCTTCCCACGAGTCCAGTAATCAAACACCGACAGGATAGCCTCCTGGTGGAGGGACCACACAACATACATTCACATACATCGTGTCTCATCGTATATGAAAATGATGACATGTGCGAAGCACTAATATCACAGGCAGATATAGTGTAAATCATTAATCGCAGTAAAGATATGCCTCCGTACACATTCATCATAAATGTAAATGTAACATCCACACACAAGCATACAACAGTTTTGAAAAGCTTGTAATAGCGGCTTAAGTCCTCCTACTGGAGTCCCCAGCAGAGTCACCACTTGTCGACGTTGGGTTTTTTATTTGTCCCTTTTTCGTTACCTGTTCTTTTGTGCTCTCATTTTATGTGAGATTTGTTTGAAAAAACACGGGAAAAAGGTCCGACATGTGTAATGTCGACGATTAGACTATAAGACTCGCCAGTTGGTTTTTTAACTGGTTGTACCAACATAACCGAGAAAAGGTTTGCACATTGACCCAGTGATGTGACACTGCTAAATGGGTCGGTGAAATCGAGGTTCATTAGGGTCCGGGGACTTGCTTATGCGAAGGGAAGGTGTTAGGCACCCCCCGACATCCGTGTTGCCAAAGTGACCGTCACTTTTCAAGAAACTGCTATATGAATGTGTGTGTGTGTGTGTGTGGGTCAATGTGCTTTTATTTGGAAGTAGTGCGAGGCCTCGTTCGCACCTATATACACAGGGTTTCAATTTATGTAAAAATTCAATTTTTAGCAAGATATGGCAGTGATGTTTTTAAAAGAGGTTTTTCAAACCCTTGTGCTCAATAGTAATTGAGACCTTTTGCACTCCTATTTTATTCAATATTCGACTGGATTGATTTTATTTTACAGATGCGTGACATCTGTATGAAAATAATGTACAAAAAGGTGCTGAATTCCTCGTGGGTATGAAAACCATCTGAGGACATCTAAACATCACAGATAAATTTACAAGCTGCTTACAGCTGAAAAGGTCCATCACGGGAACCGAATCTAGATTCAATGGACTGAATCTGTGATCACATGATTCCTAGGCTCATATGATGCCACAACTGATAAAAACGCAGTAAGCAGATATATATATATATATATATATATATATATATATATATAGAAAAGCTATAAATATATATACAGACATGATCACCAACCACGAAGCACCTCCATGGGGGATCAGAAATGTAAATAAAGCTGTAAAAGCTATCAACCGCCACGGAAGAAACTCCAAGCGGGACGAAATGTACAGAAAGCTGTAAAAACGGTCAACCACCACGAAGTAAACTCTAGGTGGGATGAAATTTATATATATATATACATATATATATATATATATATATATATATATGAACATAGTTCGACACACAGTTCATATATATATATATATATATATATATATATATATATATATATAAGAAAGCAAATAAACGCTCCAGATATAAAATCCAGGCTCATCGACCAAAGTCCGACAACAGTTATATATATATATATATATATATATATATATATATATATATATATATATATATGGACTAACATTATCGAGTTTTGTATATATATATATATATATATATATATATATATGTATATACAAACTGAAATAAAACCACGGACCGAAGTCCAGGCAAACACACGCAACACGACTCTCAACGTGAAGAACAGTGTGTGCAAAGATGAAGAGAAAGGCTTTAAAGTGTGTGAAAAGGCTTACAGTAGGCTGCCAAAGAAGACTTCTATATCTTTAAAGTAGATGAACACTGGCTTCTGCCGGTATAAAAGTAGCTATATATGAGCTCACAAGTGTTTAAAATGATAAAGCACTCAGTATAGGGTAAGTACAGAGCAAATTGGGCAGGGCTTCCTCGCAATTTTCTCTTACAAAATGGCCACTCCAAGCCCTCTATTTATAGAGGGTGGAACCGTAGGGCCGCAGGTGTACCAGAGGCTGCTAGGGGTGCCCC
This sequence comes from Panax notoginseng, assembly GCA_016801055.1. Classification (NCBI taxonomy): domain Eukaryota; kingdom Viridiplantae; phylum Streptophyta; class Magnoliopsida; order Apiales; family Araliaceae; genus Panax; species Panax notoginseng. The sequence goes on along the minus strand of CM029013.1, from coordinate 225,784,584 downwards.
GGGCATCGTGGGTCCCACCGTCTCGAAGTACGTGCACGTAGGCAACGTGATGTCCGCTCGAACTTTCAGAATTATAATCAGGGCATCCGATTGAGGTATATAGGACCTATTTCGGACCACCGTTGTTGAGAGTTACGCAATGACATGGGATTAGAGGTTGTACGAAGTCATGAAGATGGGACGATGCCCTCCGACCTTCAGCTTCAGATTCTATCCGTTATCCTGCGCAATAGTCACTCGGGATTATTTTTCCTTGGCTTTTGTGGGACATTGTTGTGTAGAAATGTATGTCTAAAATGTTGAGACGGTGTGATGTGGCGTCAAGTTGGCGAGATGACGACTTTGGCCCTCACCGGGGTTATCTCCGGTTTGGGCTGATAAAGCAGACGTTGCTCAGGGTTATCGCTAAGATTGGACTGCTGCAATGGTGGAAGGTCCTCAGTGTCATCTCTGAGGTATGCATGTCCTCCCGGTGTTAACTCCGGGTTGGTACTGAGTATCTCGTTGTAAGCGCCGAGATTGAAGCTGATTACATGCATTTGAAACAAGCATTTTCGGGGTTGTCTTCGGAACTACCACTGCTTTCCTTGGGGTTATATCCAAGGTTGGAATCTGCTATTCCCAGTGTTGGGAGTGAGACGGAACATCTCGGGGTTATCTCCGGGATGAAACGGTCTTCTCTGGTTTGTGTTTCGGTATTATAACTACAGGCCTCGGGGTTATCTCCGAGGTTAGAATTGTTACTCCTGGTGTGTGTTCCGGGGTTGAGGTTGTTACTCCCAGTCGTATTCGGGGTCGAGCTGTTACTCCCAGTGGTATCCGGAATGGATATGAACCGTCTTCCAGGGTTTCCTCTTGAAAGACGAATAGTGCTCCTGTGATGTCAGATATGCAGAAAATTTCGAGTGTCTACAATCTTAATGTGGAATAGATGCTCTTCATCTATGGACTCCCTAATCTCCAGTCAGAGAAGTGCATTTGACAGAACAGGTTTAGGTTTTGGGGAATCCACCTCAGAACTATATGTGGAAAAGTCAAAGGAAACTAACATCAATAGTGCTTCAAACTTCAATAGAAGCATTGCATTTGTAAAATCCAAACAGAAGGAAGAACTAGTCCATCCCTGCTCTTCTGATCCAATCTATGCTCCAAGGCATAACGGATCTCATGTTGGCCTATGATTCAGAAAAGAGAAGAGTAACTTAGTCACTACTCTCCAACCTCAAAGGATCGTAGAGTCGAGCAAAATCAACTCCACGAACAAACCAGGTAGGAATAGTAGAGTTAAGTTTCACTCCTTACAAATCATGAATCATAAGGATACATGGAAAAAGAAGAATCAGTATAATGGAAGGACTACCAAAATCCACATAAGTCCAAATGGAGAAAGAATCCATACACACACATAATCATGCATCATGCTAGATATTTTGTATGTGATAAAATTGGTCATAAGGCTGCAGTATGTTACAATAATCTTCTGCATTTTGAACTCAAAATCAAAAAGATTTGGGTCCCCAAGGGTACTAACAAGATATGACCCATGAAAGTATGGGTACCAAAATGAGAGCTTAAACCTCAATGCAGGAACAAAGCTCCACGATCACAACTTGGTATCTGGACAGTGGAAGCTCACAACACATGACCGGGAACAAAGCCCTTCTGTCTAACTTCATGGAGAAGGAGGGTCCAACAGTCATCTTTGGAGATAATGGCTTTGGCAAAACAAAAGGTTATGGCTCAGCTGGGAATGGTGCAGTGTCCTTCAGCAAGGTAACCTATGTGAAAGGACTAAAGCACAATCTTCTGAGCATAAGTCAGCTCTGCGATAAGGGTCATCAAGTTACCTTCCTCAACAATCAATGTCAAGTCAGAGATCTGAAGACCTCTTCTATAAAGCTGACCGGAACAAGAGAAGGGAACGTCTACACTGTTAATCTTCATCAACTAAGTTCTGACAAAATAATATGTTTTCTTGGTAAAGCCTCTGAAGAAATGAGCTGACTGTGGCATAGAAGGTTATCTCATCTTAACTTTAAGAGTATGTCAAAACTAGCCTCCAAAGATCTAGTAGCAGGATTACCAAAGCTCAGTTTTATCAAAGAAAGGCCATGTAATGCCTGCCAACTTGGAAAGTAGACTAGGAGCTCCTTTAAAGGCAAGACGATCAACTCAATTGATAAACCTTTACAGTTACTTCACATGGATCTCTTTGGGCCAATTCCAACAACAAGCCTTGGAGGGAAGAGATACTCATTGGTCGTAGTGGATGACTACACCAGATTTACATGGGTGTTATTTCTAAACTCGAAAGGTGAAACATATTCCCAACTCATCAAGATGTTCAAGCTGGTGATGAATGAAAAAGGGGAGAAAATTAAGGTTATAAAGAGTGATCATGATAGAGAATTCGACTTCTCTGAGATGGATCATTTCTACACAGTCACTGGCATCAGTCACAACTTCTCAGCTCCACGAACTCTATAGCAAAATGGAATAGCTGAAAGAAAGAACAGAACGTTGATTGAAGCTGGAAGAACTCTACTAGCAGCAGCTCGTCTACCTGAATACTTCTGGGCAGAAGCTGTCAACACTGCGTGCTATACTCAGAATAGGTCTCTTGTGCACTCTACGTTAAAGAAGACTCCCTACGAGCTGTGGAGAGGAAGAAAGCCAAATGTAAGCTACTTCCATGTGTTCGGTTGTGCATGATATATTCTCAACAATGGAAAACAGTATCTGACTAAGTTTTAACCCAAGTCAGATGAAGGAATCTTTCTCGGATATGCCACAGACAGTAAGACTTATAGAGTATTAAATAAGAAGACGCTAAGTGTTAAAGTCTCGATTCACATCATCTTTGATGAAACAGACTTAGACAAAATTATGCCTCAAGACACTACGATCGACAACTCGGATACTACGAACGAGGTGGTCGAGCTCAACACCATGATCGTAGCTCCAGAAAATGAAATCGTCGAGCCTGAAGAAGAGATCGTAGAGAGAGAGCTACACCAGACGACGAACCTCTACAACAAGAGATGGAGGTCAATCTCGAAGAATTCAGATAAGAAGGCACTAGAAATGATGTTCCAACAAGGAACAGATGGGCAAGAGATCACACTCAAGACCTGATCATTAGAGACCCAAGTGCAAGAGTCAAGACAAGATCTACCTCCCAGAACGAGTGTTTCTATCTAAGCTTTCTATCCCAAATAGAACCCAAAAAGATAGAAGATGTAATGGATCACTCGAGTTGGATAGAAGCCATACAAGAGGAACTAAATGGTTTGAAAGAAGCAAAGTATGGAGATTAGTTTCAAGACCAAAAAGTCACTCAATTATTGGCACCAAATGGGTCTTCAAAAATAATATGGATGGAGATGGAGTAATCACAAGGAATAAGGCAAGACTAGTAGCCAAATGTTATTCCCAAAAAGAAGGAATCGATTACGACGAGACCTTCGCTCCCACATGTTGCCAGATTAGAAGCCATCAGGATATTCCTTGCTTTTGCTGCCCGCATGAAGTTCAAAGTCTTCCAGATGGATGTTAAGAGTGCATTTCTGAATGGTGAACTTCAAGAAGAAGTATATGTGGAGCAACCTCCAAGTTTCATCAATCCAACTCTCCCTAATTATGTCTACAGATTAGACAAAGTCTTATATGGACTTAAACAAGCATCTATAGCATGGTATGAAACACTAACTAACTTTCTTATTGAAAATGGTTTCACTAGAGGTAGAGTAGATACCACATTATTTCTTAGGAAGCACAAAAAAAGTCTTATTGGTTCAGATATATGTAGATGACATTATCTTTGGTTCTACTAATGAAAATCTGTGCAAGAGATTTTCCAAGCTTATGCAGAGTAAGTTTGAAATAAGTATGATGGGTGAGCTGAAATTCTTTCTTGGATTACAAGTAAAGCAGACTGATGAAGGTATCTTCATTAACCAAGCCAAATACATTATAGACTTACTTAAGAAGTATGGCATGGAATCAGCCTCTCCCATAAAAACACCGATTGCTCCAGTAACCAAGCTTGACAAAGATAAGAAAGGTAAATGTATTGATATTACTCAATACAGAGGTATGATAGGCTCTCTTCTATATCTAACTGCCAGTAGACCAGACATAATGTTTGCAACATGTATATGTGCTAGATTTCAAGCTAATCCTAAGGAATCACACTTAACTGCTGTAAAGAGAATTTTCAGGTATCTCAAAGGCACACCTCACTTGGGACTTTGGTATCCCAAGGACTCTTCCTTTGAACTGACAGGATATACAAATGCTAATTTCTCAGGCTATAAGATCGATAGAAAAAGTACCAGTGGCACTTGTCAGTTGCTAGGAAACAGACTTGTGTCCTGGTTTAGCAAGAAGCAAAACTCAATATCTACCTCAATAGTAGAAGCTGAATACATTGCTGTTGGCAGCTTCTGTGCTCAAATCTTATGGATGAAAAATTAGCTAGCAGACTATGGGTTTGATTTCAAATCTATACATGTTCATTGTGATAACACAAGAGCCATAGAAATAACACATAATCATGTCATGCATTCTACGACTAAGCATATAGAGATAAGATATCATTTTATTAGGGATCATGTCCAAAATGGAACTATATCTTTACAATACATCCCCACTGAAAATCAACTTTTGATGTCTTTACAAAACCTTTAGATGAATCCAGATTTAATAAATCGATAAGTGAGTTAGGTATGCTAAATCTACAACCATAAACTCTATGCTCTAGTTTGTGCTAACCATGCAGATAAAAAGGCTATGTTAAAATCATAGAGATGACTAAAGAGAAACCTCGATCGTAGAGCAGTCTTGACATGATAGAGAAGTATCTTGTGATGACAACATTCTTATCAAATCCAAGTAACCCTTCTGATAAGCGCCTCAGGGATAAACCTGACCCTTAGTTCAGTCTAAGAGGTTGACCCTTCCTTAGCTAACTTAACCCAGAAGGAATGCTAAGTCAGAGTTCATCACAAGGACCAGGACAGACAATGATCGTAGAGTAGAATCAGCAGTGAACTCAATAATCGTAGAGCAGCCTCGACGATCGTAGTCTTCCTAAAGGATACACTAGCTCAGGGGGAACTAAGGACAGATTAGTATTTTTCACATTATTTAATATCGTGGAGCCCAGCAAAACTCAACACATTCCCCACTATGCAAATCGTGAGGAGGGAAGTTACAAATACAGATTGAAAATGTTTTTAAAATTCACCTCAGAATTTCAAAAGCTCATTTTTCTCTTTCTCTCTCTCTCTTTCTCTCAAAAGAAAACCTAGCTTGAAGAAAGATCAACCAACCTCTGTTCAAGAAAATCAATTGCTGCTTCCAATGTTATATCTGGTTACCAACTCTGCTTTGACGAATTTAAGACAGCTGACCCTCAGTTCCACAATATTCTATTTCTTCTAAAGAAAGCTAGTCATGAAGAAGCTCTGTGCACCAGCACATGGATCTACCCGAAGTTGGTGAAAGAGTTCTACAGCAATGGAGTCTTTGAGGATGACATTATCACTACAAGGGTCAACGGGGATCAAATTAAACTCAAAGCTGAAGATATAAACCTAGACCAATGTTTCAAATTAAAGGGACTCGTATCTATGGATGTAATCGACTTTCATAAAGGTCTGAAGAAGATGCACCACACGAAGTTTCAGAACGTCAAGGGGTACAAGAAGAAAGAGTTTCCCCAAAAGTAAGAGTTTCTGGCTGACATTATTGGGAAGTTCATATGTTGTAAAAGCACTGGCCACGACTCTGTAAATGAAATTTAACTAAAGCTCATGACAACAATATTCTTCAGAATTCAACTCCACTATGGTTCTCTGCTCATAGATTGGATCGGGATGTGGATGCTCAGCTCCAAGAAGACAAAGAGCTCTGGAAAAATGCTCTATGGGAGGTACATAAGCATAATTCTGCAATCGGCTCTAGGTGACAAAATTGGGGACAAGGAAGGTGAATCCATCAATCCCAACAGAAAAATGACTCAGTAGCTATTTCAAAACTGGAAAAGAAACCCTGCAAAAAATGTAAAAATGATGTCTGAATCCAGTGGAAGAACTGGTGAAGCAAAGATGTCTGAACTGCCAGGAAACATGTCGGTTGTGAAGGAAATTGATGAAGAAGAAGAAATTAATCAAGAAGAACCTATTGCTTTTATTAGAAAAAGTAAGAGGAAAATGTAAATTCAAGCAACAGAAGAGCCTCAAGGCTCAACCACTGATGCGCCCCAAGAGAGTTCGGGCACTGAAATTCTAAAAGAAATGAAGAGGAAGAAGCAGCAGTTTGAAGAGGAAGAAGACAGAGCCACCATCTCTCAGCTACTTAAAAAGGGAAAACGCAGCCACAAGATAAAGAAGTCTTCACTCTCCTTGATCGTAGAGTCACTACCGATCGTAGAGTTCAAACTTACAATTACTCCAGAAGTGGATGCTACAACAGTATCTCAGCCTAAACCAACTGTCAGGGCTGAAGCTGAAGAGAGCATCGAGCCTGAAGCTCAGTCCAGAAAGACAAGGAGAAAGCTTGTCGAGAAATATATTCTTGAAAATGAGAAAGCCTTGAAGGAAGAATAAAGAAAAATAGTTGCAGAGTTTCTTGAAATTCCTACACTAGAAAATGTTCCTGCTGAGTTAGAGCTGCCTGAAGTACAAATGTATGATCAAATTGAGGGGGAACCTCTCAGAGTTCCCATACCAAAAAAAGCTACAGCTGAGGGGGAGATACAAGAGGATATGAAAATCAAAGCTGTAAAGGCTATAGAGGCATAAAAAGGTGAAGATCAGACAAGGAATGAGGAGATGTTTGAAGTGGTGGTAATTTTAAATGACAAAAACGAAGATCGAGAAGAAGAAGAGGATGATGAAGTTGAGATTATAGTAGTGGGCTGGGATGGATATAGGAGAGCCAACTTCAATCAGATGTTCTTCTACTTACCTATAATGTCCTATCACAGAGCCCAAATTCTCAACTCCTGGGATCACATGTTCTGGACTTTCAAAGCTTATCCAGCAATCTCAGTGCTTCCTCATGGATTCCCAAGCAACCTCACGTTTGCTCAAAAGCTAATCACTAACCATCATTCTTCAAAAACTGGGCGTGAGGTACAATCAATTCCCATGTCTTTTAGAGTTAGTCACTGTCCTCCATCAAACTTCAACCAATTCTACGAATTGCCAAGATGGATGGAAGTGATACTTCATCCACTAAACCAGTTTCCAGCTATAGAATCCCAACTTTCTGTAACTGATGAACCAAATATACCTAACTTTATATTGATATCATCTCTCACTCTACGAATATCGATTCTACTTAAATCGTAAAGTCACCCACTGAACCAGCACCAACAGCCTCTCCTCCCATAACCCAAACCCCAATACCTTCACCTCCTTCGGATATTCCTTCTTCCTCAACAACTAATTATTTTGATCTCGATCTTGCTTTCTACAATCTGCAAATTGAAAATACAAGAACCTCTCCTCAAAACACTCAGCAAATTCTAAAGCTTCTCTCAGATCTTCCTACCAAATCTGAGATGACTAGTGCATCACAGAAAGTGACTAAAGATATTCAAGAAGATCTTAAAACTCACTCTCTAATTATTCATACAAGGCTGAACCACTTGATCGATGCTGCCAACTCTCTTCCTCATAATTTGAGTTCTGAGCTCACAAAGAAGCTAAAGGAGATCATCAAGGAAATGATCCATAGTATTAATGAATGGGATCAAATTCACTTCCGGTCTGCCCGGAAGCACAAGGAAGCAGTTATCCTTCTGTAGAAGACTCAGGAAACTCAAAACAAACTTATTATGAAAAGTCTCTCAAGTTTACGATCTTCCATTAAAGAATTCAAATATTACTCTATGAATCAGATACAACAAATAGACACAGTCTTGGCCATTCTACAGAAGCACAACTCTCAAACTGACTCGCTGGTTAAAGAAAATCGTGAAGACATTACTCAATCAAAGAATCAGCTCCATGAACTTGTCCAAGGTATAAATCGTCTATCAGACGACATTCGAACCCTTGATGCTGACATAAAGTGGGAGAATAAAGGGGAAGGAGAGAAAGGCAAAGGAAGAGGAAAATAAATTTCTCACTCCTCAAGGAGTCCTCCCACAAAACAGTCTCGCTATTAGACTCCACGATCTGAATAGCAACAGTGCCAACCCTAACCAATTCTAATGGTGCAACCGCTAAGGAGTCGAGGGCCATCTCCTAGCTCACAAGGAGTAACCAATGCAGGCCTAAACATGCCAGTTAGAGATCCTGCATTTATGAATAGACATGATCATGGAGAATGGCTAAGTCAAAGCGAGATGGAAGACATTGCATGCAGAGATGAAGCTAGCAGAAGAAGGAGAGTTGCAGAGCATGCCAATCCTCCAAGAAGAAAAAGGAAGAAGAAAGAGAGATAAGTTGAAATTTACTTCTTATTGATGTAACTATACTTTATTGTAATATATGTCTTTTCAAACATCAATAAATTTATGCTTATTCTCTAGAGATTTCAGCTACTCACTGAAACACTAAGTTATATTTACTTTCCAGCAACTGCATTTAGAAATTAATGATTATGATACAAATCTCGTTGGTTATGTCAATATTAAATAAGGGGAGATTATTGGGTATTGTGTATTTAAATTTGATATTGAAAGTAAATAAACATGCTTATATGTAAAGTCCTTCAAGTAATACATGTGCAAGGACTTAGTGGTAGATCAAAACTTGTTAGGTTTGATCTGTTCTTTATGTTTATCATTCTGTAAATGAATGTATAGAAGAAAAGATCAAAGCTGTTAGGTTGATCTATTTTGAGATGTAATAGATAGGCTTCAACAGTATGTCGAGCCAGCCAAAAATCTACAAAAACCAAGGTAGAATTGTAGAGTATTGAGAATCGTAGTTTGTCTGCTTTTGAGGGCCTTACTCAGAATCGTAGAGTTGGTCCAAACGCCTGCTGAGCCAAATTAAGAATCGTAGTCTGTTCTCGGAAGTGAAGAGTCTGCAAAATTAAGTAAGCAAATATCGTAGTCTACTAGTGCTTAAGAGAAATTATAGTGTTCTCCTCTACCAGTCCAGATCAAGCACAAATATGGCAAGACACCACGATCATAATCATAGTAAATCATCCGTCTGAATCAGAAGCATTGAGCTTTGTCCATTTATTGAAGAATAAATTACAACAAATGTGGAATGGATTATAGACGTTGAGACTCTCAGGAATCCCAATGACCCAACACTCATCCTTAGTATATAACAAAGTAACGTATTGAAGCTAAGGAAAGTACTACATGTCAGCTGAAAACACCTTTTTCATGTGTTAGGTGAGATAGCAGTCTGCTGTGTCAGTGGGCCAGACGGCTGGACAGAAGATTTCTAAGAAGTAACCATCAGTGCTCAGAAATATCAAATACAATTAATGCTTCAACGGATGCCTTCAAACGGACATGTTTCAAAGGCACCTTGTATACAAATCAGATGCAGATGCAAGAAGGTAAGCAAGTACACAACAAAAAGTTGAAGAACACTAAAATGCCAAACTCTACGATCTGTAAAGAAAGCTTGCTCAGCTACTCAGTTCTTTCGAACACGAGCTTAACGGCAACTGAGTAGCATAACTCAAGAACTCAACTCTCATTAAGTGAAGTAAGAAGTTCCAAGTCTGCTGAACTTGAAGAGTTTTAAGTGAACTAAAAGTTCTAAGACTGCTGGTCTTGAGGGAATCTAAGTGATTCGAAGATTGTAAAGACATCCTTAGTGGATTTTCTACTTAAAGAGTATAAGAGTGGACTAGGAGCCTTGAGTACTCTGAACCACTTAAAAATACTATGTCTTTTATATTCTTTCCATAACTGTTATATCTGTCATAACTGCTTATCACCTATTAACTAGGTTTATCTTAAAGGAAAACAAACAAATCTCAAATTTCGCTGTGATTAAATCATTAACAAATCTAACAAGTATTTTGTAGAAGAAAATTTCAAAATATCTATTCAACCCCCCACTCTTCTAGATAGCTATTGTGCCTCTGGGAACTAACAATTAGTTTTGCTAAGAGTTAGTATTTGGTAATTTATATTAATAATTTCTTATGGGAACGATACTCTACTTACACTTTATTACTTGTTGACCACGTATACTTGTGTGTTGTGCGTAACTAGAATTTACACCAATATGGGCTTATCGGACTACTCCAAGGACAACAACGGGTGATTCACCGTTCAGACTAGGTTATGGTACCGATGCCTAGTTTCTTGTTGAGATTGGTTCTACTTAACTTCGAGTCAATCAATTCAAAGAGTTGTATAATGATGAGGGTCTTCACATCAACATAGATCTGTTGGAGGAGGATAAGGAGTCAGCCCTGGTAAGGCTTGTAGCCTACCAAAATAGAGTGGCCAGACATTATAATAAGGGTGTAAAGCTCAGGAGATTTGAGGTTGAGAATCTGGTCCTTCGGGTGGTGGAGATTTCTATGCCCCAAAATCTCAGGAAATTGATGTCGAATGAGGGATCCTATGAGGTCATTGAGGTGCCGAAGCCAGGTACTTACCGGCTTTAGGCTATGGATGGGACAAAAGTTAAGAATACCTGACATATAGCTAGGCAGACTTCAAAAATATTATCAGTAAAGCATGGCTAGGTGATTCAACTCTGTAATTTTTTAAGATTATTAATAAAATTAGTATTTAGTTTTTAACGAATATTTTCATTGGTGTTTAAATCAATATTCAATTCCCTAAAATGAATGTTGATGATAAGGTTGTTCAGTTCTTCGGACGAACGCCTTCTTATGTGTGCATCCAGTTTGGCCAAACGGATGTTCTTTTTATGTATATTTTAGTTCCCTACAATGAACGACTCTTATTCAGTTCTCCTGAACAAATATTACTTATAAGGTTATTCAGTTCTTGTAACGAGTGCCTTAGCACTTATATTGGTATTTAGTTTTGTCAAACGAATACTTCTTAAGAACAAAGTGTTCAGTTTCTTGAAATAAACAATTCTTTCACTTATATTCAAGTTTCTAACGAGAACTTAATTTTATTTATAAGTGTTCAATTCTTTGAATGAACCCTTTTTATTATTTTTCACAAGTGTTCATTTCTTCAAACGAACCTTTTGATTGTTTGACATAGGTATTCAGTTTTTTAACGAGTACTTAGTTTTATATTTTAATGTTTAGTTCTTCGAACGAACCCTTTATTTATTTTGCATATTTTTTCTGATTTTTGAATGGATTTTTTATTGAATAAATGTAAGAAATATATATTCAGTTCTTCACAAAAGGTAAATCTTTTCATTGATCCGTTCGAAAATTACATAATGATAATTACATTAAAAGTTTGGGGTTGCATAATAATTAAAGAAGTAGAGCCGTTATTATTGTCGTGGGTCATCTTCAACTTCATTTTTCGAAGAGTCGATGATAGAAACGTTCAATTTGGCGGCAACAACCTTTGTTTTGTCTTTACTTCGGGCGATTTTATATCTTTCAACATACATTTGTATCACTTTAGCTGAAAGCTCATCGAATTTTCAATAGTCTTGACGGATCTAATTTTAAAGTTCTTCAGTCAAAGGAGGACCCAGTGCCTTGTACTCTGCAAATTTCTTTTCCAAGGTGAAGCATGTTTGATGAGTCTTTTCCTCCCTTTTCATTAGATCACGGTTTTGGCGGTTGAGGATTTGGATGGTCTGCTTCAGCTCTTTATTTTACTTTATTATTTCTTCACATTTTTCGATGACGCAATTTTAGTGTGCTCCGGACGCAGCTGCTTCCTCCTTCAGCTTGGCGATATCGGCTGTGAGTCCTTCGCAGTAGAACACAGTGTTGTCGTGAAGACTCTTTTCTTTTGCTAAGGCATCCTTTAACATTTCATTTTCTCTTCGGGCTATCTTTTCTTACTCTTCGATTTCTTTATATTGTCAAAGGAGGCGTCTGGATGTAGCAGCAGCCTGAGGATGATAATGTAAGGTTAGTCTCAATTAGGATTGAGTGAAGGCTTTATGAAAGTTAGGGGTTCTGAAAGACTTACTCTGCCTTTGTGCATCATTTCGATAAAAATGAGCTTAGTGATGGATATGTCTTCGAAGCGAGGTTCATCGGATGGAAGGACGAAGTGGTCAAATAGTTCAAGAGGATATTCTTCAGTGGCGTCTGGCCAAAGGGTTGGGGAAGACCTACTCTCCTGGGTACGAATGGAAGAGGGTTGTTTAGGTGGGGGAAGCATATGTTGAAAGGAATGTTCGGGAGTTTTTTGGGTGTTGGCTTTTTTGCGTGGAGGTTCGGAGGAGGAACCTTCTGGTTCTTTTTTTTTAACTTTGGTTCGGGTTAGGATTAGAAGTTTCAGCTTGAATGATCTCAATAATGGGAATGTTTTCAGTTTGGGTGATAGGAACTTTGGACGAAGGGGCTTTTAATGCTTCGGAAGTGAATGGGATAATTTTGGTATGTCTCTTCTTAACCAGGAGGATTTTGGTCCTTTTAAAGTGTGGCATATCCAAGAGGCTTTCTTTAAAGAGGGGAGTGGGGATGGTATTTGACTTCAGGACTTTTGTGTTGGGTTTTATTTTGGTTCGGGAGGAGGATGGCTCTTCGGATATAACTTTTAATTGTGTTATTTCGGTAATTAGTGGGATGTCAGATGCTTGAGAATCTTCTTCGTGGTTGGTGGGGTGTTAGGTTTTTTGGAGGCGTGGAAGTCTTCAAGATCTTGCCTTTCAGCAGATGTTGGTCTGATGAGAGATGTTGTATTCGGAAAGCAGGTCAGGAAAATTGATAATTAAAAGATATGATTAAAATGAAAGGTTTCGAAACGTACGTTTGTGATAGAAGAACCAGGTTGGCTTGGTCAAAAGAATATAACTCCATTCTTTCATTGGAAACTTCTTTATCAATTTTGCTAGCTCTAAGACTCGCTGCGGAGGGGTCTCCCCGATGGAGATGTTTAGACGTCCGTAGGAGGCCCAATTAGTGAGTGTGTGGGTTTCTGGTCCTTTGACGAAGAACCAATCTTTGTGTCACCCTTTGTTGCTTGAAGGGGCATTCATTATGGATCGCTTCTCAATTTTTTGGGTGGGTTTTGATGGTTGTTTGCTCAGAGTTTTGAAGGCGAGTTCTCGAGATTTGGTTAATTAGAACAGGGCGAGGAGAAAGTCGATGGAAGGAGGGACGTCGATCTCATGACAGAAGGCTAAGAAGGCGATGATGTCGATATACACGTTTGGCACTAGCTGGGCAAAGCCGATGCCAATAAACCTTCGGAGGGTAATGATGAAGGTGTGAAGAGGAAGTTGAACCCCTTTTTCTAAAAGAGTAAGGGGCATGGCAGTCCAACCGTCGGTGCGGTGATACATTCGATTGGTAGGTGATGGGGCTTTTAGTTAGTGGGTGGATGGGATATGGTAGTGCTCTAATGGCGGCAAGGTCGGTCTCAGTGATTTAAGATGGGGAGTTGGCATGGAGAAATTTGGATTCATTGGAATATTCACGAAGCATTTTCTAAAATTCTAACTCTGCTTTGGAGGCCTGGGGGCAGACCGGGTAGTGTTGGTGGCAGAAGTGGTCGATACCATAATGGATTCGGTGGCAACGACAGTAGCAGTGGTAGTGGGGTTGATGGTGGTAGTAGAGGTTGTTATCGAGAGTGATGGAATGGAAGAAAGGGGGTAACTTAAAGTGGTGTGATGGTGGTGGAGGAAGTCGGAGTATTGGATGATGCCATTGATGGGTAGCTAAAAGAGATTGTTGCCAGAGAATGAGTTTAGCAGGAGAGAGAAGAAAACTCTGGGGTTCTGGCAAGAAGGGTAGATCTGGTCGACTTGGGGGAGAGGGTTTTGTAACAGGTGTCTTTTCAATTTTCATGCGCTTTTTGAGGAGCGGCTAATTAATGGGATGTGATGATTGACATCATGGGGAGGAGTTGTTGGGTCTCTACTTTATGGACTGGGCCATTTTCGAGGAGGTTGGGTTTAGTGGTATTTATTTTAAATCATTAGGCTTTATTTGGAAAACTCTTTCATTAAATGTATCATTTAACCAAAGACTAGGGGACAATGTTGGGGCGTGATTATTGGGCTCGAATTATATGGTGGGCCAAAGTCCACGTGGAGTTATTTTAGCCCATGTAGGAACCCTTTTTGGTAGTTGAGTATTTTAAGAAATCAAGGATTCTTAATTATATTTGATTTCTAATTCCTAAGGAAAGTGTCAGGCTATAAACCGACTTCCTTTCTTTAAGGGAAATATAATTGATCCCATTAAGGAATTATACCTAATGAGGAACCCTAATTTTATATGGGAAAAGACTCTACGGAGATGGTGAGATCACTATAAATACAAGGTTATACCCTGATTCTAAGGTACACACATATACAATTATTATTTTTCAGCATTAGAGCATTAAGCCTCCATTGTTAAACTTTATTAAGCATGTACTTATTCTCACACCGGAGCTATCCCCCGGCGGCCCAAGCCGTCTAGTTTTTGGTGTGACTTCGTTTCTATGCAGGATTTAATATGCTTTGATGATTGGAGTGCGTGGATGAATTTTGGCGTTAACACTGATCACCACAATAAGATGGTCGAAATAAGCTCTTCTTGGTCAGCTTTTTAAAATAAGTTAGTTGTTTGGCAGACAATAAGCGCTTATCTTTTAAAATAAGTTATAAGCTGTTTGAAATAAGTGGAAAAAACAGGGACTATATAATCTGACTGGACATGACAAAAAAGTGGATTTGGTTTAATTATGTTACAAAATATGGTTATTTTTTTCAAAATGCAAAATAATTTATTTCTGAAAATATAAACTGAATCCAAAATATTTGGATCCAAAATTATATATATTTTTCAACTCACAAATTTGCTGCTCAAATGTTGTTTACTTGCATTGAGACACCTAAACTGTATGATTATGGTTTCATTAATAACTATAATCATATACTCCCTCCATTCTTATTTATTTGACGTTTGTAGATTTTTAAAAGATATTGATTACATTACTTCCTAAATTACCCCTAAACATTTAATACTCACTTAATCCTCTCCTACTTTTCCAGGCTATTTTTCTCCCTCTTTTAATACCTTAATGGTATACTCTCTTTCTCTCTCTTAGAATTCATATATTTTCTCTATCATCTAACAATATTTCTCTCTCATCTTTATCATATGGCGTACAATTTAGCTTTTCATTTATCTTTACAAGGGTGTTTTTGGTAATACATAGTAATTTTAGTGGAGTTTTTATAGGAATTTTAACTTCCTTAATAGTTGTACAAAGCTCCAAAACGTCAAGTAATTAGGAATGGAGAGAGTAACATTGTTAATGCCAAGATCTTTCTAAGCGCCCCAATCACGTAAAAGTGCGTCCTATCCTGCACAGTAAACAAGTCAATACCAGAAGCTTGACGGCTTGGACCGTCGGGGGATAGTTCTGGCGTGAGAGTTAGTACAGGCAGATACAAGGATAACAATGGAAGTGATAATCTCTAGTGTTTTGGTAAGAGAAAATATCAATTACCTCTTTTGTTATCTGCTCTGTCCTCATATACTCTTTCTTTTGTCCTGTATGCAACCGACCTGCCCTGACACCATCCCACTGCCGGCAGCTCACCTGCTCTTTTCATCACCTTTTTCCACCGCCGACCGATTATGTCTCATCCCCATTAATTAAATGCAGAGTTGACAGTCAAAGTTTTATCCCTTAATCATCACCGGTCAAAGCCCAAACAAGACTATATTTACCCAATGGTCCGGCCCAACAGCCCGGCCCAATGGCTCCAAAGGCCCAAAATAAAGATAGCCCAATATATCTAAAATATCATGGCCTAACATTGCCCCCAGACTTTTATCAAACAGGATGTTTAATAAAAGAGTATAAATGGCCCAAATGGTAAAAGAATTAGGATAAGACCGAATGAGGCCCATTTGGTAATAAACTCAAATAGTAAGATAAATCAAAACCGGAAGCTCGATCTGGAAGCCCCATCAGGTTACTAACTCTTCAAATTCATCATCATTGATGTCATTAAATGTGTCGCCTTCGTGTTTCGTGAACGACTGAAGAGACAGCCACTATAAAAACTCAATTTCCCCAACTTTGACAGCTTTACCAACCCAATTTGAATTTCAAACGTATTTGGTTCTCATCTTCTCTCTCTCTCTGCAAATCGCCATCAATGGCTTCCCAAGATTTCGTTAAAGATGCTCCTATTTTTGTGACTCCCATTTCCTCCATACCTCCTAACCCAAGCCCAACTAAAGTGGCTTCGGGATCAAACCCCTAATCAACTGCTACTCCCAGCAAGAATCTACCTCTGAAACCCATTCAAATCCTTCTGAGTTCTTCAAAAATGAAGAAAAATTTCCTCACGTCAATTTTCCATCTTCATTATCTGAGAAAGATATTTGCATTATCTGAGAGCGATATCAAATACCAAAGACCCACCATCTGAGACTGCCTTCTTCTACTGAGAGGATGTATCAATGTCCAGATGGGTGAACGGCCATGCCCCTCACCCTCCTAGAGAAAGGAGTTCGCTTCCCTCTACATGTCTTTCTTGTCACTCTATTAGGGTTTGTTGGTGTCGGATTCGCCCAACTTGTCCCAAATTCCTACATTCACATCCTTGCCTTCATAGTCTTCTGTCACGAGGTAGGAGTTACACCTACTCTCGATTTCTTCTTCTCCGTCTATACCATTAACAAATCTCATGAAAAGGGATTTAAAGTATTGAGTAAACAATCCCCGAAGCCTGGTGAGAACTTCGAGAGACGCTCCTTGATCAATACCCCTTCCAGCAACAAAGGATGGCATAAGGAGTGGTTCTTCGTCAAAGGACCAAAAATCGCTTCTCTCCCGGAATGGACTACTCTGGATAAAGTCTCTGCAAACTTTGGGGACATCCCCGAAGAGCGTGTGAATGAGATGATAGAGCTTTTGGAGAATTCCCCAAAGAAGGAATGGAATTATGGACTCCTAACCAAGCAGGCATGGTTGTATGGCCACAAATGTAAGTCCCAAACCTTATACTTATATAATTTTCTCGCAACTTCCTTTGATAACTATTTTGAATTATTATTCTACATTCTTCGTAATATCTCTTATTAAGTTGACCTCTTCTGACCGAAGAGATCTTGAAGTCTTCTTGTCCGCCAAATCTTCTGAGACTTCTATCGAACCCCCAACTGATGAACCTTCAACTTCTGAACCCCAGGTGGCTGAAACACAGACCACCGAACCAACTCCTATCGAAGAATCCAACCAACCTCGTCGAAAGAAAAGAGCCGCCCGAAAACCCAATCATGCCTCAGCCCCAACCTTCAACGAATGTCTCCTCGATATGCCCCTTGACGAACGGACTCGAGTCCTTCATACCAAAAAAAAAAAAGAAAAATCAAAATAACCCCCCTTTCTGCCGAAGAACTTCGAGTACCTTCTTCCGAAGTCCCCCAGCCACCTGTAATCTCTGTTGAAATCCACGTTTCTGATGACGAACCCAAAGATCAAGTTGAACCCTCTCCATCACTTTTTCGAAAATGAAAATGACCTTTCGAGAGCCAACCCACACCACCAACCGAATCAGCAACAGTCAATACTCTACCTCCTCCCAAATAAATCATACCTTCTCCACAAAGACCGTCTTCGTATGAGGCCATGCCTAAAGCTGTAGCGTCTCCCACACTATGGCCATACCTCAATGAAAACTTCCCCTTTCAACTATATAATTCCTTTGTTCGTGATACCGATGACCATCAGTTTGGTAACATCTCCATCATGGACCTGATTGACGAAGGGATGAAGTATCAAGCCAAAGTAAGTTGTCTATAACTTGTTTACTTGAGATTATGTATATCTATCTGAAATTAACTGATAACTCTGAATATTTGTAGGCAAACGGTGTCTTCGGGCGCCTTCGTCCAAAATATAAAGAAGCTGAAGCCGAAAAAGATGATGCCCGAAGAGAGAATGCCATCCTGAAGTCTGCTTTGGCCAAAGAGAGGAGTCAACATGGAGATGCTCTCTTCAACAATGAATGCCTTCAGAAGGAACTTTCTCAAGTTAAAGAACAACTGGAGACAACCAAGGCAACTTATCGAGCCACAATTGATATAAATGTTGACTTACTCTAGAAGAATGAAGTGTTGAAGAAGAAGAATGAAGATCTCACCCAGTCCAACCAAAGCTTGGCTAAGCAAGTTAACGATGTCCAAGCTAAAGAAGAACGACATCTGGCACATCATCGCAAGCTTGAAGTGGAGCTCCGGGCACTTAAGGATCTGGGTCTGCCCTTGACCGAAGATCTTCGTAAGGAAATTTAGGCAGAATACCGAAAATTAGCCGATCTGAACGATGATATCGTTCATATGTATTCTGAAGGATACAAAATTTGCCGAAGTAAAGGCAAGGAAAAACTTGCTGAAGCTTCACTGAATCCGACTCTCCTTGATTCCTCTGAAGATGAAAACGAGGATGATGCCTGAATAGGACTTCCTTCAACTGTTAATGTTACACCTCTTTGTAAAAAATTTCTTATCATTGTGTAATCACCTTTTAACTATCTTCTTGTAATCAGTTTAATATTAGTGAAATGATTTCAATTTCTCATCCTTATTACTCCTTTGTGATCGTTTCTTGTCAATAATTCACCATTAATCAACTTGAAAAATGTACAAGCTCCCTTTAAATTTAGCTTAAACTGTAAGTCAATAATCAAACGAACTAAACAACAAATAAGACCAAGTAATAATATAATCTGAACTCAACACTTCAAGTAAAATCAGGTAATAAAGAAATGCAATACTTATACATTACCGAAGTGGGATACAGATCTGCATCAACCCAACTCGCCATCTGCAGGACGAATGGTTCCAACCAAAACTCCAAACGTGCCTGTTCACCATTTTTAGGGCAAGGCAAAACCAATCGAACCTCCTTACACCAATATAGTTTTGTTCGCCATCAAAGGGCCAAACAAATTCCATAAAAACTCCATAAAATTTATTTCACCATCGAATGGTCGAATGAGTCCAACCGAACCTCCAAACATCCATAAAAGTTTTGTTCGCCATCAAAGGGCCAAAAAAATTCAATAAAAACTCCATAAAATTATTTCGCCATCGAATGATCGAATAAGTCCAACCGAACCTCCAAACATCCATAAAAGTTTTGTTCGCCATCAAAGGGCCAAACAAATTCCATAAAAACTCCATAAAATTTAGTTCGCCATCGAATGGTCGAATAAGTTCAACCGAACCTCCAAACATCCATAAAAGTTTTGTTCGCCATCAAAGGGCCAAACAAATTCCATAAAAACTCCATAAAATTTGTTTCGCGATTGAATGGTCGAATAAGTCCAACCTAACCTCCAAACATCCATAAAAGTTTTGTTCGCCATCAAAGGGCTAAACAAATTCCATAAAAACTCCATAAAATTTATTTCGTCATCGAATGGTCGAATAAGTCCAACCGAACCTCCGAACACCATAAAAGTAGAACACCATTTGGAGAAAAAGCTTCTTTTATTGATAACGGTTGGCAAGATTACAAACTTCTGTACAATAATACCAATCCCTATTAAAAATATTTATGAAGCCTTCCTGCATGCCAAGTATTCTTTATCACTGATCCATCCAATGCTCGCAGCCGATAAGTTCTTGGCTTCAAAACTTCAATGACCTCATAAGGACCCTCCCAATTCGGCATCAGCTTTCCCAAATTTTGTGGTGTAGAAGCTTCGACTTCTCTAAGAACGAGATCCCCCACTTTAAACTTTCGAAGCTTTACCCCTTTGTTGTAGTGCTTGGCCACATGTCGCTGATAAGCTACCAACTTTATCAAAGCTACTTCTCTGACTTCTTCTAGTAAGTCCATGTTGACCTTCAGCCCTTCCTCATTATATATCTCTTTAAACTGACCAACCGAAAGACTTGTAGATCCAATCTCCACAGGGACTAAGGCATCTGTACCATAAGTCAACCTGAAAGGTGAATCTCCAGTTGTAGTCCTCGAAGTAGTTCGATACGCCCATAATACACTAAGCAGCTCTTCTGGCCATCTTCCTTTTGCCTCATATAGTCTTCGTTTGATTCCATTTAGGAGGGTTCTGTTGGTTACCTCAACTTGCCCATTAGACTGTGGATGGGTAACCGAAGTTTTTTTGTGTTAAATTCCCAACTCCTTTAAAAATGTCTCAAACTTCGAGCTCACGAACTGGCATCCATTTTTTGAAATCACCACCATCGGAATGCCAAAACGAAATACCACCTGCTCCGTTATCAACCTAAGTGGCTTTGCCTTGACCCACTTGGTCATATAATCAATTGATACTATAACGAAACTGACCTAACCCTTCGCTTTCGACAACGGACCCAGTATATCTAACCCCAGACAACAAAAGGTATAGGAGATAAAATCGAATATAGCTCTTCTGGTGGCTAATGTGGGATCGAACTATTCAGCTGGCACTTCTGACACTTCTTCACATACTCAATAGCCTCTTTAAAAATTATGAGCCAATAATACCCCTGTCGAAGTACTTTGTATGCTAACGACTTTCCAGCCATATGATCGTCACAGATACCTTCGTGGACCTCCCGAAAGATATAATCAGCTTCAAAAGGAACCAAACATTTCAGCAATAGAGATGAGTAAGCCCTTCAAAAAAGATCACCATCAATAAGTACAAAATTAGCTCTCTTATACTTTACTTTCTTAGCCAACATCTGATCCGAAGGAAGTACGCCATCTACCAAATATTCTAAGTACGAAGTCATCCAGCAATCAGAGCGCTCTACATATATCACTACTTCATACTAGATACTAGGTTGGTGTAGAGTCTCCAAATATACCGATCCATCAAAAGTGCTTGCTTTAGTAGTAGCCAGCTTTAATAACGCATCGACAATAGAATTATCATTACGATCAACCCCCTGAAACTCATAAAAAAGGAAATACTGAAGTCAATCCTTCAATTCTGCTAGATATTTAATCATTCTTGAACCCCGGGCTTCATACTCCCCTAAAACTTGCTTGACTACGAACTGAGAGTCACTGTAGATGACTAATCTTTGAACCTCAAGACTCTTTGCCAATCTCAATCCTGCTAGCACTTCTTCGTACTCTGCCTCATTGTTCGTTGCTCTGAACCCAAACCTGATAGCCTGCTGCACTTTGAAGCCCTCCGGGCTCGTCAATATAATGTCCGCTCCACTAATGTCAGAAGTAGAAGATCCATCTACATATAGGGTCCACGAACTCGACTTTTGCTGAAGTACTGCAACTGCTTTATCGGACTCTTCAGCTTCTCCCAGACTATCATCAGCTTCAGAGAATGAACATTCGACCATAAAATCAGCCAAAGCTTGCCCTTTAATAGCTGTCCGGGGATGATACTCTATAAAAAATTAAGATAACTCCATTGTCCATGCAGCAAGTCTCCCCGAAACCTCAGGCTTGCCTAGCACCTTATTCAGCGATTAATCTGTGTATACTATTATCAACCGACCTTAGAAATATTATCGAAACTTTTGACTAGCTATGATCAAAGCGAAGGCAAATTTCTCAAGTTTTGGATACCTTGTTTCAGTATCCCTAAGGACATAGTTTACATAGTAAATCAGGTGATGCTTACCCCTAACTTTTCACACCAAAACTGCTCCTACAGCTAATGAACTGGCTGCCAAATACAAATACAACAGTTCTGCAGGAGCTGGTTTCACCAATAAAGGAGCCGAAGACAAATACTTCTTTATTTCTTGAAAAGCGTCTTCGCATTTCGAAGTCCATTGAAATGTCTTAGCATTCTTCAGACCTTTCAATGTATCGAAGAACGGCAAACACCTTTCTGCCGATTTGGACATAAACCTTCTCAAAGCTGCGATTCGACCAGTCAAATGTTGAACGTCTTTGTAGGACTATGGGGACTTCATATTCAAGATAGCCTGGATCTTTTCTGGATTTGCCTCTATACCCCTTTCACTAACCAGATAACCAAGAAATTTTTCTGCTCCAAGCCCAAAGGTGCACTTGGTCAGATTAAGCTTCAAATTATACGGTCGCACTGTCTGAAAACATTCTTCTAAATCATCTAAATGACCTTGAACAGACATGCTCTTGACAATCATATTGTCGACGTAGACCTCCATATTCTTCCCTAACTGTCTCGTGAAAACATAGTTCATCTTCCTTTGATATGTGGCCCCCGCATTCAGTAAACCAAATGTCATCTTTTTATAAGCATACACTGACCGATGAGTAATAAAAGCCTTCTTCAAAATATCTTCTTTGCATATAAAAATCTGATGATATCCCGAAAAGGCATCCATAAAACTAAGTAATGCATACCCCGAAGTCGCATCGATGAGTTGATCGATGTGTGGTAAGGGATAAAAGTCCTTCGGGCACGCCTTATTCAAGTCAGTGTAATCTATACAGACTCGCCACTTTTCGTTCTGCTTCTGGACCAGAACCACATTCGCCATCCACTCCGGATAGTCTATCTTGAATATAAAATTAGCAGCAAGCAGCTTTGCGATCTCCTCATCGATAATCTTCTGACGCTCCGGTGCGAATATCCGCCTCTTCTGCCGAACTGACTTTTTTGCTGGATCCACCTGTAACCGATGCTCAGCAACCTTTCTGCTTACTCCAGGAATGTCGCTAGGTACCCAAGCAAAAATGTCAGCATAACACCGTAGTAGCTCTATTAGGTTCGTCCGGAGAGGTTCCGGCAGTCCTGAACCTATCTTCACCATCTTGTCTTTCTTACCCAAAATTAGCTCAAACTCCTCTATCTCTTCAGCCGGTATGACTAATGGCTCTGAACTGCTTTCGGTAAATGGTTTGATCTCGATAGCCATAGTCTACTTTTGCTTGCTAACCCCTACCCCTGAAGCAATCATAGCATTCTGATAGCATCTCCTAGCTGAATCTAGATCTCCACCCTCTTCCCTCACGTCATGGGATGTTGGAAATTTGATTTTAAAATGAGGAATTGACGTTACTGCCTGAAGAGCAGTCAAGGTGGGTCTTCCCAGAATGGCATTATAAGCCGAATCCACACGCACTACATAAAATTTACACATAATTTTTACTTGCTGTGGGGCTGTTCTGAAGATAACGGGCAACTCAATAGTCTATGTCACCTTGACCGAATCATTGTTGAAGCCATATAAAGGAGCCTCATGCCCGATCTCCATCTTTTGTCCGTCCAGATGCATCGTATGGTAAGCATATACGTATAGAATATCGACAGAAGACCCATTATAAATCATCATCCTTTTTATATCCACCGAACCCACCTGTGCGGTAATCACCAAAGCTCCTTCATGGGGTTCGATGGGCTCAGAAGGGTAATCCTCATCGGTAAAAGAAATTACCGTACCTGGATACGGTCTTTCAGTCTTCGGGAGTGTACCCGCCACTGATATGACCGAATCTAAGTATCCTCGTCTTTTCTTCCCAACAAGCTTATCAACAGTTCCCCAGTAATTACATCCACAACATGCCTTGTTGGTTGATTAGAAGCTGGCTGTGCGAGTGGAACTGGTTGGACAGCCTAAACAGGCCTTACATTTCAGATGTTCTCCTTGGTGCTCTCTTCCTACCACATATTGAACCAACGTTCCACTTTGAACACTTCTTTTGATGAACTCCTTTAAACTCCAACAGTCATTAGTTTCATGCCCAGCTGCCTGATGATAATCACAATATTTACGAGAATTACCAGACCCGGGCTTATGATTGTCACGAGGCAGTTCAAAATAGGGTTGGTCTTTGATTTGATCCAAAATGGTATTCCGATCCGTATTCAACTGAGTGTACACTTTGTTCACCTTCTAGTTCGGAATAGGCGGACGACTTCCCCCCGAACGCCAATTGTTGTTATATCTCTTGGAATTCCCGTCCGAACGATCATTATTACCTCCGTTCTTCTTTTGATCACCTTCAGCTTTATCTTTGTCTTTTTCTTTCATTTTGTTTGAAGAAGGACGTTTGAAGCTATTCATAGCTTCCTCCACCACAATATATCCCTCAGCTTTCTCAAATGCTTCGGCTAAACTTTTTGATGGTTAAACATCAACTTCTTCACCAGATTTTCACCAAGTCTAGGCCATTTTGAAATAGCCCAACAGCCTGAAGATTATTTAGATCAGTCACTTGGTCAACAGCTTCTCTGAATCTTTTCACATACTGGCTCAAAGACTCATTCGAATATTGATGAACTTGAGCCAACGAGCCAGTAGGCTTTCCTCTTCTCCTGTTACTTCCAAAACGAGCATGGATTTTACTACATAAATCTGCCCAAGAGGAAATTGAATCTGAAGGCAAAGTTCTCATCCACTGCCTCGCAACTTTTCTTAGCGTCGTCACAAAAGTATGGCACTTGGTGGCATCTAAAAAATTATAATAATCCATCAGTCTATCAAACGCTTGGCTGTGGTCATATGGATCTCCTGAACCATCATAACTTTCCATGTAAGGAAGCTTTTTAGTAGGGTCGGCCTTCTCTTTAAGAATCTCCGAGGAAAAAGGAGACGCCTTTTTACCCGAAGTATCTTTTACTTGTTGAACTTCGGTCAGCTGTTTCTGAAGCTCCTTTAACTCTTTAACCAAGAATTCCACTCTTTCAGGTTATGCAGATACTTCTTTCTTCGGAGAGCTTTCCTTATTCCGAACATATTGGCCTTTTCCGTCTAAACTCGCAGCTTTAGACGGGTTTCTCCGATGATGAGTATCCGTAGGGCGGGGTGCCCTCTTCAAATTCTCAGGAATACGGCTTCTAGATCTACTTCGGTGTTGAGTTCTTTCACTATGGCGAGAATACTCAAGGCAGGGTGCCTTTTTTGTATTCTCAGGAGTATGTCCCCTTGACCTGCTCCTTCGTGTAGCTCGACCATAATCCCGGGAATCCCTAGGGTGAGGTACCATCTTCGGATCCTCAGGGGTACGATTTTTTGATCTTCTTCGGTAACGGAAAAAGCTTCGAGATATATCTCCAGAGTGCATAGGCTCTTTACCTCTCCTTGATCGTCTTTCTAGGGATCTACCTCGTTCTTTATGTTAGGTTTGTAATATTCATGAACGCAATCAAATTGCACAAAATAAGCGAAAACATATAAAAATCAGAGTTTAAAATTTTACAAACCATATACCCGGATCATCCTTTATGCACAATTATTAATTAAACAAAAAGATAAAGAATGAGAATCATACCCTTGAAGATTCGAGCTTCCTCAGGTACAAGTTCACCTCCAATCCTTTTCGCGTTCAACTTGAATCTACCGGGTTTGGTTCCTTCCTTTGATCAACGTTAGCCACCCAAGTGTTTGGCCTCTAGAAGTGATCCACCAAGGAAGAAGAAAGATTCAAGAAGATGGGTGTTTGGTAAAACCCTAATTTTTCTATCTCTCATAAAAAAGGAGTGTACTCTCCAACAATTAGAATTACGTATCTACGTGTTGTGAAAGTCTCACAACCCCTACCCATAATAAGACTCATCTTATTAATAGATGTGGGCAACCCTCCTTAACAATTAAGGAATTGAGTTTTATTTTAATTAATTAAATATTTTAATTAATTAGGCTCCCAATCTTATTAGGAATAATTAATTAAACTCTTTTAATTAATTTAACCTCCTAATCTTATTAGGAATATATGAGAGTACTTTTATTAATTAATTCTCGAACTCCTTTAGGAATTAAATAATAGTAATAATAATAATAACACTCCTCTTATTAATTTATATTTAATATTTTTAAAATATTAAATAATAAATATTAAGCTATTTAATTTATTCCATCACCATAGATTAAATTAAATATACTTAACTTATTATTTCGATTATGCCATTAACTTCTTAAATAATTATTCTTCATTTTATGGTGTGACCCTTTAGGTTCTCCATATTAAATCGGTTGTGAATAAATCAATTAGAACAATTCTAATCTTATTTAAATAAATAAATTAAACTATTAATTTATTTAAATAAATAATATTTATTCTACAATAGGGATAAGCCTCTCTAGCGATCAACGACTTTTCAGATAATATAGATTTTAACATTAATCATAAAAGAACTTTTGAGTAAATAGTTACCGTACAATTCAATCCTTCCACCATACAATGTCCCAATTAAATATAAGACATGAAATTACTGTCAAGTCTTATTTTATTTAATTATATGTATTTCGATCCTTAAATGCACAACACTAAATAATGCAAATTAAAAACTCCTTTCTAATTTTATTATGCCTTGGCCAAGGACTACTGGGTTGTCATTTATCGAATCGCATATGACATTTCTCTTCTTTTATTAGAAACGATAGATTCTTTATTGATCATACATTATCTCCATGTACAACTTATTATACCCAAACATACATTTGATATACCCTAAGAGTCTTAAGGAATAAGTCAAAGTATAACTCATCATACACAAGATACTATGATGATCTTAAGTCCAAGGATCACTTGTACTACTATCACTACAGGAATTCCTATTGACAGGCAAGTAAAACTCCATTAGGTATTCCTTAGCGAGTCACGTTCAGTGAACTTATTCTCTAATAAGCACCTACATACTTATTTTAGTGTCTCCACACAAATGATCATGAGATTAATCATCCTCATCCAATGAGCAAGCAACGTATGTATCAATCTATCCGGATTCACTAATCCCCAATTTAGTAATCCAACGATTGGGAACTATTTTAGTTTTAAGCTTTTTAAGAATTTAGATCTCATTAGAATGATCATCATCATTATTCTAAAAGCATTGCTTAAAACAATGGGTTTATCACATATTATAAAACAACATCATGTAGATAAATAAAATTTTTTAATAAATTAATACTTTTTATTAATAAATGAATAAGATTGTTACAAAGTATATATTTTATCATCAAACATGATTGGCTTGTGTGCATAGTACTTTCACTTTAGGTCGGGTATGGCTTGACGCTTCACCCTCCATCTTAGCCATCAGAATCATTTGTTTAGAAATCTCTTCCCTTTGATGCATCAATGCTTTCATAGCGTCATCATTCTTCTGTGCCATCTTGGCCAAGTTAGATGATCTTTCTGCTTGACCTTCTCGGTATAGAGTTCTAGGCGGTGTGCCTTCTACTCTTTTCTGATCCTGACCAGGTCCTTTACTAGCAGTAGAAAATAATTTTCTTTTGATATCACCACGATCCATTGTACAAGACTTCTCTAGAACATGTTGCAAACCAATCTTGTCATAGATGTTTTGGGAAGGACCCAACCTATCCTTAACAAAGATTCTTTGTATAGAGGAACTCGCCGTTACCGACAGCCCTTCGGGAGTGTCTATTTTACTCTTCTCCATAACTTCCGGTGTAGAACAGTCACTATTTGTGATTGAAATCCCGAAACACTTGGCAGTCCTCCTTCTAGCGCCAGTGTTAACGCCAAGATCTTTCCACACGCTCCAATAACGTAAAAGCGCGTCATATCCTGTACAGTAAGCAAGTCCATAGCAGAAGCTTGACGGCTTGGACCGTCGGAGAATAGTTCCGGCGTGAGAGTCAGTACAGACAGATACAAGGATAACAATGGAAGTGATAATCTCTAGTGTTTTAGTAAGAGAAAATATCAGTTACCTCTTTTGTTATCTGCTCCGTCCTCATATACTCTTTCTTTTGTCCTATATGCAACCGACCTGCCCTGACACCATCCCACTGCCGGCAGCTCACCTGCTCTTTTCATCACCTATTTTTACCGCCGACCGATTATGTCACATCTCAATTAATTAAATACAGAGTTGACAGTCAAAGTTTTATCCCTTAATCATCACCAGTCAAAGCCCAAACAAGAATATATTTACCCAATGATTTGGCCCAACAGCCCGACCCAATGGCTCCAAAGGCCCAAAATAAAGATAGGCCAATATATCTAAAATATCATGGCCTAACAAACATATTTTTAATTTAGATGTTATGTGAGTCGGAACCAAATAGTTACCACTTACTATTATTTAAAATACGAAAAAAGTGGACTTGGCCGTTTCTCAATAACGGAAAGAAATGGAAATCATCGTGATGGTGTGGCTATCTTCTCAAGGTGTTTTTTGTGATTATTTTTTTAAAGTAGATTTATATATAATATCCAAGTTTCATGCGAGTTAACTGGCTTTGTTATGAGTATAAAATTAACGTAATAGTAATTAATAATATGTTAAGACGATAAATTTTCTTTAATAAAATAATACTTTCTCCTTTATTATAATTAAAAAGTTAATTTAATGGGAAAGGACTGAAAACTTAAACAAAGTAAAAG
Organism: Panax notoginseng; assembly: GCA_016801055.1. Taxonomy (NCBI): domain Eukaryota; kingdom Viridiplantae; phylum Streptophyta; class Magnoliopsida; order Apiales; family Araliaceae; genus Panax; species Panax notoginseng. The sequence continues at coordinate 225,756,239 of CM029013.1, read as the reverse complement.
TGAATCACGTAAAAAATTCCTATAGATTAATAACATGTGGGTTATTTTTAATATTAACGTATAATTAAATATTTAATATAAATTTATATTATAATTTGTATCGTACAACATAATTATTGAATAAAAACAAAAGGAACATGGACATGAATTTTATTTAGTAACATTAAGCGTTACCGACAGTTTTTCTCAATGAGTTGTCCATTGTAATAAATCGTTAAAGTTTTCTAAGTATTTTGTTTTAAAAGGGAAAAAAAAGCCTATTGAAAATTGATGAAAGCAAAAGAAACCACCTAAAAGCAAAATGAGACCATCGTACAGACCATACGCCACTTTTACTATAGGTATAATTTGGAACTCGAAAAAAAAAATGAGTCTTGTTTTTCTTTAAAAAAATATGATTCTAAACTTTAGTCAATTAAAATAATTTTAAATAGTTATCTAACTCAATGGTTTTAGTTAATTTGAGTTAACCTATTAATTTGTAAATTAAATTGTCAAGTTTAAATCCGAGAATGTGGAATTGGGATTGAATATATAGTACCCTTTTTGATATTAAATGATCCGTTAACACTAAAATTTGTCCACACATCCAATTATCAATAGTACGTTCAATCTTGCACAGAAACAAAGTCACACGGAGAAACTTGACGGTCTGGGTCGTCGGGAGATAGCTCCAGATGTGAGAATTAGTACATGTTAAATAAGGTTAACAATGAAGACTTAAAACTTTAGTGTTGAAAATAATATGACATGAGAATTATAGTATAGTCTTGTATTTATAATGACCATATATTCTTAGATTAAATGCAGTTAAGAACCTTAGATTCTTTAAAATTCTTCAACCGTTTATAACAGATTCTTATACTTACACGGAGAGATTTCCTCCACGTGAATTATAATCCACGAATCATGCGGCCGAAACAAACATAGCCCAATATGGCCTAAAGAGTAAAACTGTAATTTCTTGATTGTCTTCGTAAGACTATTCAACCACAAACAATTGCTTAAAGATATTAAAATAGTATAAATAAATATAAATTGTTGAATCTCACACGCCTTCATGTTTGAACTGGCTAAATATAAATTGTTGAATCTCATACACCTAAATATTAATATTCTGACTTGCCTTCATGTTTGAACTGGCTTTTGGACTTGTTCAACACAATTTATATACCTACCAAATGCACAGGACTTTGGATAGTATATCTCCTATAATAATGTCTGAAACACGGCGATTAGCCTCTTGTGTTAGATGCATGCCATCCCAGTGTATGTATTTAGCTGGGTAAGAGCAAACTGGCACACCTACAGATCCACATCCTCTGTTTGGATCATAATTATGTGGGCCTCCTATTCCGCAGCAAGATTTCAGTACCGATGTTTGATCAAATCCTACAAACAATGCATAATACAAAGCAATTATGAAGAAATCTATAGTTCAATGTAAGGTTTAATTTTCTCCGCATTTTTTTAGAAACTGATATTTCACATGAGAAAAAAGAAGATATTTTCACATGAGTGAGTCTCACATCCATGTGAAAGAGACTCTCGTGAAAATATTATATTTTATGTCAAAATATTAATTTCTTATTTTAATTTTTTTTCTTCATGATCGAATTTATGCAATAATCATAACAATAACATAAAGAAACGAAACAACATTAACCGTATATTTACCGCTAGACTTGTGATATTTTTAGATACTTTTTTAGACTTATTGCTAATGGGAGTGGTTAACATGAAGTTAACTTTGGTCAATTGATCAATATAATGTCGACACGCAGGTTGGGGTGATCTCTCCCTCTGCGTGTCAGCACTATATTGGTCAATTGACCAACTTTCCATGAAATTAACTTCATAATAACCGAATTCATTGCTAATAGTAAGTCTAAGTACGTAGCAGGTAAAAATTTGTATCCATCATTCATGATATTATGCATAGATCAGATATATCATGGCGGTGGTAAATGTTATGGAGTTGGGATATATTGAAACAATTTCATGACTGAAAAAATCGAACTCTTGTAAAACTATCAGAAATATTTACAAACTACTTTGATTGAAGTTTTAAATAATTATCAAAAATGCCCAAAATTTGACCAAACTCATATGCAAATGTCAGCTCATATGGTAAAATTTTAGAATTTTTTTGATAATTGTTTAAAAACACAATGAATTTTGTGCAAAAGAAATAGTTTGTATATATTTCTAATAGCTTGACAAAAATTACTATTGGACACACACATATATCTACATATATATTAAATGATTACTTGATTGTTTAATCTGAAGAAACTGACCAAGAAAGGGTGCTCGATTAAGAACTGAAAGAAAGGCCGAGTAGTAATCCGCGTAGATTATGACAACATCAGCATATTCTTTTCTGAGCATGTCCAAAGCTTGTTGAATATTGTTGTTCAAAAGTTGTATAAGCTCATTTACATAAATTAAGCACCCCAATTCGTCATACGCATTCGGATCATCACTAGGTAAATTAGTCAAGGTAGACGGGAAACATCCCTGTGCAAAATTTCCAGGAACTACTATTCGGACAGCGCCAAGCCTGATCACTTCCTGTTTTGGATGTGATTAATAATAAGGCTAAATATACTTCCATTACATCAAGTATCACGTATTCATGATTTGACCCATAAAGAATTTGGATATAATTTATTACATCAAGTACCTAATTGCATACAATGTAGCCTCTTAATTTCAGATTTTGATCAAAATTGGTCAGAATCCCTAATTTTTGGGTAGACACGTTTTTGTATACGATTTGACCGTATAGAATACTGTTCGACTTATTAAATTCGTATAAAATTTGTATAAATACTTATTTTGACGTATTAAATCTGTATAAATAATTATTATATGTTAAATTATTAAAATTAAATATTAATACAAAGATTACCAAACATAATTTTTTTATTTAAAAATTAAAAAAAAAACTTAATTACCAAAAAAAAACAATAAACTTTTAAACATAAATCTTACCCTAACAGCATTTGTGATGGCCGCAACAACAGGTGGAATGACAGTCTGAATCTCTTGAATAGATTTGCCTTGAACTAGAAAATATCCAATGTCATTACCTCCAAACTCACCAACAAAGACCAGAGCCCTCCTCAGCCTTCTTGAACATTCTGATCATCCATACTCAAATTGATCTCATTTGCAAAAGTTGTTAATACTCCATAGGTTTCAAAATATAAGATTGTTATTTAAAAATTGACATGAATATCATCAATACAATCAATACAATGATGAATATTACATACTATCTAAAAACTATTACTAATTGTTGATTTATTATTTAACATTTTTTATGAATCATGTCCCTTTCGAGTTTGAAAATGTTTCCAATTGACTTTTAAAGTCAACAATGATATTGTAATGTGGAATAATAGAGAAAATATTAAGGACATATTTTTATTTCATATTTCACCTTAAAAATAATAAATTGTTAGTTTAATAATTAATAATGCCACAATAATGAAACTATGGTGACATGTAGGAGGAATATTATGAATCATATCAATTTTTGAGTTTGAAAATGTTTAAAATTGACTCTTAAAAGTCAACAGTAACCTTATAATTTGTAACTTAAGGAGTATTAAAGATGTATTTGTTTTCTCTATTTATCTTTAAATATAATAAATTGTTAGTTTCGGATTAGGATTATCTATATTACACATTCTCCAATTTTTCCTCATACACATTTAGCAACATAAATATTACTTTTACGACAATATCACACACAATTACATGTGATAATTTTTATTAATTGTGTTGCTAATTATTGTGTCGCTAAATATAAAATTTGTAACGCTGAATGTATATTGGGAAAAATTAGAGAATAGTTGTAACCGACGAGATTTCAATCCATTAATTTTAATAGTAATGTCAGAAATAAAATATTATAATAACAAACTTGAGAATATTGCGTTATGACTAACCTATTGGTGTTTGGCAAGTGGAGTTGAGCAAAGTTTCAAACCAATTGAGCTGAGCACTGAGGGGACTAATGAGAGGTGAAATTATTTGAACGCCCCTGGCCGCAAAGAAAGACTGATCCAGTGCTGTAGCTCCGGCTACTGCAAAGTTTGCACCATATTCAAATGACGCCGTCCTTTCGAGATATGGATTTAACAGGGGAAGGTGAAGAGCCCAAGCTGCACCACACAAACACATTGAGTTACCGAGTGGCTTTTGGTCCAGTAGTATGATTCAACTCATGGTATTCATGAGGTTGAGATTTTGATCCTTAGCGTGCCAAGGAAAAAGAATGTGCGAGTTTAAAATAATTATTAATATCAAAATATCAAAAAAAAACACATTGAGTTCCAAAATTAGAATATCTTTTTTTTTTTAATTTGTAATTCGATTTGCAATTTTAATTTAATGATACAAAGTTATTTAATTTTAGCACGAAGAACAACTAAAGATGTTCTTATCATTCTTGTTGTTTTCAGAATTTTATAAAAAGAAAATCATATAAATTTTAAATTTCAAGATGTATGGGAACACTATTTCCACATGCAGTCTTCTCTCACAAGATAGTAAGGTTGATCCCACCTTTATGTGAGAGGAGCATATGTGAAAATATCAAAATTATACGTGGAAATATCATTTTTCTTTTCATAATTTATCTGAAAAAGTGATCAAATTGTATCCATCTAATTTTGCAGTTAATGGGGGATGTGTCAAAATAATAATGTCAACAAACCAAAAATTATAGAGGATTGATATCTTAGGTTTGTTGCTTCTTGTTTAAGTAAATTAAGGGAAATAAAAAGGAAACTTAATTAATTACCAACGAAATCAATGAGAAGCATGCCATCAGACCAGCGACCGGTGGGGTGGCCGGGAAAAGTTTGACCATACGGTAGGCGGGTAGCGGGTTGTGCTCGACCAATGATGGGGCGTATTCGAATAAGGTTGCCGGTATCTGCAAGTGAATCTCCGAGCTGATATATTGATTGGAAAGGGCATATCCTTTCTTGAGCAGCTAGTGCTGTTATATTGACAATTAGGAAACAAAATAATATTGGAGGTAATGAATGATAGAAACTTGGTGAAAACATAATAGTTGAATTAATGTTTGATGAGAAATGAGATTGTGTGAGATTGTGTTTCATGATATATATATATATATATATATATATATATATATATATATATATATATATATATATATATATATATATATATATACACAGAAAGCTTCAAGAGCATAATCTTTAAATAGCATAACGCCTTAAATAGCATAATTTTATCAAAACGACGTAGTTTTAATAAGACGCGGTGGCATTTTTGTAAATATGCGGTGACATGATATTTACAAAAATGTCACCGCGTCCCTCCAAAACTACGTCGTTTTGATAAAATTATGCTATTTAAAGCATTATGCTATTTAAGGATTATGTTCTTGAAACTTTCCTTGTATATATATATATATATATATATATATATATATATATATATATATATATATATATATATATATATATATAATGGATCAGGTTCAGACTTCCGGACCTGACTAAAATTCGGACCTTTTTTTTTTAAAACAACTAAAAAAAGGTTTAATATTTTATGAAACTGGAATTTTATGGAACTGTACAGACATGTTTTGTTATATGTATCTAAATTACACTCAAAACACTATATTATGTAAAAATTCCAGTTCTATAAAATATTACACCTTTTTTTAGTTGTTTTAAAAAAAACAAAAAAAAATGTCCGTATTTTTATAAAGTCCGGGATCCCGGATTGGATCCGGACTCATATATATATATATAATAAAACAGAACTCATTTTGAATCTTTCATTTGACAAAGCATAAGGGCAGTTCAGATTTCATCTCAATTCTTCCAACTTAATCTAAAGGCTCACATTTCAACTCACACTAAAAATTTCCATCCAAATCAAATCCACCCCTAAAAATTTCTGCCCAAATCAAATAACAATAATAATAACAATAATGATAATAATAATTATAATATTATTATAATTATAATAGAAATATTAAAAATAATAATTATGATAATAGTAATTATAATAATAGTAATAATTATAATAATAATAACAATAATAATTATAATAATAATTATAATAATAGTAATAATAGTAATAATTATAATAATAATAATAATAATAGTAATTATAATAATAATTATAATAATAGTAATTGTAATAGAAATAATAATTATTATTATTATTTAAGTAATTTTAATAATTATAATAATAATAATAATATTATTATTATATTAATAATTATTATAATATTATTATAATTATAATAGTAATATTAATTATAATAATAATAATAGTAATAATTATAATAATAATATGATAGTAGTAATAATAATAGTAATAATAATAACAACAACAATAATAATAACAACAATAATTATAATTATAATTATAATAATAGTAATAATAATTATTCTTATTATTATAACTATAATAGTATATTAATAATAATAATAATAATTATGATAATAGTAATAATAATCGTAATAATAACAACAACAACAATAACAACAATAATAATAATAATAATAATATAATAATAATAATAATAATAATAATAATAATAATAATAATAATAATAATAATAATTGTTATTGTGGTGGTGTAGTGAATTATGAAAATTGTTATTGATGATTTGTAAGTTTTATAGACAGGTTTAGATTTTTCTGGATATCTATTTTTAAAGAAAAAATAATTATTGTGGTGGTGTGGTGAATTATGATAATTATTATGTGTGATTTTAAGTTATTTTAGGTTGCAAAAACTCTTTACGTAATGTAGTATTTTTCGCATTTTAATCTAATTTTTCGTTACGCCGTACTTTTAAGCACCGACAATTACTAGTAGGAAGCGTAAAAACTAATTATTGAATGTATGACAACCATACAAAAAGAAGCAAAATATAACTTGGATGGAATCAGTTGATGAAGAAATGAATTTACAATTGAAGTGGATTATCCTGTAATAAACTTCAAAGTATTTCTAAATAGATTGAATACGAACAATCTTAAATTAAACGCTAATTTAAATAGAAAGATCTCCATATTAACATATTCTCTACTTCTAAGGATGAATGCTAAAATAGGCCCAAAATATCCATTTATAAAATATTAGAAAACCTAATTTACTAATTTGGATCAAAGGTAACTTTCATCCCACAAATTCTGATCACCCCTGATTACTTGTCGAAAAAAGAACATTGCGTTAGCCAATTAACCAGTACGGATATAAAGATGCACATATATAAAACAATATATATATATATATATATATATATATATATATGTGTGTGTGTGTGTGTGTGTGTGTGTGTGTGTGTGTGTGTGTGTGTGTGTACTAAAATAGTTGAATGAACGAACAAATACAAACTACGAACTAATTATGAATATATCGAAATTAGTGAGACAATGTATAAATGATTAACACCGTCGAACTGACAACTATAGTCAAAAGAATTCCAAACAAAATAAGGCTGAAGTGAGAGCCATGTTCCAGCTAACTGTTATCCAGCTGTCCAAAATTATATCGAATAGCTGAGGTGGGGGCCCAGCCGCTACTCCCTCTAGCGGTCGGGAATTTTTTTTTTGTTGGTCACAGGAGGGAGTAGAGGCTAAGAGAAATGTCTAAAATACCCAACCTTAGTTAAATTTAAATAGTTTCAATGTGCAAATAGTTTTATAAACATTTTTTTAAGTAATAAAAACTAACATTATCAACTATATATAATGCATTTATTTCTATAAATAATTTTTATAAATATTAAAATATAAAATTATTAATTATATTCAATATATTTATTTATATGAATAAATATAAATAATAATTATTAAAATTATTATTAAATTTAATATAAATAATAATTATTAAAATTAATATTACTTAGATGTATATTGAGAAAAAGTGGTTAATAACTAATTAGCTTTTGTTCTGTATAGTATTATATTAAAATGAGCTTTATAATGTGCATTTATTTTAACTTCAATTAATATTTTGTACAATTTTTTTTATTAAATCAAATATTTCGTAAATTATTGAAGAAGGTACTAATTAATGATATCAAATTAATTGTAAAAAATGTAATAATTTGGTACAACTTTTAATAAATTATTTTAAAAGTTTAAACATATAAATATAATTTTAAAAATTGTAATAATTTGCTTTGACTTTTAAATAAATTATTTTAATATTTTTAACATATCAAATTAGTTTTAAAAAAGTAATAATTTGGATGGGAGGAAGTATATGAATGAATGAACAGATCTGGTTATAGTGAGCAAGAATAGCCGTTGGTATTTAAAAAAAAAATCTTTATTTGCTTTATATGTGACAAAGTGGGTGGGACAATAGAAGAAAAAAATTTGACCAAGCCATAACATGTAGCAGCTGGGTATATTTTATTTCCAATTTCAACCTTCTATTTAATTGATCTACGGCTGATAACTTGGTTGCTAGAATAGTGATCTGGGCAACCGGTTGCCATGGATTGATTCCCTATATATATATATATATATATATATATATATATATATATATATATATATATATATATATATATGGAGAGGCTCTAAAGCGAACCTTAAAGAGCGAACCAAAGACGAACCGTCGTCTTTGGTGTCTATGGTGACGGTTCGACCCGTCGCCAAAGACTACATGGCTATGGTGACGGATCGAACCGTCGCCATAGACACCAAAGACGACGGTTCGTCTTTGGTTCGCTCTTTAAGGTTCGCTTTAGAGACGGACCGTATATATATATATATATATATATATATATATATATATATATATATATATATATATATATATGAGCCCAAATACAAATTAGGATTCACGTGTGATCTAAGAAAAATTAAATGAACTGGGAGAAGCCTCTACGTGTCCCGAGGCAGAAGGCTCGTGGAGGTTGCTCATTTCACTACAAGAAAAAGGCCTAACAGCGACCAATACTATCAGCGACCGCACGTGCGGTCGCTGATATTAGTAATAGCGACTGACATCTGCGACCGTGATTTAATCCAGTGTCTATATAATATCAGCGATCGCATGCGGTCGCTAGCATAAATTTGCCTCCCAAAATTTGACAGGAAATGTTGGCGCGAAGGTTTTGTGCGACCACTTAAAATCAGCGATCGTATGCGGTTGCTGATAAGTCCATGTCATTAAAAATTAGCGACCGTCGCTAATCAAACTTAATGTAACCAGTATCAGGCATTCGCTTGACATAGAGGCGAAGGAAAAAAAAAGAGGGAGCAGGATAGAGAGAAGAGGGAGAAGGGGGAGAAGAGAAGAAGCACGCCACCCACCGCCGCCACCACTGCCATCACCGCCGCCGCACAGGTAACCCTAACTATGCAATAATTTTTATAGTTTTCTGAATTTGAAGGTTAATGTTGAATGTGGTATATAGCTTTCTGAATTGGGTGTTATATAGTTTTCTAAATTGGGTGTTATATAGTTTTCTGAATTTGAGTGATGAATCAATACTAGCAACATTATATTGAAGGGAACTCCTAATTTAGCACCAATACTCTCTCAGATTGTATGGGGAGCTTGAAATGGTTTGCATCATGTTTTCTGTTTGGTTTTTGAAAAAAACTAAAAGGAAAAGTTTTAATGGTAATAATAATATGATTTATGATGTCCAATGTCCTCTTTGCACATTATATGTTTGGTGGAATGACAAAAAGATGTCATAGCCTTCAATTACCTAAACAGTAGAATATAAGATCTTTAAAGGAGGGATTGGAGCTTGAATTAAGGTTTCTCCATTTTTGTGATTTGAAAAATCAAGAAATGGTGTTAATGGAGCTTGGGAATTGTTTGTTGTTAGAGAAACACATCTATAATATGAATCCATACTTTGTTTTTTTTTCTTTTTCGAAATAGTATGAATCCATATCTACAATTAACATATAAATTTCCTCTAAAAGGATAACATGTATAAAAAATGATTCAATAACATTAACAAAACAAATATTAAAAATTTTATTGAAAAACTTACAAATTACAATGTTGCCTAATTTATATACTTTTTAAAAGGCCACAAATTTTTTCTAAAATGAAATCCAATTCACTAACCTTGTGGAGTAATTGTACGTATAAGTATCCTCAAACTAACTCTAGGCCACAAATTCATGTCTAAACTTATATAAAGATAGAAGTATCTCATAATTGCCTACTACTCCAAACAAATATCAAATATACAACAAAAGCCAAGAAAAAATTAAAATTATTATTAATTAATCACTAAGAGGTACCTATTCAAGTCTTGAAAGCTACTTTGTAGTTTTCAACCTCATCTTGTCATATATACTAAATGTTACAGCTTTCCTTGCATGTTAATACTCATTTTAACTATATAATAGTAAAAGCATGACAACCATGGATTTAAGTGTCTTATCTCCAAAAATAACATAATTAATAGAAATAGAAATAACATGATAAAATAACATGATATAATATAACTATTAAACTAAGTAGCATTTACTTAGTTTCTCATACTAAATTTAATAACATTTAATATTTGACATATAATATATATTAAATATGATTAAGTATATAATTAAATTAAAATATAATATCATATAAATATAATAAATTATAATATTAAACTAAAATATAATATCATATTAAATATATTAAAATATAATATAATAAACTAAGTAGCATTTGATTAGTTTCACTACTAAGTTAAAGAACTAAGAGATAAGTGCTCTAATCAGAAGTAAGTTAATTATTTAGCTCATGTGTAAAGTAAAGAAAGAAGCTTACAAAAATGAAAGCACGAGTTTTTGGAACTCTGAATTTGTAGTATACTCTAGAACTTTTTACTGCTTTAATTTGCATTCATTAGTTATTATTTTGGTCTTATTATATTGGAAATTTATATATTTCTCTTGGTTTGTGTCTTGGGTGCCCATAAATGACCATATATGCATGCCGTCTTGCATGTGGCTAGTCCATATTATAGAGGAGACTCTGACGAATTTTTTTTGTTGGTCGGGTAGTTGCGAACATTTATAATATTAACAAGCTCTTTATGTGCTTACTAGTATGCTCAAGTTATATGCTTACTAGCTAGTACGCTCAAGTCATATGGTTATAAGTATGCTCAAGTCATATGCTAACAAGTATGCTTAAATGTTAATCATATGCTTACAAGTATGCTCAAGTCATATGGTTACAAGTATGCTCAAGTCATATGATTACAATCATGCTATACATTAATAAGCTCATGTTGTCTGTAGTAGGTACCGTGGTATCATGGACCTCTATTCAGACCGTAGTTGGATGGCACGACGAAAGTCAAGTGTCCATATAGGTGCTACAACTGAATTTAGAGCTGGTTGCCAAGTGTTTTTAGAGTATGCGTATAGTCACCCAGAATGTGTGAATGGTCAGAACAAGATACAATGTCCACGTTTGAAGTGTAAGAATATAAATTATATGGACAAAGACATGGTAAACTATCATTTACTTGTTTCTGGGTTCATGAAAAATTACGAAGAATGCCTGTGGGCAAATGGGCAGAGAAGAGATGGTGGCATCACAGAAGTACACAATCCGGGCAGTAGTACTCATCGTATGAATGAAATGGTTCATGATATTGCAGGGCCAGATTTTGATTGGGAATAAGGCAGATAGCAACCTATGAATTCTGATGCCAAAGACTTCTTTAAGTTAGTAGACGAGGGTAGCGAGCCATTATCGCATGGTTGCACCAAACACACTATATTGTCTACAGTGGCGACATTACTTAACATCAAGGCTGATCACAACATGAGCCACTAGTGTTTTGAGTCGCCCTTGAAGGCCATTAAGAGTATGTTGCCTGACGGTGAGAAATTACCTGATAACTATTACTTTTGTAAGAAAATAGTGAAAAAGTTAGGACTTGGATACCAAAAGATCAATGCATGTCCCAACATTTGCATATTATTTTATAAGGAAAATGAACAGATGACAAGGTGCACGTTTTGCAATCATTATCGGTTTAGGCCTAATAAAGAGGGTGTAACTACAAAAAAATCAATTATACCGTTTAAGATTCTAAGGTATTTTCCAATAACACATCGGCTAAAAAGATTGTATGTGTCTTTAAGAACAGCTGAACATATGAGTTGGCATGCGAAATCTCCAACTAAAGATGGAGAACTAAATCATCCCGCAAATGGGCATGCTTGGAAAGATTTTAACTTAGCACATCCTGGGTTTGCATTGGAACCTAGAAATGCGAGGCTTGAATTGTCCACCGACAGTTTCAACCCGTTTGGCCACTCAGTTGTTACGTACTCATGTTGACCTGTGATTGTTACTCCGTACAACTTGCCTCCTTGGATGTGTATGAAACAACCATACGTGTTTCTTTCACTCGTGGTTCCTGGTCCTAAGAGTCCTGGAAAGAACTTAGATGTTTACTTGAGACCTCTTATAGATGAGTCGAAGGTATTGTGGGAGGATAGAGTACAAACTTGGGATGTTGCAACGAAAACAAATTTTAACCTTAGGGCAGTGGTTATGGGGACTATAAGTTACTTCCCAGCTTATGGTATGTTAGTTGGATGGAGTACACATGGGAAGTTGGCTTGTCTGTATTGTATGGAGCATACAAAGTCTTTCAATCTATCAAAAGATTGAAAGCCTTGCTGGTTTGACTGTCATCGTCGGTTTTTGCCGGTAGATCACTCGTTTCGAAGAAATAGAGAACACTTCAGGAAAGAGAAAGTAGACAATGATATGCCTGCACCTCGATTATTGGGAACGGAGATGCGAGACCGTGTGATGAGATTGCCAGTCATCCCATTTGGTAAGATTGATGCCACAAACATAATCAATGGGTTTAGCGAATCTCATAACTGGGTTCGGAGAAGCATCTTTTGGGAATTGGCTTATTGGTCTACAAATTTGATTCGTCATAATCTAGATGTGATGCATATTGAGAAGAATGTGTTCGACAATGTGTTTAACACCGTGATGAATGTTACGGGGAAGACAAAAGATAATGATAAGGCACGTTTGGACATGAAAGATATTTGTAAGCGTCCTGGATTAGAAATTTATGAATCTCCTAATGGTAAGAATGTCAAATCGCATGCAAGGTACACATTTTTCAAAAAGTAAGTTGAAGATGTGTGCACATGGGTTAAGTCTCTGAAACTACCAGATGGATATGCGTCAAACATTACAAGGTGTGTTACGGGTGGGAAATTGCAAGGGATGAAGAGTTATAAATGTCATGTGTTCATGGAGAGACTCATGCCTATAACATTTCGGGATCTGCTTAATAAACCAAAATGGGATGCTTTGACGGATCTTAGTCGTTTCTTCAAAGACTTATGTTCAAAAACATTAAATGAGAAGGACATGTCTGTACTTGAGAAGAACATCATAGAGATCACGTGTAAACTGGAAAAAATATTTTCACCTGGTTTTTTTGACTCCATGGAGCATTTACAAATCCATCTTCCCTATGAAGCTCATGTTGGGGGTCCAGTTCAATATAGATGGATGTACCCGTTCAAGAGGGTGATGGAAAACCTTAAGAGGAAGGTGAAGAATAGAGCTTATGCCGAGGGGTCGATATGTGAGGCATACAGTTTCGATGAGATATCTACATTTGTCTCAGACTATTTTTCAGACGAAGTCTTGACAAAGGCCAATCGAGTCTCGAGACATGATGATGGGGGAAATGTTGAACTAAATGATCGAATTTCTGTATTTGGTCTATCAGGTCGTGCTTATAGAAAAGGGAAGCGCATATTCCTCTCTGAGTAAGAATTACATGCTGCACATACTTACATTCTTCTCAATTGCGAGGAGATTGACGAATTTGTGAGGTACACATATAAACTTGAAAATTTATCCCTTAACTTTCAATGACATGTAATATACATTCGAATATGTTAATGTTTATAACATTTTATAGATTGTACGATGACGAGTTAAAAGTGAAGCATCCCGGCATAACTGATAAAGATATTCAAATCAACCATGATAAAAAAATTTGCACTTTGGATAAAAGACAAAGTAAGTTCAATTTCTTAAGCACGACATATATATATACTCCATATTAACTATGGCGTCATTTAATAAGATGGAGTTTTGGTAGGCTTTGACTGAGGGATCAACGATTCTGGCTAATGTACAAGTCCTAGCTATGGGACCAGACATGGACCAAGTCAGCCGTAATGGTTACAAAATAAATGGTTGTGAATTTCATACAAAGTCATATAGGCGCGGTAAAAGAATAACGAACTCTGGAGTGTGTGTCCAAGGAGATTGTTACAATGAGCTTGGTCATGCCTTTTATGGGGAGTTGGAGGAAATCGTAGAGTTGTCGTACAAGGGCACGTACGGGGGTCATATTAACTTGTTCAAGTGTCATTGGTTTGAATCAGAAAAAGGGATACATGTTGACAGACATAGAATCGTCGATATTGACCTCCATATATCTGCGTACTCCAACGAACCGATTGTTTTACCAACTCAAACATTACAAGTATAATACACTCCTAGTCCTGTTAGGAAAAGAGATAGACCGCCTGCAAATTGGCCAGTTGTAATTCATACTCCCGCTCACAGTCGTGTAAAAGTAGTTGATGGGGAGATTTACCAAGAGTAGATGCTTCATAAACAAACTATAATAAATGTGGAGGACGACAACGAAGTAATCCAGTTAGATGGTGGAGATGAGCCACATGAATTAGATCCTAAGTCAATACTTGTGTCAGATGACATTGATACTGAGGAGGAAGAGTTATTGACTGAAACTGACACTGAATCTGAAGCAGATGATGGTTATAAATTTGCAATACGTTTACAAGATGATTCCGACTCAGATATTGACACTTGAACAAATAAAATGTATGTTTAGCATTACATGTTTTTTATATCATTGACATGTTTATGTAGTTAACTGTTTAAATACAATTTCCTGTCATTATTGTCATTTTATATTCATATATGCATGTAATCAAATATAACTCATACTAACATCTTGAAGTTTGTAATATATAGATGGCTTCTGAAGCAGCACAAAAAAAGTGCGGCTTGGGTAGGGGGCCTAATCATGTGCCAAAGGCCCCTACTAATCCGGATGATCAGATTCTTATTCAGATTTGTCCTCCTCCGAACAGCACACACGTCGCATTATTTATATATAAGCATTTTAGATTTCATTTATACAAGATATATAACTAATGTAAATTACTTTAAATATCATAATATGTCTACTTATCTTTGATGTAAATTATTGTATATTATAGTGATTTTCAGATAATAAGATCGTCAAGTGTATTTCATAGCTGTGCTTACAGAATTGGCCCACACCTATGATTACGTGGGTGAGCACACCTATCTCCCACAAGGATGCAGTTTGGGCTGAATTTCAGGTATGTTTTTTTAAATTATGACAGATAATATAGTATTCTAAGAAAAATTGTTTACTAGTGTTGGATTATATGTTAAAAGTACCGTTTTAATATTATTATTGTTGTTTTGTTTGCAGAAAAGGTATAGATGGGAGGACGAGCATGCTTTAGTGATACAGACACTATTCAGGCAGAAGTGCGACGTCCGCACCAAAGACAATTTGAACAAAGAACGACAAAAAACCATTCACAATGTATCGATCGACCATTCAGGCCAAGGAGAGGAGTACATGCACGAGCATAGCCCCTGGTGGTGCACCCAGTCCATATGGACTGAGATGTGTGCCCAATGGAGAGCTGAGAGTTGGGTCAAAAGATGCAAAACTGCCGCCACTAACAGATCCTCGGGTGTACCTAATGGAGAAAAGGTGAAAGGAACCTACAGGGGCGACAGTATTTCACAGTTGCAGCATATCACTGCCAGGGTACATATGAATAGTTTTAATATGTTTACAATCACGAATAATAGAATATCACATGTTTACTTAGTAATATTAGAATATGTTTTGTAATATTGGAATATGGCCTGCCTGATGCTATCTAGATAGTGATAATAAGTTTTAACAACTTTGATCTTGTTTATTAAGTTTTACGTCATTCTTTAGAATTTTACCAATTTATTTTTAACTATTTAATTGTTAACATGATGACAGGATACTTATAAGCGTTTATTGAATGAGCGCTATCCTGAAGGCACCCCACGTCTGCCAATTGATCAAGAATTATGGGAGAGGGCGTCTATTGTGAAGAACTACGTCAAAGGTCAAGGACAACAACGACGCCCAACCTTCAGTGGCTCAGGCAGCTCTGCTACCTAATTTTTACAGTCATCGAGTCATCCAACAATTCATACTCCTGCTGACTGTGTGAGAGCTATATGTCGAGATCGTGATCTTGTTTGTATACAGGGCGGGCATCTGGCTGCTCTGAGTCCTGATGAGTTAGCTAATGCAGTGGCGGCAACAACATCATCACAGCATAGGGATGGCGACGAGGTAATCAATCTTATTTATTATAATCAAATTAGTGACATATATATATATATATATATATATATATATATATATATATTGTTGTGTTTAATTTGTTGTATATTGTCGTAATACCAGTATCAACATATATACTATATATGTAACTTGTTTTATTATTTTGTTAATTACAGGGTGATCAACGAGAAACTAATTTGAACAATGATGCATGACGACCGACTTAGTCTTATTTTGTAGTTATTTATGAATCTTGTACTTTTATATTCATTCTTCGGATGACTGTATGTTACTTAAAGATTAGATTTGTTTATATTTATTCAATTCATATTGGTTTTTAAAGGTTTATATAGTTTATATACTAGTTTGGTGTATGTGTCGGTATATGGATGTATGTTTATATTGTTGTGCATGTTTATATTGTTGTGTATGTGTGTTGGGATATAAAGCATGTAAAGTTTTTTGGGAAATCTGCAAAACAGGAAAAATTTTATTTTTAGATTTTTATACATCAGCGACCGCATGTAGTCGCTGATAATTATTAGCGATTGTTAATCACATGTGGGTATCAGCGACCGCATGCGGTCGCTGCCACGTGGCCCACGTCAGCCTTTGGCCCTGAACCATGCTGACTCAGCTTAGCGACGATTTTGGTCGCTAATATCTGTTGCATATACTTTGGTGCTAATAGTGGTCGCTGATGTGCATACTACCAACCAGATTTTATGCGACACCTATCTGCGACAAGGTCCGATCACAGATGATTATTAGCAACCGACTTCGGTCGCTAATAGGCAGTCGTAGATAGGCCTTTTTCTTGTAGTATTTTGAGAATTGATTGAGGGATTGAATTGATGGCTAGAAGGACATGATGATTTGGGCATTACTCAAGTAACTACGAGTATTTCTGGAATTTCTTCTGAAATCACATGCCAAGCACAAGACCCAGACATGTGCCAGACACGTGACCATTTTCCAGGAAACTCTATAAATTCCCCCTTTCATTTGAATAGAATGGACTTTTTTGGACTCTTTAAACTGAAAACTTGGAAGAAGGCTCTTGAATCCTAAGAGTTCTCTGATCCTCGGGTGTACCTTGTGGTGAAAAGGTAAAAGGAACCTACAGGGGCGACAATATTTCACAGTTGCAGCATATCACTGCCAGGGTACGTATGAATAGTTTTAATATGTTTACAATCATGAATTATAGAATATCACATGTTTACTTAGTAATATTGGAATATGTTTTGTAATATTGGAATACAGCCCGCCTGCTGCTATCTAGATAGCGGTAATAAGTTTTAACAACTTTGATCTTGTTTATTAAGTTTTACGTCATTCTTTAGAATTTTACCAATTTATTTTTAACTATATAATTGCTAACATGATGACAGGATACTTATAAGCATTTATTGAATGAGCGCTATCCTGAAGGCACCCCACATCTGCCAATTGATCAAGAATTATGGGAGAGAGCGTCTGTTGTGAAGAACTACTTCAAAGGTCAAGGACAATGACAACGCACAACTTTTAGTGGCTCAGGCAGCTCTGCTACCTAGTCTTCACAGTCATCGAGTCATCCAGCTATTCATACTCCTGCTGACTGTGTGAGAGCTATATGTTGAGATCGTGATCTTCTTCGTATACAGGACGGACATTTGGCGACTCTGAGTCCTGATGAGTTAGCTGATGTAGTAGTAACAACAACATGATCACAGCATGGGGATGGCGACGAGGTAAACAATCTTATTTATTACAATCAAATTAGTGAGTTATATATATATATATATATATATATATATATATATATATATATATATATATATATATATTGTTATGTTTAATTTGTTGTATATTATCGTAATACCAGTATCAACATATATACTATATATGTAACTTGTTTTATTATGTTGTTAATTATAGGGTGATCAACGAGAAACTAATTTGGACAATGATGCATGACGACCGACTTAGTCTTGTTTTGTAGTTATTTATGAATCTTGTACTTTTATATTCATTCTTTGGATGACTGTATATTACTTAAAGATTAGATTTGTTTATATTTAATCAATTCATATTGGTTTTTAAAGGTTTATGTAGTTTATATACTAGTTTGGTGTATGTGTCAGTATATGGATGTATGTTTATATTATTGTGCATGTGTGTTGGGATATAAAACATGTATAGTTTTTTGGGAAATCTACAAAACAGGAAAAATTTTATTTTTGGATTTTTATACATCAGCGACCGCATGCAGTCGCTGATAATTATTAGCGACTGTTAATCACATTTGGGTATCAGCGACCGCATGCGGTCGCTGATGGCGGTCACTGCCACGTGGCCCACGTCAGCTTTTGGCCCTGAACCATGCTGACTCATCTTAGCGACGATTTCGGTCGGTAATATCTGTTACAGATACTTCGGTGCTAATAGTAGTGGTTGATGTGCATACCAACAACCAGATTTTATGCGACACCTATCTGCGACCAGGTCCGATCATAGATGATTATTAGCGACCGACTTCGGTCGCTGATAGGCGGACGTAGATAGGCCTTTTTCTTGTAATATTTTGAGAATTGATTGAGGGATTGGATTGGTGGCTAGAAGGACATGATGATTTGGGCATTACTCAAGTAACTACGGGTATTTCTGGAATTTCTTCTGAAATCACATGCTAAGCACAAGACCCAGACATATGCCAGGTACGTGACCATGTTCCAGGAAACTTTATAAATTCCCCCTTTCATTTGAATAGAATAGACTTTTTTGGACTCTCTGAACTGAAAACTTGGAAGAAGGCTCTTGAATCCTAAGAGTTCTCTGATCCTTGGGTGTACCTGATGGAGAAAAGGTGAAAGGAACCTATAGTGGCGACAATATTTTACAGTTATAGCATATCACTGCCAGGGTACGTATGAATAGTTTTAATATGTTTACAATCATGAATTATAGAATATCACATGTTTACTTAGTAATATTGGAATATATTTTGTAATATTGGAATATGGCATGTCTGATGCTATCTAGATAGCGGTAATAAGTTTTAATAACTTTGATATTGTTTATTAAGTTTTACGTCATTCTTTAGAATTATACCAATTTATTTTTAACTATTTAATTGCTAACATGATGACAGGATACTTATAAACGTTTATTGAATGAGCGCTATCCTGAAGGCACCCCATGTCTGCCAATTGATCAAGAATTATGGGAGAGGGCGTCTGTTGTGAAGAACTACGTCAAAGGTCAAGGACAATGATGACGCCCAACCTTCAGTGGCTCAGGCAGCTCTCCTACCCAGTCTACATAGTCATCGAGTCATCCAGTTATTCATACTCCTGCTGACTGTGTGAGAGCTACATGTCGAGATCGTGATCTTCTTCGTATACAGGGAGGCATTTGGCGGCTCTGAGTCCTGATGAGTTAGCTGATGCAGTGGCGGTAACAACATCATCACATCATTAGGATGGCGACGAGGTAATCAATCTTATTTATTACAATCAAATTAGTGACTTATTTATATATATATTGTTTTGCTTAATTTGTTATATATTGTCGTAATACCAGTATCAACATATATACTATATATGTAACTTATTTTATTATGTTGTTAATTAAAAGGTGATCAACGAGAAACTAATTTGGACAATGATGCATGACGACCGACTTAGTATTGTTTTGTAGTTATTTATGAATCTTGTACTTTTATATTCATTCTTTGGATGACTGTATGTTACTTAAGGATTAGATTTGTTTATATTTATTCAATTCATATTGGTTTTTAAAGGTTTATATAGTTTATATATTAGTTTGGTGTATGTGTCGGTATATGGATGTATGTTTATATTGTTGTGCATGTGTGTTGGGATATAAAACATGTATAGTTTTTTGGGAAATCTGCAAAACAGGAAAAATTTTATTTTTTGATTTTTATACATTAGCGACCGAATGCAGTCGCTCATAATTATGAGCGACCGTTAATCACATGTTGGTATCAGCGACCGCATGCGGTCGTTGATTGCGGTCGCTGCCACGTGGCCCACGTCAGCCTTTGGCCCTGAACCATGCTGACTCAGCTTAGCGACGATTTCGATCGCTAATATCTGTTGCAGATACTTCAGTGCTAATAGTGGTCGCTGATGTGCATACTGACAACCAGATTTTATGTGACACCTATCTGCGACCAGGTCCGGTCACAGATGATTATTAGCGACCGACTTCGGTCGCTGATAGGAGGTCGTAGATAGGCCTTTTTCTTGTAGTATTTTGAGAATTAATTGAGGGATTGGATGGTTGCTAGAAAGACATGATGATTTGGGCATTACTCAAGTAACTAAGGTTATTTCTGGAATTTCTTCGAAAATCACATGCCAAGCACAAGACCCAGACATGTGCCAGGCACGTGACCATTTTCCAGGAAACTCTATAAATTCCCCCTTTCATTTGAATAGAATGGACTTTTTTGGACTCTCTAAACTGAAAACTTGGAAGAAGGCTCTTGAATCCTAAGAGTTCTCTGATCCTCGGGTGTACCTTGTGGAGAAAAGGTAAAAGGAACCTACAGGGGCGACAGTATTTCACAGTTGCAGCATATCACTGCCAGGGTACGTATGAATAGTTTTAATATGTTTACAATCATGAATTATAGAATATCATATGTTTACTTAGTAATATTGGAATATGTTTTGTAATATTGGAATACAGCCCACCTGCTGCTATCTAGATAGCGGTAATAAGTTTTAACAACTTTGATCTTGTTTATTAAGTTTTACGTCATTCTTTAGAATTTTACCAGTTTATTTTTAACTATTTAATTGTTAACATGATGACATAATACTTATAAGCGTTTATTGAATGAGCGCTATCCTGAAGGCACCCCACGTCTGCCAATTGATCAAGAATTATGGGAGAGGGCGTCTGTTGTGAAGAACTACGTCAAAGGTCAAGGACAACGACGACGCCCAACCTTCAGTGGCTCAGGCAGCTCTACTACCTAGTCTTCACAGTCATCGAGTCATCCAGCTATTCATACTCCTGCTGACTGTGTGAGAGCTACATGTCGAGATCGTGATCTTCTTCGTATACAGGGCGGGAATTTGGTGGCTCTGAGTCCTGATGAGTTAGCTGATGCAGTGGCGGCAACAGCATCATCACAGTATTAGGATGGCGACGAGGTAATCAATCTTATTTATTACAATCAAATTAGTGACTTATATATATATATATATATTTGCTTAATTTGTTGTATATTGTCGTAATACCAGTATCAACATATGTACTATATATGTAACTTGTTTTATTATGTTGTTAATTAAAAGGTGATCAACGAGAAACTAATTTGGACAATGATGCATGACGACCGACTTAGTATTGTTTTGTAGTTATTTATGAATCTTGTACTTTTATATTCATTCTTTGGATGACTGTATGTTACTTAAGGATTAGATTTGTTTATATTTATTCAATTCATATTGGTTTTTAAAGGTTTATATAGTTTATATACTAGTTTGGTGTATGTGTCGGTATATGGATGTATGTTTATATTGTTGTGCATGTGTGTTGGGATATAAAACATGTATAGTTTTTTGGGAAATCTGCAAAACAGGAAAAATTTTATTTTTGGATTTTTATACATCAGCGACCGAATGCAGTCACTGATAGTTATTAGCAACTGTTAATCACATGTGGGTATCAGCGACTGCATGCGGTCGCTGATGGCGGTCGCTGCCACGTGGCCCACGTCAGCCTTTGGCCCTGAACCATGCTGACTCAGCTTAGCGACGATTTCGATCGCTAATATCTGTTGCAGATACTTCGGTGCTAATAGTGGTTGCTGATGTGCATACCAACAACCAGATTTTATGTGACACCTATCTGCGACCAGGTCTGGTCACAGATGATTATTAGCGACCGACTTCGGTCGCTGATAGGAGGTCGTAGATAGGCCTTTTTCTTGTAGTATTTTGAGAATTAATTGAGGGATTGGATTGGTGGCTAGAAGGACATGATGATTTAGGCATTACTCAAGTAACTAAGGGTATTTCTGGAATTTCTTCTGAAATCACATGCCAAGCAGAAGACCCAGACATGTGCCAGGCACGTGACCATTTTCCAGGAAACTCTATAAATTCCCCGTTTCATTTGAATAGAATGGACTTTTTTGGGCTCTCTAAACTGAAAACTTGGAAAGAGGCTCTTGAATCCTAAGAGTTCTCTGATCCTCAGGTGTACCTAATGGAGAAAAGGTGAAAGGAACCTACAAGGGCGACAATATTTCACAGTTGCAGCATATCACTGCCAGTGTAGGTATGAATAGTTTTAATACGTTTACAATCATTAATTGTAGAATATCACATGTTTACTTAGTAATATTGGAATATGTTTTGTAATATTTGAATATGGCCCGCCTGATGCTCTCTAGATAGCGGTAATAAGTTTTAACAACTTTGATCTTGTTTATTAAGTGTTGCGTCATTCTTTAGAATTTTACCAATTTATTTTTAACTATTTAATTGTTAACATGATGACAGGATACTTATAAGCGTTTATTGAATGAACGCTATCCTGAAGGCACTGCACGTTTGCCAATTGATTAAGAATTATGGGAGAGGGCATCTGTTGTGAAGAACTACGTCAAAGGTCAAGGACAACGATGACTCCCAACCTTCAGTGGCTCAGGCAGCTCTGCTACCCAGTCTTCACAGTCATCGAGTCATCTAGCTATTCATACTCCTGCTGACTGTGTGAGAGCTATATGTCGAGATCGTGATCTTCTTCGTATACAGGGCGGGCATCTGGCGGCTCTGAGTCCTGATGAGTTAGTTGATGCAGTGGCGGCAACAACATCATCACAGCATGGGGATGGCGACGAGGTAATCAATCTTATTTATTACAATCAAATTAGTGACTTATATATATATTATTGTGTTTAATTTGTTGTATATTGACGTAATACCAGTATCAATATATATACTATATATGTAACTTGTTTTATTATGTTGTTAATTAAAAGGTGATCAACGAGAAACTAATTTGGACAATGATGCATGATGACCGACTTAGTATTGTTTTGTAGTTATTTATGAATCTTGTACTTTTATATTCATTCTTTGGATGACTGTATGTTACTTAAAGATTAGATTTGTTTATATTTATTCAATTCATATTGGTTTTTAAAGGTTTATATAGTTTATATACTAGTTTGGTGTATGTGTCGGTATATGGATGTATGTTTATATTGTTGTGCATGTGTGTTGGGATATAAAACATGTATAGTTTTTTGGAAAATCTGCAAAACAGGAAAAATTTTATTTTTGGATTTTTATACATCAGCGACCGCATGCAGTCGCTGATAATTATTAGCTACTGTTAATCACATGTGGGTATCAGCGACCACATGCGGTTGCTGATGGCGGTCGCTGCCACGTGGCCGACATCAGCCTTTGGCCCTGAACCATGCTGACTCAGCTTAGCGACGATTTCGATCTCTAATAACTGTTGCAGATACTTCAGTGCTAATAGGGGTCGCTGATGTGCATACCAACAACCAAATTTTATGCGACACCTTTCTGCGACCAGGTCCGGTCACAGATGATTATTAGCGACCAACTTCGGTCGCTGATAGGTGGTCGTAGATAGGTCTTTTTCTTGTAGTATTTTGAGAATTGATTGAGGGATTGGATTGGTGGCTAGAAGGACATGATGATTTGGGCATTACTCAAGTAACTAAGGGTATTTCTAGAATTTCTTCTGAAATCACATGCTAAGCACAAAACCCAGACATGTGCCAGGCACGTGACCATTTTCTAGGAAACGCTATAAATTCCCCCTTTCATTTGAATAGAATGGACTTTTTAGGACTCTCTGAACTAAAAACTTGGAAGAAGGCTCTTGAATCCTAAGAGTTCTACCACGTGTTACTTGAGCAATCACTTACCTGTTTTTCTCCACTTTTCAATCAATCAATCAAGATCGTACTCTTAGTGGGTTTTTCTCCTCCTCAGCCAACACGAAATCCTAACCCTAGTAAGGTATGATTTCCTTACCCATATTTCTTTGGCGACTCTGCTGGGGAGGTCTAGAATTCGTGAAGGGTATGCCCACGACTCGAAGCTAGAGAACTATAGGAAGAGTTTCACCGACACCTAACATTACTTCACCGGATTCGATTCCAAGGCAAGCAAATCAACATTTCCAAGGCACAAATCTGGATCTCGATCAACCCTTTGTAGAAGACGCTTCTGAAGGAAGTTCAACATTACCACATTTGGCTGACCAACAACAAACCAATGTCAGGCAGATGGGCATGGGAAGACAAGGTGAGGAAGCAAGTGGAGAACATATAACCATAAATGTTGTGCAGTTGGAGATGCTCAAGGCCTTAAAGGAGGCACGAGAAGGACAAGGGATGATGATAGCCATGATATCAGAAGTGCGGAGGCAACAGGAAGAGATGAGGAATTTTTGCCAGCAGTTAATGCAGATTCCAACCTTCAAATCTATGTTTCCAGGAAGTTTACAGGTAGAACGAGCAGGAGTGGATGACAACAAAGAAAATCAGAATGTGCCTCCAGCGACGAAGAGTCAGCCTATTCCAATTATCCATTTAGACCCCCAAAATAATAGTGGTGATGCACCACAACCCAAAGTGGAAATAAGCCGGACTCAACCAACCATCATTCCCACCACACTCCCAACATTTTCACAAGTGCAGATACAAACTATACTGAGCCACGCCCAACGAACAAGCCAACAAGTACAAGCAATGCAAGCTTTGCATGATGTAAGTGTACACCAGCCGAACTCCTTACAATATACACCGCCAGCGCAACAATACATTACAACCCCTCAGAGAGTCCATACAACAAGTCAATATGTGACAAAGGATTATATGCTTGACGTAATCAATCAACTCCGAAGACAGACAACCAGACCCTCAGAATTGGACTTCACTCCACCATAACCGACACATATATAGAGATAGCCTTACCCAGCAGAGTATATTGAGCACCCACCATAATTTTTGAAGTACAATGGAGAAAAAGGGAATGCGAGAGAACATATAGCCATTTTTATAGAGTCAATATCTCCGTGGTTGGGTTATGATGAAGTAATCAATCACAACCTCTTGCTCTGTGAGTTCAGTAAAATGTTGACACATAGTGCCTTCAGTTGGTACTACAATCTAGAGAAAGGGTCAGTCCAAGATTGGGACGATTTGAAGTTATAATTTTTAAGAAGTTTTTCTATATGCAGAAATAGGTGACCATCGTGGAATTAATGAGATTCAAACAAAAGCCAAATGAGGAGTTGTTAGATTACGTAGACAAATTCAGGGCTCAGGCATAAAATGTGTGAAGCCAATAGAAGAGAAGAATCTGGTGAGCATCTGCAATAATGGTGCCCTAGATACCTTTAAGCCCCACTTGGTCACTACAACATGTGATTCCTTTGCAACACTATGATCATTTGCACAAGACTTGGGAAGAATTATGACTTTGCCCGCAAGCCATGCAGCTATTACGTAGAAGGGCAAAAGAACTGCTACTGTGGCTGTTGCAGGCTCTCATCAAAACCCACAAGGGGTCAAGAGGGAAAAGAGTGGAAAGAATAAAAGGAACCGTGGAAAACCAGGAGACAAGTTTTCGGGATTGCCAATCCCAGGGGCTATTACGTGCAGTGGGAAAGCATTCCGAGATTTGTACGAGTAATGGGTAGAACATGGAGTTTTAAAACCTCCAAGGCCCAGATTTATTGTAACAGAAGAGATGAAGAGGAGACCAAACTTCTATGTATACCACCAATACACCGGACATTCCACTATAAATTGTTACAGTCTACGAAGGATCTACCATGAGAAATTGGCGGCAGGAGAAATCGAACTGGAAAGAGGAAACAACGTGTTGGACAAGCCATTTCCTAACCATAAGGGGAAAGAAACGTGCAACACTATTACTCATAGTGAATTACCAGAAGGAAGAGAAGTGGAGATGATGGAGAATACAGAAGTGATGGAGGATGATTCTGGTTCAGGTCTGCAGGTGACCGTGTTGATGAACAGAGCTAAGTTCAGGAAATTTTTCGATCAGATTGGATTGACCAAGGAAGCAAGGATAGAAGGGACCAAGGAAATCATCAAAGCTGCCGAAGCACAAGAGACTTGCATGGCAGTCAGTAAAGGGTTTGTGAAGATGGTGGACGAGGCAGAAAATAAAATCACTTTCTCTAAGGCTGATAGAGAGCTGAGATACCCACATAATAGACCATTATATGTGACAGCAATAATTAATGGCATAGAAGTGCAGAGGGCGTTCATCGATAATAGATCATCTATAAATATCATGCCCTACACCGTCTTTAAATGGTTAGGTATGCCAGAGAAGATGATTGTGAAGGAAAAGACAAACATCACGGGCTTCGCTAATTAAAGCACGAGAACTCTCGGATACATCAAGGTGGATATGCAAGTGGGGAATATCCGAGGACCTGTGATGTTCCATGTAGCAGAGGTTGACGCAGCATATCATGTGTTGCTAGGAAGAGCTTGGCAGAATGACTATGGGGTTGTACCATCAGTTTTTTACCAGTGCATGAAGGCAATTTGGAAAGGCAAGGAGGTTAAGGTACCAGCGACAAGGAACCCTTTTGGGCCGGAGGAGGCACATATCATGGAAGCTGCTTTCTTCAATGATGTCGTCAAAGAAGGAGAAAATCATATTGCCAAGCCTGATTCTCTGAAGCTAGCAAGTTGGGAGGAGGTGCAGGAGGACAAGTTTGTACCTATGAAAAAGTAAAAGAAGCTGACCTTAGAACAAGGTTAATGTTCCAAAAATAAGAAACCCATAGTGGTAGATGTAGAGAAAGAAGGAAAAGACCAAAGGAAGCGGGCAACAGAATCAGAGGATGCCAGAAATATAATTAACGCCAAACGGATAGCCCAATCGGAAGCTAACAAAGTAAATAAAAGAAAAGAGAAACAAAAGACAAAGTGGGAAAGAGTAGTCAAACCCGATAGAAAGATAGTATTCCGCCTGTGATGGTGCAAGGGGGAGGAACTCGAAGGTACACCTAAACCCGAGAGCTCAGGAGTTGTCCTTCACTCCAGTAGCAACGAAAAGAAAGAAATCATTTAGCAAAAGGTGGAACCAGCTCCAGAATGTTTTGAGGACCGGCCAAAACCTCAGCAAAATGAATTGGAGGAAGTCGATCTGGCAACAGAAGAAGGAACGCCAAAGCCGACATACATTAATAATGAGATGAACGCTAACCAAAAGGAAGATCCAGTGAAGCTACTACGAGAGTATGGGGGTGTGTTTGCTTGGAACTATAATGAGATGCCCGGGATTGACAAGGAGTTGGTAGAGCATAATTTGAACCCAAGTCCGGCAGCTAAACCAGTGAAGCAAGTGCCTCGCACTTATGCACCAGAAGTTAAAACACAAAAAAAGGAAGAGATAAAGAAGTTGTTAGATGTAGGATTTATCAAGCCAATTAAACATCCAGTATGTTTATCCAGCATCGTACCAATAAAGAAATCTAATGGGTAGTTGCGAATATGCGTGGATTTCAGGGACTTGAACAAGGCGTGCCCAAAGAACATGTACCCGCTACCTAATATAAACACTTTGGTTGATACAAAAACTAATCATGAGATGATTTCATTCATGGATAGGTTCGTAGGCTACATCAGATAAAGATGTCCGTAGAGGATGCAGAGATGACAGCCTTCCGTACCCCATTTAGGAATTTCTACTATGTAGTAATGTCATTCGGGTTGAAGAACGTGGGAGCAACTTACCAAAGGGCAATGTACGCCATCTTTCATGACATGATTCATGACAGTGTGAAGGAATACATGAATGACATAGTGGTGAAATCTAAAAAGGAGACAACCCACATAGAGGATTTAAGAAAGGTGTTTGAACGTTGTCACGGATATAAGTTAAAGATGAATCTGAAAAAGTGTGCCTTTGGGATGACAGCTAGAAAATTTTTGGGCTTCTTGGTGCACAACAGAGGTTTGAAGGTAGACCCAAACAAGGCAAAGGCTATTACAGGTATGCCCCCACCAAAAATGCAGAAATAGTTGAAGAGTTTTCTAGGGAAAGTTTCCTACCTGAGGAGATTCATGCCAATATTAGCAGAAGTCACGGAACCTTTCGAAAAGTTGCTAAAGGGAAAGACAGAATGGGACTGGGGGCAGGAACAGTAACAAGCCTTCGAGAAAGTAAAGGAAATTTTGGCCTCATTGACAATGATGGTAGTACCACAGAGAGGGATACCATTGCAGTTGTATATCACATCTACCGCAAAGTCTGTAGGAGGATTGATCACACAAGAGGTAGATGGGGAAGAAAAGCTTGTGTACTACATCAGTCGAATAATCAAGGGACCAGAAGCCAGGTACTCACAGTTAGAAAGACATTGTCAGGCACTGGTGTTTGTTGCACATAAAATGTGCCATTATTTTTTAGCACACGAAGTGAAACTTGCAACGAGAAATGACCCGATCAGATACTTGCTAACTAGGCCAGCGTTGGTAGGAAGACCTGCAAGATGGATGATGATCCTTTTAGAATATGACATCAAGTACGTATCATCGAAGGCAATCAGATGTCAGGCATTAGTAGACCTGATCGCTCAGTTTTCGCATGGAGAATATGAACCTCCCTTAGAGGATCTTCTAGGGGGAAAAGTAGAAACAATTGACGTGGTGGACAAAGATTCAGAGTGGTGGAACTTGGCCTTTTATGGGTCATCCGCGAAAGGGAAAGGAGCAGCAAGTGTGGTGTTAACTACCAAGGAAGGAAAGGAAGTGGCCCTGTCATACAAATTGGATTTTCCTTACACAAACAATGAAACAGAATATGAGGCATTCATATTGGGATTATTGGCGGCTAGAGAATTGGGAGCCAAGTGTCTCAAAGTAAAGGGAGACTCAAATCTGATAGTTTAACAAGTAAGAGGTCAATTCGCAGTAAAGGAACCTATCTTGGCACCATACTGAACCGTGGAACAAAAAGTGATGGAAGCCTTTAAGAAGGTGGTGATTGAGTATGTGCCAAGAGTACAAAATAGACAACCTGATGCATTAGCCACAGTAGCATCTAGAGTGTATATCAAAGGAGAAGACTTGGATGTGAAGGTAATCAAAAGGACCCTCCCAACCACAGTGCTGGAATTATTCCCCAAAGATTTGACAGAAGATTGGACACATGCCATCTATCATCAATTACAAACAAAAGAAGGAAACATATCACCAGTGGAGCTTTAGAAATACCGCATCATTAAAGGAGTATTGTAACATAAAGAAGCAGATGGTGAATCGACAGGATGCTTGGGGAGGGATGAAGAAAATAGAATTTTATACCAGGTACATGAAGAAAACTACGGATTGGAAGATATTGGATTGTATCGAAGGTTGCAACGCCAAGGGTATTATTGGCCTGAAATGAAGAAAGAAGCAGATGCACTTTAACGACAATGTCTTTTGTGCCAATAATACCCTAGGGAGGAGGAATATGCCTTCATCGACGACATAGTAGACTGGCAAAGCCCATATATGGAGTTTTTACAAAGCGGTAGTCTTCCTACCGAAAGAAGGATGCAGTCGCGATAAAGAAGAAAGCACAACAATTCTTCTTACAAAATGGAGAGTTGTTTAGAAGATGGTTTAACGGCAAGCCCTTATGGTGTTTGGAATTAGGAGATGCCAAGGGTTTGGTCTACCAAATGCACAAAGATGAACACCAAAGAGGAGCCAAGTTGTATAAACAGTTGATTGATCATGGTTACTACTAGCCTAGAATGGAAGGGGATTGTTTAGAGTTTGCCAAGAAGTGTCACGTTTGCTAAATTCATAGAAAATTGATTCATGCTCCCGCTGTGGATTTGCGAACCTTAGCAACACCGTGACCCTTTCATACATGGGGAATATATCTTATAGGTTCTATCTATCCCAATTCAAAGGGCAACATCTGGATCTTGACCGCCACTGGGATGTACACAAATTGGGTAGAAGCAATACCCTTAAAGAGGGCTACAGGACCAGCAGTGGAAAATTTCATCAAGGAGCATATTATTTGTCGTTTCGAGATCCCGAATGTCATTTTATCAGACAATGGAACTCCCTTTATTAGTAGGGATGTCAAGAGCCTAATAGATAGATACAGGGTAAAACATTACAAATCATCTCCTACTACCCAAAAGGCAACAGACAAACAGAGGCCACAAACAAAACTATGATCAAGATTCTCTCTAAAACCCTGGACGATCACCCAAAAATATGGGTAGAACAGTTACCAATAGCACTATGGGCCTATCGAACTTCAAAAAGAAAGCCTACAGGTGAAACCCCATACGCTCTAGTATATGGTGAAGAGGTTATTTTGCCTGCTAAAATAGAGATCTCTTCGACAAGGATGAGACTCTGAAGCTTAGTCGAGGAAGAGAACCGACCAGCTGCCTTAGAAGTCTTAGCTGACTTCCGAGACAAAGCTAAAGAAAAATTAGAACGATACTATGAAAAACTGCGACAACAATATAATACTGTAGTGGCTCGATAAATTCTAGTGGGGGACTTGGTGTTCAAGACAGTGAATCAAGTCATAAGGGGAACACCAACCACCAAATTTTTCCCCAAATGGGAAGGCCCATATAGGGTGCGAGAGATTTCCAAAAGCGGATATTGTAAAATATCTCGTGTGGAATCAAATGTTATCTCGGGCCCATTGAACCTGAAATGGGTAAAGAAATATTATACATGAGATAGTTATCACAGAAAATTTATACTTTCAACTTTAAAAGTAATTGAGGCACCTGAGTTTAAGTCCTTAAACCTAAGAAAGTTTCACTTTATCTCTAAAAGTGGTGAACGTTATGCTTTCTCCGACAAAAGGAAGATTTATTATTATGAAAATCTGAAACGTTATATATCCTTTTCGTTAAAAGCAACATGATTATCAATAAAATGTCAAACTTTCACTTATACTTGAATATTTTTCTGATTTTAAAAGTATGGATTCAAATGTTGGTTTGAAGGAAAAAAACGTGTTTTTTAACAAAATTCATGTCTGCCTTTTTATTATTCAAATTGTTGTGTTAGAATATTAATTTGAATAACTTGAGATTTAATGTTAAGCATTGAGTCTTAAAAAAATTCAAATCAAAGGCAATTAATAAGGCTAAAAAAACTCTATTATGATAAAGGGAATATATGTAAATGAGTTTTTGATATAGGAATAGAAAAACCTACAAAAATTCATGATCTAAGGGACATGGCATATCAAACTAAAGGGGGGGGAGTTAGGGCCTCTAATTTAGCAATGGCAGCGTCCCAAGCCTTCATATTGGCGGCTTTTAGTTTCTGAAAAGCTTGGATATTTGACTTTAAACCCAGAAGTTGGGTCTCCAGTTCGTTTGCGGTGTTCTCAAGATCCAAAAGTTGTTCTGAAAATGAGTTATTCTCACATTTATACATAGTAACCTCCGACCGTAGTGTAACAATCTAAAAAATGGAACTAAGAGGATCCAGCCGAGCACGAAAGGGAGACATATCAAAGCCAATGATGGAGAAGTCATTAAACTCACTACTAAATCTATCTAAGTCTTCGGCTTGCAAAGAATAGAAAGAAAGAATGTGCAACTTAAGAATAAGGCTAGCAAGTCGATCCAAAAAGAAAGTCTAGACGGGGGCCATGTAGATAGTTAGACAGTTAAGTGTTTGTGGAAACCGAGTTAAGAGACGATCGAGAATTTCCTGGCTAGAGGAAGATATCTGAAAACCCCTCCAAGAAACAAGATCTCCACTTAGATTGAAGGAAGCTCTAATAGGAGCCACTTTAGAAGCCACAATAAAATCACTCGGGACAAAGGATGAAGAAACAGATGGCTGATGTGCTGCTGATGACTCCTTAACAAAGGATGAAGAAACATGTGGCTATTGTGTTGCGAATAACTCCTTGAAGCCTTGGTCAATAGGAGGATAACCAAGTGACAAAACTCGGATTGAGAGCATCAAATAAAGCAAGCGACTCGACAGATAAAGGCAAATCTTTCATCTTCTCACTCTAAAAAAAAGAAGAAGAAGAAAAATGATAAAACATAATATATTATAGAGGAAGAAAGAAAATATGTATAGGTCAACTAAAGAAAATACTCACACTAATGGATAAAGAGTCGTGAGATGCCACAGAAATTGGAATATCAGCAATAAGCTCAGACAGATTCCCCCTCGAGAAAATAGGAGCCTCACCGGTACCATCAAAACTCTTATGAGGAGGTGCTATAAGAGGACGTGGAGAGAGCTGTACAACCCACAACATGACCCGAATTCACATCAGATAAAAATCCGCAGCATCAAGACTAACACGATCATCCTGCGATGAAGAAGACTCGATAGCAACAGTGATAGATTGAGGAGGCTCACAAGTAGTGGAAGCCGTGACCGTCTCACTTACAGCACCCGCAGGAAACCCAATAAGAGCATTATCATCCTCTTTATCAGCCCCGACAATCTGAAAAATAAGGAAATAATGACATAGGAAAACACAAAAATAGCTATATGAATGGTTGAAAGACAAATGAAAATGCTACAAATTTTACCAAAAGATTGCGTTGTTTCTTGATCGGATCCTCAGCTACCGGCATACTAGAGCTAGCGTTATCAAGGGGGCGCTTTGCCAAAGGCTTTAAGATAAGTGTTTACCCATTTGGCATTCGCCTAATAACAAAACGACTAGCAAGGACCACGGAAGAATCTATAGGGGGCATTACCTCAGAGTTAGTAATAGCAGATGCTCTCGTTTTAGAGCAAGTAACTTTGATTTCCTCGGCAATAAAGGATCCCTGGGGAGGAGCTAGAGGAGGTATCTGAGATGAAGCCCGTGATGGAAGATTCTAGGTGTGGGAGGAACATCTGGGTCTACTGACTGAGGAAGAAGAGAATCAAACATTAAAGCCTTACGCTCAAGAAGCCGACTACTAGTTGGCCAACGCTTTGAACGAGTATTAGTTCTAGGAGAACATAACATTTTGGCCCATTGGAGACGTTTGGGAGGAGAATTTGGTGACTAATAAATCATAGTATCATCTGCCACTTTTTAAGGTTGTGCATTCATAAGTAGTATATCGCCATTGCTAAGAATCATCTGGTATGACGAAATGAAGAGGGTCATAAGAAGCAGTAGAAGGTTTTGGAAACTCTGATGCAAATGAGGAGGATGTGGGGATAAAATTGAGGAGAGCACTCTCGTAATCCCTCTGGCAAGAGCGGCCGAAAGGTCAATTTTGGTCAAATCCAAACTGCCTCATGACTCTATGAGGAGAGTAAAGTACGGTGCTAAAACTATCATCCTCAACAAGATAGGGAAGTTCCGCAGCTCAGAGGAATATGAACCAAGAAAGTGAAGACCTAGTCAATTCCCTGACATTCAAAAAATAACGGAAGTCCCTCCTATATAAGTGAGGCAGAAAACCACCCTTTGGAATAATGGTGTAAGGACGGGCAATGAACAGAAAAAGTCATCAATATAAAGCCGCAAATCTGAAGTAATCCTATGATCAATCCAGCGAGCATTGCGAGGAACAATATTGGGAGATGAGAAAGGGGGTGGATATTTCCTTTGCTTCTGGGAAAAGTGCACTGAAGTAGAATGGCCCCAAAAGCGCTCAAAGAGGAAGATCTGAAGAAAGGAACATAGAACGAAGCAATTCACATCATTCGTGAATAAATGAAAGAAATATTGATAAGCAAATATATATATATATATATATATATATATATATATATATATATATATATATATATATAAAATAAAATAAAAAAATGAGTGAAACCGAAAAGGGGTACCTTCCGACAGATTCTCTCATGGCGAGGACAATCTCATCCAAGCAACGATACAAGGTCCCTAAAAAGAGAGGAGCAAGAGGAACCTCCAAACCCCGAGACAACAAAGCCGCTAAGTTAAACATACGGGTCGAGGGACCATCCATGGGTGACCTAAGGAAGATAAAGTGGGACAACCACATAGCCAAATAAGCAGCTAAAGGAAAAGGACAAGACTCCTCATGAAGAGCAATAACAAACTCTCTATAAACAGAACTATTCCAGTGGTCAGACTTGTAATCCCGAAAGTAGTGTACCCAAGATAGACAGGAAGTCTCGGATGGTTAGGGGTCTCGAAATATGAAAGAATGATACCAGCTTGAAACCTCGTGGTGTAATTGGAAGCCCGCCTGAAGGCTTCTATCAAGTACGTAACACATTCGGTATCCCTAGGGGACAGGCTGGATGGATCGCAAGAAGCTGAAGAAGCAGCAGGAAGGCTAAAAGATATAGATCAGAATAAATACATAACCCAAGAAAAATAAGGATAATTGTACAAAATAGAAGAAAGAATTACTGGTAAATGGCATAGACATCCTCTAAAGTAGGGGTGAACTCCCCCAAAGTAGTGACAAATGTACATGTAGAAGAGCACCAACGTGAAATCAATAAGGTAAGGGCGTCATAGTTTTGTTGGATACGAAGATCCCTACATAGCTGAATACAACGCAGAATCCCAGTCTTGTCCAGTATCTTCACATAATCAGAATTCCCGAGGATTTCGTCAGCCCAATGTTGCCATCCCTGAAGGTGACTAGCTGAGTCAGATAGAAAGCAAACGAGACTAAAAGGGTACTCCTATTTTTTGATGCACATGCAGAGAATATGAGCAAAGCAGGGAAAGCTATCCGCACTTTCGCCAGCTGTATTATATAGAAATATGCCCCCTTTGTCAGGTGGAGAAAAAGTTGCACGATCAAAATTCTTCGTTCGTTCCCAAAAAATGTCAAAAGGCCCAAAGAAGGGAGCTCTTCCCCACTCGCTAATGAAGGGGACTTCCTTAGTAGTTTTCGGATCCACAAAACATTCGTCAAAGTTAGCCTATAACGAGGGGGATTTGATATGAGAATTCTATTAAACAAGAAAACGAAGTGGAAAGCATTCAAAATATAGTGCTTACCATGGTAAAAGAGAAATGATGAATATCGAACAAACGAGGTTGCCTTGAAAACAATCTCCTTTTTGATAATGTCCGGTGCGAAAAAAAGACTAAGCTTGAATAAGAAAATTTAGCCTGAAAAAGGAGAGATTAAGGATACATGAAAAGAATAATGAACAAAATTAGCAAAGGACAAAAAACCCTACTAGGGTTCGCCCACCCAGGATGGTCCAACTATGGTACCTTGCTTCCTTTCTTGGTCTATTGTTTTATTGATCAGAACGAAATGCCGATTGGAGTTCCTTAAAAGTAAGTCTTTCTTTAATATTCGAAAAAAACCAGGATCCTATTGAGGTGAAATGGCCAGAAAAAATAAAGAACCTGCATTAAAAAAATCCCTACAGAACATTAATCATGAAAGACGATGTAATCATAAAGTAGATAATATGTTTTCTACTTTTAGGCTTCATCACTTTTTTTAATATTATCATTTCCTTCATCATCCTTTCCTTCAGCTATGCTCATGGAATTAAAACCACACACAATGACATCGGTCCTTATGAATCTGGTGCAACTAAGTAATTAGAAAAATCAACTGCAGTTCTGCAAAAGATTCACATGGCGAGGACCGAGGAATTTAAGCCGCTGAAAATAATTTAGATATAAATATAAATATATATGTATGTATCTCCAACTGTGACCGATACTTATATATGACAACAGATCGCTTCTGCAAAATAGTAGGTTATATATATATATATGTATATGTATATAGCCAGTGTTGTTGATCCTTTCAAAAAGCGTCTTTCTCCCCACTATTAAAGGTATATTCATACTAAAATATCAAAGTGGGGAAGATGAGAGAATTTTTTTAATGCTTGGACTTACCTGAACTTGAAAACGAATCTCTTTGATCACGCAATTTTTTCTCTCTAGATTAGTTTCTTGAAGCTTCTCTCCAATACAATACTACTAATATTGTATTCCTTCATCAGCCACGAAGAAGCAACTAAGTCTTTTCTTTCTATATATACATAGATAGTGATGAAACACAAAGAATGTATCCTAATAAACTTTTTATTCTACAAGAATCAATCTCTGCGAAATTGTTTTGTTTTAGAACTCTAATTATTGGTCAAGAAGTTTGAGCCCTTTTCCTCAAACTTCTTATCGTCTAATTGGGATTGCTAAAAAAATAAATAATAATAATAATAAATCTGTTTTCTTTTGGGGAAAAAAATTTATGCTACATACGCGTATTATTTAGCAGTATTAAGCATTGATTTGTTAAAGTCACTATCATGCATGTTCATTTTCGAATTTATGAATAATTAATATATATTATTAACTGTTGCAACTAATCCCCTGATTGACAAGTTTTCAGATTTAATTTGAATGAGCTAGATTTGGAAACAAATTTGATAAATGATTTTCAAGATATCTTGGGAGAGTTCTCTTAGGGTTTCCCTCTCATAAGATTTTTTTTAGGCTTGCAAGATCGAGCTCTGCTGATTATTTAGAAATTTGAAGCAGGATTCAAAGACTCAAAATATTTTTCACGATCGTCACTCCGAAGGCGTGACTCAAGTGTAGGGGACAAATGTGAGCCTAAATATAAATTAGGGTTCACGTGTGATCTAAAAAAAATTAAATGAACTGGGAGAAGCCTCTACGTGTTCCGAGGCAGAAGGCTCGTGAAGGTTGTTCATTTTGGGAATTGATTGAGGGATTAGATTGGTGGCTAGAAGGACAGGATGATTTGGGTATTACTCAAATACTGTCACAAAATAAGAGTTAATTGACATGCAACATATTATCCCTATATTCTGACCGACCAAACAAATACCAAATAAACTTAGTCAGGTCATACTAGCGAAGGAATTCTCCGTCTCTCCCCTCCTAGTTCTTGTCTCACATCTCAGCCAGGGATCATATCCCTAAGCGTTGATACCAACTGTGACGCCCCCAAAATAGGTATACATCACCCATTTTGAGTCGCCAAATACATGGTACAGAAACAAATACAACTTCAGTAATACAATTGTCGTGCGAAATACGACAACACATATACTGTGAGTTTGAATACAAATATTGTCTACTAGAGAGTATACAAACTCAAAAGGAGTCCTCATTACAATTATCACACTATTTCACAGAATAGTGAGGACTACTAATGCAACCATCTGGACCGTCAATCCATTCCCTGACTAGTCCCAGCTATATTCTCATTTCCTGAAGAGAACAGTGAAAGAAATGGTGAGCTCAACTAGCCCAGTAAGAAATATTATGACTAAGATAATGTACAACAAATTATCATTAGTCTTCAACAGGAAAAAATTTGATAAAATATAATAGACAACAAGTTTTAGATCAACAACTGCAGCAGAAAAAGTAATCCATTAGAAGAGTCAAGTAGAGCATCAAACCTATTATCTTCTATGATGTAAAAGATTTATCATCAATTTTATTGCTGAGATTCAACTTAATAAATAATCCACATCATCGAATCATCCCTGCACTACGGGCTAAAGATAATCGTGTTTTCTTCAACGGTCATGATCATGCCATAAAATAATTCATCTTTGCACCCTTGGCCGAAAAGAATCCATGGCCATAATCATACCAAAAATTATCCATCAATGCACTACGGGCCAATAAGGACTTTTAACACATTATTTGTAACATTACGGTCATGATTATACCAAATAATCCCAGGTCATAATCATACCAAGTCCATCTATGCACTACAGGCCACAAATGACTTTCAACAGAATATAAACATGAGGATGATGACAATGATATAATAATTCAATTAAACAAGTTCAAGGATAAATTTTAAAGATTTATAATTTAATTTATCCAGAAATCAATAACGTCCAAATTGTCAACATGATACTACTTTGTGGAGTAAAATTCAAGAATAATACTCAGTTGGTCATGTTCATCTCAATACTTGTTCATCTTTGCACTACGGGCCAAAGATATTCATCAGGTAATCATTCATCTTTGGACTACAGGCCAAAGATATTCAGTAATATCATCATTTAGGACTGAGGATGAAGAAAAATATCTTAAAGAAAACGAATCTAGTGAGATAAAAGAACAAATATTAGGGATTCGTATTACAGTTTATCCAAGTAGAATAATACTCCATAACAACCAATTGTGAAGTAGAATTCAAAAATAAAGATCAAAACAAGGATACAATCAAAGATAGTAACCATAATAGACATCTTGGATAAAAAAAAAATTTTATTTTTCGGTGAATAGTACCGTATTCGTGAATAGTGCCGTATACGTGAATAGTATCGTATACGTGAATAGTAACCCCGACACAAAAAGTTCTAAATTTGATAAAAAGTTCTGACCAATACTTCGACATAATGATATTGAAAAAAATAATATCATTTACGAAGAAAATAACATCCCTTACCTCAAACGAACAGTACTTCTGACTGGAATATTGGTATAAGACTGAAGAAAACTTGCACTGATAAATAAAAACTCACAAAGTATCTAAATACTCACAAAATACGCTCGAGAATATAGAGAAAGAAAGAGAGAAAACTTATGAATTCTGGTGTGATTTTTAATTTTAACTTTGCTCTCCATTTATAGGAAAATATTAGCACGCCGAAGCAGACTTGACCTGCAACCTGATGGTTTTACCTGCTACTATTCTCACCCACCATATTTGAATAAAAATTGTTGCACATTTCTCACCAACCAAAAGTGGGACCCACTCAATTCTAGAATTTTCCACCAAAATTATTCATAAACCTAATTTCCGAATCAGTCACCTCTTAAAATTCATAACAAATCATACGTTCATTTTTAATGGTTAAAAATTTGTGGACATATACTCAACTTATATATGTATAACATATCCAAAAATCACAACGATCCAACGGTCGGATTAAAAATTATAACTCATGCAATATATCTGAAAAATACTGATTTGATTTTTAATACCTCTATTCAGACAGAAATACTGATAAAACTCCTCAACAATAATTCCTTCAATAATAACCACATAAATAAATCCATCATTTATATCCACATCAAATAAATATTTTCTTATCATATAAATCAATAATTAATTATTCACAAATAATATTACAGAATCACAATTATAACAACCAGGTCGTTCCCAGGAAAGAGGGGGCTTTCCAATAAGAATTTATCCTTACTGGCGCGCAATTAGGTGATCAAACCTCTCCTTAGGTAGAACTTTCTAGACATTACTAATAATGATATCTAATAATATTATTCAAATAATATGAATTATTGATCTAATAATGGGAAATAATGTGCAGTAACAATTATTGAAACAACAATAATATAAAATATCAACGCAGCAATTATTAAATCAATAAAATAAAATATTGAATAGTAACTACTATAACAATTATTGAGTAGTGCCTTCTTACGTAATGATCAATAATTCAAAAATAATATGTAAAACTGTGTGCTACTGTGCAACCACACGTATTATTGTATTTTAACCACTGGGTATTCTAACAGTGTTAACGGTAACAACTACGCCGTTATTTTTAAAAACTCAATTTTGTCGTTTCGTCATCCGACAGTTATTCTATTATGGGACCCACAAATGGCTGCGCCGTCGTACGAATATTCTCCGACAGAAAGAATATTCCACGACCAAACGAATATTTCCCGACAACAATGAATATTTTATAACCACTTGTTTATTTTGCAAAATTTGCACATTTCACCCATAAATAAAATATTATATCAAATTAACACCCTATTATTCACAATAATAATTAGAGGAAGTTTGATTTTATTCATTAATAAGTTGGGGTCTTACAACCTCCCCTCCTTATGAAATTTTATCCCCAAAATTTACGTACGTACCTGATATGCCGAACAGATGGGGATACCTTGACTTCATTTCAGATTCTAACTCTTGAGGTATCTCCTTATACGTTAAATCTTCCGTTATCTCATCCGGTTCTTAATCAATAATGTGGTTCGGATCATCCATATATTTACGTAACATCGATACGAAATAAACGTTATGAACACGCGACATACTTGGCGTTTAAAACGAGTCTATAGGTCACAGTTCCTACTCGATTGAGGATTTTAAATAGACCAATAAAATTGAGGGTTGATATTTCCTCTCTTCATCGACTCTTGTTCCTAGAATATCGCCCTCTTGAACCTTCTTCTTCACATTCATCAGCTCTGAGTCTGTAGCTTGAGCGGCTTTAACTTTATCAATTTAAAGTCAGTTCTAATCATATATTTGCTATCTTCACGTAGGTTCGTATATTCACACTCGTAAATGCATATGATCTTCTACTCAACGCGTCAGCTACCACGTTCGCTTTTCCCACAATGGTATTGAATGGTATAATCGTAATCTTCAACAGCTCGAGCCAACGTTTTCAGCGCATAATACGTTCGTTTTAGGTGAAGAAATATTTTAAGGGTTTTAGAAATGGGTTTTATACTGGGGTCAAGTTTAAACGTTGAGCGAAAGTAGGAGAAATAAAAGAATATGTAGAACCGGTATTGAATAAGGTATAAACTTCGCAAGAGTTTATGATTAACTTACCCGTGATAACTTCGTTCGGGTTCCTCGACAAATGCTCTTACTTAAACTACCGACTTTAACTTGTCTGGGACATCCTTTGGCATCACTATCCCTGCTGGACTTGACTTCACTACAGGATAAAAGTAAGCCAGGTGACCTTCTCTTCCGCAATTGAAACACACTTTGGGTTACTGTGTACAGTTTGGATGGATGTGTCCCTCCTGTCCGCATTTGAAACATACGACCGGTGGTCGTTCTTCTTCTTTTGAAATGGGTGCTGGTGTTGCTGTCTTTCTATCATTATTGAACCTCCTCTTCTTGAAATTTCCACTTCTATTATCTTGGCCATGATTACCACCGAAGTTGTTACCATTCTTGGCATGATAATTTTCTCCACGATTGTTGTCACCGCTTCGATGACTACTACCACTAGTATTATCATTTTTCCGTCTGCTTTCTCTTGGTTGGGTTAACTCGTTATCGCGCTCCAATAACTGAGCCTTATTTACAACATCTGAATACAAACACAGTTTGTGAGAAATTAGGTGTTGACGTATCTCGGGTTTCAAATCTCTTAGAAACATCCGCGTCATTTTCTCCTCGTTATCAACTAAGTGGGACGCAAACCGAGACAACTTGGCAAACTTAGCTTCGTACTGCGACACGATCATATTATTTTGCTCCAGCTTGATAAATTCCACTTCCTTCATGTGACGAATACTTTCGGGAAAGTACTTGTTATTGAACAATTCTTAGAACTTCTCCCAAGACATCTTGAGTGCGTCAGGCTGGGTACGTTTTAAAGATTCCCACCAATGATCTACTTCTTCACGCAACATAAAGTTGGCGAATGGAACCTTTTGCTCCTCTGAGCATTCCAAGACATCAAATATCTTGGTGATCTGCTTTATCCATGTCTCTGCCTTAAGTTGTTCTGGCTTTCCCAAAAACTCCGGTGGTCCTAGCTCCTTGAACTGCTTAGCGGTGACCAACCGTGGGTTGCCAGTCTTTCCACTTGCATTATGAAAAGGAATCTCTCTCGTTTGGTGTTGCATGAATTCTAAAAAGCTCCTAAACGTACCGTCGTTCGTCATTTGGTCGGTGACGTTGTTCACCTGAGAATTGTTGCCTTCCTGATGCACATTATCCTGAGTATTGATCTGTGGTGACTCAACAGTCTCCTGTGCTCCATTGCTATTCTCAACATTCTCGGATGTCATTTTTAAATACTGTCACAAAACAAAGGTTAATTGACATGCAACATATTATCCCTATATTCTGACCGACCAAACAAATAACAAATAAACTTAGTCAGGTCATACTAGCGAAGGAATTTCACGTCTCTCCCCTCCTAGTTCTTGTCTCACATCTCAGCCAGGAATCATATCCCTAAGCTCTGATACCAACTGTGACGCCCCCAAAATAGGTATACATCACCCATTTTGAGTCGCCAAATACATGGTACAGAAGCAAATACAACTTCAGTAATACAATTGTCGTGCAGAATACGACAACACATATACTGTGAGTTTGAATACAAATATTGTCTACTAGAGAGTATACAAACTCAAAAGGAGTCCTCATTGCAATTATCACACTATTTCACATAATAGTGAGGACTACTAATGCAATAATCTGGACCGTCAAT
The DNA here is from genome assembly GCA_016801055.1 of Panax notoginseng. NCBI lineage: Eukaryota > Viridiplantae > Streptophyta > Magnoliopsida > Apiales > Araliaceae > Panax > Panax notoginseng. The sequence continues at coordinate 225,713,592 of CM029013.1, read as the reverse complement.
CCATTCCCTGACTAGTCCCAGCTATATTCTCATTTCATGAAGAGAATAGTGAAAGAAAGGGTGAGCTTAACTAGCCCAGTAAGAAATATTATGACTAAGATAATGTACAACAAATTATCATTAGTCTTCAAAAAGGAAAAATCTGATAAAATATAATAGACAACAAGTTTTAGATCAACAACTGCAACGGAAAAAGTAATCCATTAGAAGAGTCAAGTAGAGCATAAAATCTACTATCTTCTATGATTTAAAAGATTTATCATCAATTTTATTGCTGAGATTCAGCTTAATAAATAATCCACATCATCGAATCATCCCTGCACTACGGGCCAAAGATAATCATGTTTTCATCAACGGTCATGATCATGCCATAAAATAATTCTTCTTTGCACCCTTGGCCGAAGAGAATCCATGACCATAATCATACCAAAAATTGTCCATCAATGCACTACGGGCCAATGAGGACTTTTACCACATCATTTGTAACATTACGGTCATGATTATACCGAATAATCCCTGGTCATAATCATACCAAGTTCATCTATGCACTACAGGCCACAGATGACTTTTAACAAAATATAAACATGAGGATGATGACAATAATATAATAATTCAATTAAACAAGTTCAAGGATAAATGTTAAATATTTATAAGTTAATTTATCCAGAAATCAATAACGTCCAAATTGTCAACATGATACTACTTTGTGGAGTAAAATTCAAGAATAATACTCAGTTGGTCATGTTCATCTCAACACCTGTTCATCTTTGCACTACGGACCAAAGATATTCATCAGGTAATCATTCATCTTTGCACTATAGGCCAAAAATATTCAGTAATATCATCATTTAGGACTGAGGATGATGAAAAATATCTTAAAGAAAATGAATCCAGTGAGATAAAAGAATAAATATTAGGGATTCGTATTACAGTTTATACAAGTGCAATAATACTCCATAACAACCAATTGTGAAGCAGAATTCAAAAATAAAGATAAAAACATGGATACAATCAAAGATAGTAACCATAATAGACATCTTGGATAAAAAGAAAAAAATTTATTTTTCGGTGAATAGTGTCGTATTCGTGAATAGTGCCGTATACGTGAATAGTATCGTATACGTGAGTAGTAACCCCGACACAAAAGTTCCAAATTTGATAAAAAATTCAGACCAATACTTCGGCATAATGATATTGAAAGAAATAATATCATTTACGAAAAAAATAACATCCCTTACCTCAAACGAACAATACTTCTGACTGGAATATCGGTATAAGGCTGAAGAAAACTTGCACTGATAAATAGAAACTCACAAAGTATCTAAATACTCACAAAATACGCTCGAGAATATAGAGAGAGAAAACTTATGAATTCTGGTGTGATTTTTAATTTTAACTTTGCTCTCTATTTATAGGAAAATATTAGCACGCCGAAGCAGACTTGACCTGCAACCTGATGGTTTTACATGCTACTATTCTCACCCACCATATTTGAATAAAAATTGTTGCACATTTCTCACCAACCAAAAGTGGGACCCACTCAATTCTAGAATTTTCCACCAAAATTATTCATAAACCTAATTTCCGAATCAGTCACCTCTTAAAATTCATAACAAATCATACGTTCATTTTTAACGGTTAAAAATTTGTGGACATATACTCAACTTATATATGTATAACATATCCAAAAATCACAACGATCCAACGGTCGGATTAAAAATTATAACTCACGCAATATATCTGAAAAATACTGATTTGATTTTTAATACCTCCATTCCGACAGAAATACTGATAAAACACCTCAACATTAATTCCTTCAATAATAACCACATAAATAAATCCATCATTTATATCCACATCAAATAAATATTTTCTTATCATATAAATCAATAATTAATTATTCACAAATAATATTACAGAATCACAATTATGACAACCAGGCCGTTCCAGGAAAGAGGAGGCTTTCCAATAAGAATTTCTCCTTACTGGCGCGCAATTAGGTGATCAAATCTCTCCTTAGACAGAACTTTCTAGACATTGCCAATAATGCTATCTAATAGTATTATTCAAATAATATGAATTATTGATCTGATAATGGAAAATACTGTGCAGTAATAATTATTGAAACAACAATAATATAAAATATCAACGCAGCAATTATTGAATCAATAAAATAAAATATTAAACAGTAACTACTATAACAATTATTGAGTAGTACCTTCTTACGTAAGAATCAATAATTCAAAAATACTGTGCAAAACCGTGTGCTACTGTGCAACCACGCGTATTACTATATTTTAACCACCGGGTATTCCAACAGTATTAACGGTAACAACTACGTCGTTATTTATAAAAACTCAATTTTATCGTTTTCTTCATCCGACAGTTATTCTGTTATAGGGCCCACAAATGACTGCGCCGTCGTACGAATATTCCCCGATAGAAAGAATATTTCACGACCAAACAAATATTCCCCGACAACAATGAATATTTTATAACCACTTGTTTATTTTACAAAATATTATATCAAATTAACACCTTATTATTCACAATAATAATTAGAGAAAATTTGATTTTATTCATTAATAAGTTGGGGTCTTACACACGTGACCATTTTCCAAGAAACTTTATAAATACCCCATTTCATTTTAATAGAATGGACTTTTTTGGATTCTCTCTGAACTGAAGACTTAGAAGAAGGCTCTTGAATCCTAAGAGTTCTGTCATGTGTTAATCGAGCAATCGCTTACCTGTTCTTCTCCCTTTTTCAATCAATCAATCAAGATCATGCTCTTTGTGGGTTTCTGTAATACCCAATAAAATAATAAAATATTTAAGTAAGTTTTAAAATAGTTAATTGGACTTTTCTTATATTTGAGTCAAACTGTAGTTAATTTATTTGGACCATAATAAGTAAAGGATTGCATTAAATTGGGCCATTAAAATTAATTGGGTCTGAATTATATTTGTCTAATTTTAAATCCTATTTAAATTAAGAGTATTAATAAAACATATTAATTAATAAATAAACCAAAACCTAACTGCTTCCTTAAATCTATACGAATCAACTGAAGAAAAAAAGGGTGAACTCAGCCGCACAAAGGGAAGTGGGGAAATTGGATCTGGTAAGTTATTATTATTCTTCTTTTCAATTGAATGAGAATCTCTCTTTATTGCGTCAGGAATTCAGAGCATTTAAAGTTGTCCCAATATGAAAGTCTCTTATATAATCTGAAGGTGCATGCATGTGGATTTTGAAACTCTGATTCGTTTAAATATATATAAATAGCCTGAGATTCTTTATATATATATATATATATATATATATATATATATATATATATATATTTAACCTGATTCTTAATTCATGATATATTTATATAATGATTACCTACTTCTGCTGCTAAGTTATTAAATGTTAGGCTGTGAATTTCAAATTAATTATATATATATATATATATATATATATATATATATATATATAAGATTTTCAAAATCTTAAAAAGAGAAAGTGATAAATAATATTAAAATATTGTTATTACAAATAAAATATATTAAAATTTTTAAATTTGTGGAAATATAAATTGTATAAGTTCATAATTTAATTATGGATTATATTTTATTTCGATAATTAGATCGAATTGAGGGAGTTTAGCGGGTGATAGTTGGATTCAGCGAATTATTTTGGTACTATATTAAAGTACGGATTCCGTACTTTTTCAGCGATACTCTATTAAATTTAATTCGTTCGTTTTGTACTCGTTTAGAAATTTGGTATTGCCTCTCAGGATTATTCTTTGTTGTCAAAATTATTGAGATAGTTTCGTGTTGGCGTTGATATTAGAATTCGTATTTGTACTCTTTGAACTAGTTAATCGTGTTAATATGTTTCAGAGACTTTATTCGTTTGTACCATTGTTCATATATTTTCGTTCACATTCGGGAGTTTTTTTTATCATTGATATATTGTGATAATTAATAATGTTTGTATTTGATAATTCGATTTCATTTGAATATGGTCATGTAAGCCTTGTGATTTGAACCCCTTTTGGCTTACATTTTGTGTAAGACCCCGAATTTTATGAAATAAAAGTATTCAATTTTTCTATTCAGTAAATGGTTAAATTGATAAAATTTTAAAGTTATGGGTGAAATATGAATTTTTTTCAAAATAAGCAAGTGGTTATAAAATAATCATTGTTGTCGGGGAATATTCGTTTGGTCGTGGAATATTCTTTCTGTCGGAGAATATTCGTACGACGGCGCAGCTATTTGTGGGCCCCATAACGAATAACTGTCGGGTGAAGGAAAACGATAAATTTGAGTTTTTACAAATAACGGCGTAGTTGTTACCGTTAACACTGTTGGAATACCCGGTGGTTAAAATACAGTAATACGCGTTATTGCACAGTAGCACACGGTATTGCACAGTATTTTTGAAATTATTGATTCTTACGTAAGAAGGCACTACTCAATAATTGTTACAGTAATTACTGTTCAATATTTTATTTTATTGATTCAATAATTGCTGCGTTGATATTTTATATTATTGGTGTTTCAATAATTATTGCTGCACAGTATTTTCTATTATCAGATCAATAATTCATATTATTTGAATAATATTATTAGATAGCATTATTGGCAATGTCTAGAAAGTTCTGTCTAAGGAGAGGTTTGGTCATCTAATTGCGCGCTAGTAAGGAGAAATCCTTATTGGAAAGCCCCCTCTTTCCTGGGAACGGCCTGGTTGTCATAAATGTGATTCTGTAATATTATTTGTGAATAATTAATTATTGATTCATATGATAAAGAAATATTTATATTATGTGGATATAAATGAGGGATATATTTTTGTGGTTAAAAAAAATGAAGGAGTTAATGTTGAGATTTTTATCCGTATTTTTGTCGGAATGGAGGTATTAAAAATCAGGGTTTTTGAGATATTTTGCGGGGGTTATAATTTTTAATCCGACCGTTGGATCGTGGTAATTTTTGGATATGTTATACATATATAAGTTGAGTATATGTCCATAAATTTTGAACCGTTAAAAATGAACGTATGATTTGTTATGAATTTTAAGAGGTGGCTGATTCGGAAATCAGGTTATAAATCATTTTTGGTGGAAAATTCTAGAATTGGTGGGCCCCACTTGTGGTTGGTGAAGAAATGTGCTGAATTATATTTCAAATGTGGTGGGTGGGAATAGTAGCAGGTAAAGCCATCAGGTTGCAGGTCAAACCTACCAAAATTTTCCTATAAATAGAGGGCTAAGTTAGAATTGAAAATCACACCAGAAACATAAGTTTTCTCTCTTTCTCTCTCTAGATTATTGAGTGTATTTTGTGAGTATTTAGATACTCTGTGAGTTTCTATTCATCAGTGCAAGTTTCCTTCAGCATCATATCCGATATCCAGTCAGAAGTACTGCTCTTTTGAGGTAAGGGATAGTAAGGGATTGTAAGGGATTGTAAGGGATAGTAAGGGATAGTAAGGGATAGTAATGGATTTTAAGGGTTGTTATATTTTTCAGTTTCGAAATTTTTCTGATCTTCAAAAATTCTGAAAAAATTTGAAATGATATTTTGATGAGTTTTCTTGATTGTATCCAAAAATGGTGATTTTTGGATGTATAGATTGAGAGTTATGAATTTTATGAGAAAAGACTATTTTAAAAGTAACCGCTTATAATTCCTTGTGGTTAACTCCAAAATTGATGAAATTTTTATTGGGAGTACATGTATATGATAGAAGTATACTCTGTAAATTTCAAAATTTTTAGACAAAAGTACAATTTTTGATAAATGTCTAAATATTCGGCTATTTTGGCCATATGAAAAATAGTAAATGACTTTTAAAAATTCTGAGAAAAATATATGTTCACTATGGGACTATATTATGCTAAATCTCAGAAAAGAAATATTTTTGGAACTGATTTGATATTTTTCATGAAAATGGTCTAGTTATGAGTAAATGAATTAAATATGTTTTGTGAAGAAAGAAAATTGGAAAATAGAATTTTATGGCTTGAGAATCCTATATGAGGTATATGCAGATTTTTGATGAGGGTTTTGGTTATTGATGATGAAATTGTAAGAGTTGGCATTTTATGATGATTAAATGCATTAATTAGTAAAGTGTAAACAATTAAAATAAATTGTTTATAAATTTAAGTAATGTTATTCTTTCAATATCATTATACCGAAATATTGGTATGAATTTTATTGTAGAATTTCTATCTTTTGTGTTGGGGTTACTATTCATGAGTTACGAATATTACTCTTGAGATTAAAACTATATGTTGATCATATTATTTTTATCATCATATATAACATTTTTATAACCCTGATGTTGAAATTCTCTTTCACTGGAGTGTAAAGATGGGTAGATTATTGGTATGATCATGACTAGGGTTCTCTTTGGCCTGTAGTGCAAAGTTGAATTGTGACTGGTATGATCATGACCATTGAATTTATAATTGAATATCTTAAGCTTAAGTGCAAAGGTGAATTGATCAACATGGTTATAATTATTGTTTATATAAATTCTGAAATGATTATATATTTCTTTGAGATATGAATATATTTGGCCTGTAGTGCAAATATGAATTGTTGATGAATATCTTTGGCCTGTAGTGCAAAGATGAACTGTTGTTGAATATCTTTGGCCTGTAGTGCAAAGATGAACTGTTGTTGAATATCTTTGGCCCGTAGTGCAAAGATGGTTTGTTGATGAATATCTTTGGCCCGTAGTGCAAAGATGGATTTGTTAGTATGATTATAAACAGGAATTGTGATTTGGTATAACCATGATCTTTGATGTTTCAGGTAAAGACAGGTGATGAAAATATTCTTCGTCCTGGGTGCGAAGAAAAATTTATAGTCACAATTATGATTATGAGTTATTCATATGATTGTGGAAAGGAACTGTTGAGTGATGTTACATGGATAAAATATTGTTGGTGGATTTTTAACATGGAGAAGATAATAGACTTTATAGTCTATTTGACTCTTCTAATGGATTGCTCGTTCCGCTGCAACTATGGTTGAAATTTTTATCATTTACCATATGTTCTAAATCTCTGATTTATTGTTGATGAAGGCTATTGATAATTTAATTATCTTTAGTCATGATATTCTTTACTGAGCTAGTTGTGCTCACCCTTTTGCTTCACAATTCCTTTCAGGTAATAAGAGTGTAGCTGGGTCGAGCGGGGGTAACAAGGGAATAGAACGGTGGTCATCATTTAGTAGTTATATTTGGTGAAGAAAATAGGGTGAGGCGAACCCAACGTTGGAAGGGTGGTTTGCCACTATCATACAAGATGTCTAATGACATACAACCTCGTGTCATCATAAGACAGGGATGTGCTCATCCACTTGCTGAGTATATATACGAGCACTACCTATATAATCTTGGTGTTTGTTTGAAGTATAATTCTCAATTAGAGACAGTGGAGATAATGATAAGTCAAGAGAAGACTCACCATTGGGAAGAATATGATAGTAATCTTCTCGTTTTTCTTTGGGGTCTATTGGGTCAACCAAGGATAATTCTGTGGCCATATGATATCTATCATAACCTAGACGCGTGGCCTCCCATGTACGAAGGTTTCCTTGAGCACTTCCCAAAGATTCTAATTTCTAAAACAGTTTTTGACTATACCTTTATGTAAGGTGTTATTGTGAGGTGATGTCCACGGTTGGAACATGAGTCACATTTGGTATATATTTGTATCCAAACTCACAGCATATGTGTTGTTGTATTTTGCACGACAATTGTTGTAATAAAGTTGTAGTTGTTTTCTGTACCATGTATTTGACGACTCAGAATGGGTTGGGTGGAATGGACCTATTTTGGGTTCGTTACATTTGGTATCAGAGCTTAGGGATATGATCTCTGGCGGAGATCGGGGAATATAACTAGGAGGGGAGAGATGAGTAAATCCTTCGCTAGTGTGTCCTACCTAAGCTTATTTGTTGGTCAGTCATAATATCGGGATATTATGTGATATGTTAATTTGTTAAATTAACCCTTGTTTTGAAGCTGTATTCTAGAATGATATCTGAAATACAGGAGATGAGCAATGGAGAAATCATGATGATAAGGAAGATGGAATCTGAAATGAAAGCAAGGTATTCTCAACTCTTTGAAATACCAGGTACGTAAATTTCGGGGACGAAATTTCATAAGGAGGGGAGATTGTAAGACCCCGAATTTTATGAAATAAAAGTATTCAATTTTTCTATTCAGTAAATGGTTAAATTGATAAAAATTTAAAGTTATGGGTGAAATATGAATTTTTTTCAAAATAAGCAAGTGGTTATAAAATAATCATTGTTGTCGGGGAATATTCGTTTGGTCGTGGAATATTCTTTCTGTCGGAGAATATTCGTACGACGGCGCAGCTATTTGTGGGCCCCATAACGAATAACTGTCGGGTGAAGAAAACGACAAATTTGAGTTTTTACAAATAACGGCGTAGTTGTTACCGTTAACACTGTTGGAATACCCGGTGGTTAAAATACAGTAATACGCGTTATTGCACAGTAGCACACGGTATTGCACAGTATTTTTGAAATTATTGATTCTTACGTAAGAAGGCACTACTCAATAATTGTTACAGTAATTACTGTTCAATATTTTATTTTATTGATTCAATAATTGCTGCGTTGATATTTTATATTATTGTTGTTTCAATAATTGTTGCTGCACAGTATTTTCTATTATCAGATCAATAATTCATATTATTTGAATAATATTATTAGATAGCATTATTGGCAATGTCTAGAAAGTTCTGTCTAAGGAGAGGTTTGGTCATCTAATTGCGCGCCAGTAAGGAGAAATCCTTATTGGAAAGCCCCCTCTTTCCTGGGAACGGCCTGGTTGTCATAAATGTGATTCTGTAATATTATTTGTGAATAATTAATTATTGATTCATATGATAAAGAAATATTTATTTTATGTGGATATAAATGAGGGATATATTTTTGTGGTTAAAAAATGAAGGAGTTAATGTTGAGATTTTTATCCGTATTTTTGTCGGAATGGAGGTATTAAAAATCAGGGTTTTTGAGATATTTTGCGGGGGTTATAATTTTTAATCCGACCGTTGGATCGTGGTAATTTTTGGATATGTTATACATATATAAGTTGAGTATATGTCCACAAATTTTGAACCGTTAAAAATGAACGTATGATTTGTTATGAATTTTAAGAGATGACTGATTCAGAAATCAGGTTATAAATCATTTTTGGTGGAAAATTCTAGAATTGGTGGGCCCCACTTGTGGTTGGTGAAGAAATGTGCTGAATTATATTTCAAATGTGGTGGGTGGGAATAGTAGCAGGTAAAGCCATCAGGTTGCAGGTCAAACCTACCAAAATTTTCCTATAAATAGAGGGCTAAGTTAGAATTGAAAATCACACCAGAAACATAAGCTTTCTCTCTTTCTCTCTCTAGATTATTGAGTGTATTTTGTGAGTATTTAGATACTTGTGAGTTTCTATTCATCAGTGCAAGTTTCCTTCAGCATCATATCCGATATCCAGTCAGAAGTACTGCTCTTTTGAGGTAAGGGATAGTAAGGGATTGTAAGGGATTGTAAGGGATAGTAAGGGATAGTAAGGGATAGTAATGGATTTTAAGGGTTGTTATATTTTTCAGTTTCGAAATTTTTCTGATCTTCAAAAATTCTGGAAAAATTTGAAATGATATTTTGATGAGTTTTCTTGATTGTGTCCAAAAATGGTGATTTTTGGATGTATAGATTGAGAGTTATGAATTTTATGAGAAAAGACTATTTTAAAAGTAACCGCTTATAATTCCTTGTGGTTAACTCCAAAATTGATGAAATTTTTATTGGGAGTACATGTATATGATAGAAGTATACTCTGTAAATTTCAGAATTTTTAGACAAAAGTACAATTTTTGATAAATGTCTAAATATTCGGCTATTTTGGCCATATGAAAAATAGTAAATGACTTTTAAAAATTCTGAGAAAAATATATGTTCACTATGGGACTATATTATGCTAAATCTCAGAAAAGAAATATTTTTGGAACTGATTTGGTATTTTTCATGAAAATGGTCTAGTTATGAGTAAATGAATTAAATATGTTTTGTGAAGAAAGAAAATTGGAAAATAGGATTTTATGGCTTGAGAATCCTATATGAGGTATATGCAGATTTTTGATGAGGGTTTTGGTTATTGATGATGAAATTGTAAGAGTTGGCATTTTATGATGATTAAATGCATTAATTAGTAAAGTGTAAACAATTAAAATAAATTGTTTATAAATTTAAGTAATGTTATTCTTTCAATATCATTATACCGAAATATTGGTATGAATTTTATTGTAGAATTTCTATCTTTTGTGTCGGGGTTACTATTCATGAGTTACGAATATTACTCTTGAGATTAAAACTATATGTTGATCATATTATTTTTATCATCATATATAACATTTTTATAACCCTGATGTTGAAATTCTCTTTCACTGGAGTGTAAAGATGGGTAGATTATTGGTATGATCATGACTAGGGTTCTCTTTGGCCTGTAGTGCAAAGTTGAATTGTGACTGGTATGATCATGACCATTGAATTTATAATTGAATATCTTAAGCTTAAGTGCAAAGGTGAATTGATCAACATGGTTATAATTATTGTTTATATAAATTTTGAAATGATTATATATTTCTTTGAGATATGAATATATTTGGCATGTAGTGCAAATATGAATTGTTGATGAATATCTTTGGCCTGTAGTGCAAAGATGAACTGTTGTTGAATATCTTTGGCCTGTAGTGCAAAGATGAACTGTTGTTGAATATCTTTGGCCCGTAGTGCAAAGATGGTTTGTTGATGAATATCTTTGGCCCGTAGTGCAAAGATGGATTTGTTAGTATGATTATAAACAGGAATTGTGATTTGGTATAACCATGATCTTTGATGTTTCAGGTAAAGACAGGTGATGAAAATATTCTTCGTCCTGGGTGCGAAAAAAAATTTATAGTCACAATTATGATTATGAGTTATTCATATGATTGTGGAAAGGAACTGTTGAGTGATGTTACATGGATAAAATATTGTTGGTGGATTTTTAACATGGAGAAGATAATAGACTTTATAGTCTATTTGACTCTTCTAATGGATTGCTCGTTCCGCTGCAACTATGGTTGAAATTTTTATCATTTACCATATGTTCTAAATCTCTGATTTATTGTTGATGAAGGCTATTGATAATTTAATTATCTTTAGTCATGATATTCTTTACTGAGCTAGTTGTGCTCACCCTTTTGCTTCACAATTCCTTTCAGGTAATAAGAGTGTAGCTGGGTCGAGCGGGGGTAACAAGGGAATAGAACGGTGGTCATCATTTAGTAGTTATATTTGGTGAAGAAAATAGGGTGAGGCGAACCCAACGTTGGAAGGGTGGTTTGCCACTATCATACAAGATGTCTAACGACATACAACCTCGTGTCATCATAAGACAGGATGTGCTCATCCACTTGCTGAGTATATATACGAGCACTACCTATATAATCTTGGTGTTTGTTTGAAGTATAATTCTCAATTAGAGACAGTAGAGATAATGATAAGTCAAGAGAAGACTCACCATTGGGAAGAATATGATAGTAATCTTCTCGTTTTTCTTTGGGGTCTATTGGGTCAACCAAGGATAATTCTGTGGCCATATGATATCTATCATAACCTAGACGCGTGGCCTCCCATGTACGAAGGTTTCCTTGAGCACTTCCCAAAGATTCTAATTTCTGAAACAGTTTTTGACTATACCTTTATGTAAGGTGTTATTGTGAGGTGATGTCCACGGTTGGAACATGAGTCACATTTGGTATATATTTGTATCCAAACTCACAGTATATGTGTTGTTGTATTTTGCACGACAATTGTTGTAATAAAGTTGTAGTTGTTTTCTGTACCATGTATTTGACGACTCAGAATGGGTTGGGTGGAATGGACCTATTTTGGGTTCGTTACATTTTGTAGTTTGATCCTTAGGGTATACTTGAGCTAACCACCTGTGGGGATACCACAAGCATGCCCTCTTGACACAAGGGCATGACACCTTCCGTGGCTGTGTGATTAGCCCACGGCGTATCTTTTTATCTGCTCTGGGTATGAGCTTTGGCCATTTGATATATTTGTTCAGGATACGTATGGGTCGACCCAGTATTTGATTTGATTCGATTTGTTTGGCGGATTAGTGACGTATGTGTCGTGCGTACTATCCGATTTGATTTGTATACATCATGGTACTGATGTATTTTGTTAGCCTTTGGCTATTTGTATTTGAGCTCAGTATGAAATTGTTACCTTATAACTATTTGATTCGGCCTTATTTTGTTTGGAATTCTTTTGACTATAGTTGTCAGTTCGACAGTGTTAATCATTTGTACCTTGTCTCACCAATTTCGATATATTCATGTTTGGTTAGTAGTTGTAATTGTTCGTTCAATCAGTTCTTTCGGTACATATATATATTATTTATATATATGCATTTTTATATCCGTACTGGGCAATTAGCTCACGCTGTGTTCTTTTTTCGGTATGTAATCAGGGGTGATCAGGATTTGTGGGATGAGAGCTACCTTTGATCCAAATGAGTAGATTAGTTTTTGAGACTTATTATTAGACTTAGTTTTTCCTAATATTTTGTATATGGATGTTTGGGTCATTTGGCATTTATTTCTTATTAGTAGAGATTATGTAAGTGTGGAGTTCATTCTATTTAAATTGGATTGTGACAATTAGTGTTCAATTTCATTGGAGATATTTTGAGATTTATTTGAGGTTTGTATTTATTATACTTGTGCGTGACATTCCTTTTCCTTTTGGGAAAGGGGGTGTTATAGAGTTGGTGTCAGAGCTTAGGTTATGATCTTGTAGATTGCCTTTTAGGCTTGACCTGTGAGTTATGGGTAGACCACTGGGTATTTATAAGATTTGTATAGCGTTTGATTTTCGTTCTGCATAAATTTGGCCTTGATTATTTGTTTTGATATGTTGTTCTCGTTTGTTTGATTTTGTATCATAGATGGCTCGTAAGTCTTCGAGAATTGCTAGGAGGCAGGGTAATAACGGTAGGAGGGGTCAGAGCTAGCCCAGGTTGAGGCTGTTAACCAGGGTGAAAAAGATGGGAATCAGGATAATGCAATAATAACCCCCGCTATGGTTGCAGCAATGGTGAATGAGGCAGTTACGCAGGCCGTGACACAGGCTATGCAGGGTATTCCGCAGATGTAAGGAAATCAGCATGCAAATGGCATGGGGGATGATGCAGAGATACCACAACATGAGCAGAATGTTCCTTCTGAGGATCAAGTGGGTTAGCAAGTGCAGCTGTTGTATGTGTTATTAGATAGGTTCATTAAGCAGAAGCCCAATTCTTTTCGTTTTGCTCTGACTCCAATTGATGAGGAGAACTGGATCGCCCACTTGGAGAAAATTTTTGATCTGATTGGGTGTTCAGAAAATCAGAAGGTGAGATTAGCAATTTATAAGCTAGAGGATGATTGTAAGACCCCGAATTTTATGAAATAAAAGTATTCAATTTTTCTTATAATTACTAGTCAGTAAATGGTTAAATTGATAAAAGTTTAAAGTTATGGGTGAAATATGAATTTTTTTTCAAAATAAGCAAGTGGTTATAAAATAATCATTGTTGTCGGGGAATATTCGTTTGGTCGTGGAATATTCTTTCTGTCGGAGAATATTCGTACGACGGCGCAGCTATTTGTGGGCCCCATAACGAATAACTGTCGGGTGAAGAAAACGACAAATTTGAGTTTTTACAAATAACGGCGTAGTTGTTACCGTTAACACTGTTGGAATACCCGGTGGTTAAAATACAGTAATACGCGTTATTGCACAGTAGCACACGGTATTGCACAGTATTTTTGAAATTATTGATTCTTACGTAAGAAGGCACTACTCAATAATTGTTACAGTAATTACTGTTCAATATTTTATTTTATTGATTCAATAATTGCTACGTTGAAATTTTATATTATTGTTGTTCAATAATTGTTGCTGCACAGTATTTTCCATTATCAGATCAATAATTCATATTATTTGAATAGTATTATTAGATAGCATTATTGGCAATGTCTAGAAAGTTCTGTCTAAGGAGAGGTTTGGTCATCTAATTGCGCGCTAGTAAGGAGAAATCCTTATTGGAAAGCCCCCTCTTTCCTGGGAACGGCCTGGTTGTCATAAATGTGATTCTGTAATATTATTTGTGAATAATTAATTATTGATTCATATGATAAGGAAATATTTATTTTATGTGGATATAAATGAGGGATATATTTTTGTGGTTAAAAATGAAGGAGTTAATGTTGAGGTTTTTATCCGTATTTTTGTCGGAATGGAGGTATTAAAAATCAGGGTTTTTGAGATATTTTGCGGGGGTTATAATTTTTAATCCGACCGTTGGATCGTGGTAATTTTTGGATATGTTATACATATATAAGTTGAGTATATGCCCACAAATTTTGAACCGTTAAAAATGAACGTATGATTTGTTATGAATTTTAAGAGATGCTGATTCAGAAATCAGGTTATAAATCATTTTTGGTGGAAAATTCTAGAATTGGTGGGCCCCACTTGTGGTTGGTGAAGAAATGTGCTGAATTATATTTCAAATGTGGTGGGTGGGAATAGTAGCAGGTAAAGCCATCAGGTTGCAGGTCAAACCTACCAAAATTTTCCTATAAATAGAGGGCTAAGTTAGAATTGAAAATCACACCAGAAACATAAGCTTTCTCTCTTTCTCTCTCTAGATTATTGAACATATTTTGTGAGTTTTTAGATACTTGGTGAGTTGCTATTCATCAGTGCAAGTTTCCTTCAGCATCATATCCGATATCCAGTCAGAAGTACTGCTCTTTTGAGGTAAGGGATTGTAAGGGATTGTAAGGGATAGTAAGGGATTTTAAGGGTTGTTATGATTTTCAGTTTCGTAATTTTTCTGAACTTCAAAAATTCTGGAAAAATTTGAAATGATATTTTGATGAGTTTTATTGATTGTGTCCAAAAATGGTGATTTTTGGATGTATAGATTGAGAGTTATGAATTTTATGAGAAAAGACTATTTTAAAAGTAACAGCTTATAATTCCTTGTGGTTAACTCCAAAATTGATGAAATTTTTATTGGGAGTACATGTATATGATAGAAGTATACTCTGTAAATTTCAGAATTTTTAGACAAAAGTACAATTTTTGATAAATGTCTAAATATTCGGCTATTTTGGCCATATGAAAAATAGTAAATGACTTTTAAAAATTCTGAGAAAAATATATGTTCACTATGGGACTATATTATGCTAAATCCCAGAAAAGAAATATTTTTGGAACTGATTTGGTATTTTTCATGAAAATGGTCTAGTTATGAGTAAATGAATTAAATATGTTTTGTGAAGTAAAAAAATTGGAAAATAGGATTTTATGGCTTGAGAATCCTATATGAGGTATATGCAGATTTTTGATGAGGGTTTTGGTTATTGATGATGAAATCTTAAGAGTTGGCATTTTATGATGATTAAATGCATTAATTAGTAAAGTGTAAACAATTTAAATAAATTGTTTATAAGCTTAAGAAATGTTATTCTTTCAATATCATTATACCGAAATATTGGTATGAATTTTATTGTGGAATTTCTACCTTTTTGAGTCGGTATTACTATTCACGAGTTACTATTCACGAGTTACTATTCACGACAAAATTGGTTTCTTTTACTAACCAAATTATAGTTGATTTATGAATATTACTCTTGAGATTAAATCTATATGTTGATTATATTATTTTTATTATCATATATAACATTTTTATAACCCTGATGTTGAATTTCTCTTTCACTGGAGTGTAAAGATGGGTAGATTATTGGTATGATCATGACTAGGGTTCTCTTTGGCCTGTAGTGCAAAGTTGAATTGTGACTGGTATGATCATGACCATTGAATTTATAATTGAATATCTTTAGCTTAAGTGCAAAGATGAATTGATCAACATGGTTATAATTATGGTTTATATAAATTCTGAAATGATTATATATTTCTTTGAGATATGAATATATTTGGCCTGTAGTGCAAATATGAATTGTTGATGAATATCTTTGGCATGTAGTGCAAAGATGGCCTGTTGATGAATATCTTTGGCCTGTAGTGCAAAGATGAACTGTTGTTGAATATCTTTGGCCCGTAGTGCAAAGATGATTTGTTGATGAATATCTTTGGCCCGTAGTGCAAAGATGGATTTGTTAGTATGATTATAAACAGGAACTGTGATTTGGTATAACCATGATCTTTGATGTTTCAGGTAAAGACAGGTGATGAAAATATTCTTCGTCCTGGGTGCGAAGAAAAATTTATAGTCACAATTATGATTATGAGTTATTCATATGATTGTGGAAAGGAACTGTTGAGTGATGTTACATGGATAAAATATTGTTGGTGGATTTTTAACATGGAGAAGATAATAGACTTTATAGTCTATTTGACTCTTCTAATGGATTGCTCGTTCCGCTGCAACTATGGTTGAAATTTTTATCATTTACCATATGTTCTAAATCTCTGATTTATTATTGATGAAGGCTATTGATAATTTAATTATCTTTAGTCATGATATTCTTTACTGAGCTAGTTGTGCTCACCCTTTTGCTTCACAATTCCTTTCAGGTAATAAGAGTGTAGCTGGGTCGAGCGAGGGTAAAGGGGAAATAGAACGGTGGTCTCTAGCTGTGGATGTTCTCCCGAAGCAGTATAGAAAAGTTCATTTAGTAGTTATATTTGGTGAATCCAATAGGGTAAGGTGTACCCAACGTTGGAAGGGTGGTTTGCCACTATCATACAAGATGTCTAATGACATACAACCTCGTGTCATCATAAGACAGGGATGTGCTCATCCACTTGCTGAGTATATATACGAGCACTACCTATATAATCTTGGTGTTTGTTTAAAGTATAATTCTCAATTAGAGACAGTGGAGATAATGATAAGTCAAGAGAAGACTCACCATTGGGAAGAATATGATAGTAATCTTCTCGTTTTTCTTTGGGGTCTATTGGGTCAACCAAGGATAATTCTGTGGCCATATGATATCTATCATAACCTAGACGCGTGGCCTCCCATGTACGAAGGTTTCCTTGAGCACTTCCCAAAGATTCTAATTTCTAAAACAGTTTTTGACTATACCTTTATGTAAGGTGTTATTATGAGGTGATGTCCACGGTTGGAACATGAGTCACATTTGGTATATATTTGTATCCAAACTCACAGCATATGTGTTGTTGTATTTTGCACGACAATTGTTGTAATAAAGTTGTAGTTGTTTTCTGTACCATGTATTTGACGACTCAGAATGGGTTGGATGGAATGGACCTATTTTGGGGTCGTCACAGTTGGTATCAGAGCTTAGGGATATGATCTCTGGTGGAGATCGGGGAATATAACTAGGAGGGGAGAGATGCGTAAATCCTTCGCTAGTGTGTCCTACCTAAGCTTATTTGTTGGTTAGTCATAATATTGGGATATTATGTGATATGTTAATTTGTTTAATTAACCCTTATTTTATGGCAGTATTTGAGAATGGCAGCTGAGAATGCTAACAATGGAGTGAATGAGACTGTGGGGATACCTCTAATCACTAACCATGATAATGTGATGTCAGACGAAGAAGGAATTAGAGATATCTATGTGGTGAGTGAAGAATTGATAGTTGCACCCGAGATAGTCGCAGAGGTAACAGCTGAGACTGAGGAAGAAGAGGAAGAAGAAGTACCAGAGGAGAGTTTATTAGAGGTATTATATGATCAAAATGTAGAATTTCAAAATCGTATTCATGAGTTAGAAGAGCAGGCAGAAGAACGACAGGCGGTCGTGGAACAAAAGGATGCAACAATTCAAGCTTGTGTTACCCGATATGTGATGCTTGAACAGAAGCATTCTTTGGCAGAGTATAAGATGATAAAAATGGAATCTGAGCTGAAAGAAGAAAAAATTGAACGAGTGAGAATAGTGATGCATGGGCAAAAGCCGCACGACACGTGGATATTGTGGAAAGAGATGTTCGATCTAAGAAGGCTAAAATAGATGATATGAATTTCTCTTTTTGGAAAGCAATTGGGAGAACCCAACATCGAGTTTTGAATTACCCTGTACATAGCGGTCAACCTGAATCCGATATGGATCGAAGATTGATGATTCAGATCATGAATGAGGAGTACGAAGAGGCAGTTGAGGGAGGAATATGTCCTATAGAAAGGTATATTCCAACGGTAATGATGACGCCAAATGCTGCTCCAGACAAGTCAAAGCCGAGTAGTTCGAGGGACGGCGGTTGTCATGACTTCCCAACAAATGAGGAACCCAAATGAAGTTATCATGGGAGATGAGCAATGGAGAAATCATGATGATCTGAGAGATAGAATCTGAAATGGAAGCAAGGTATTCTCAACTCTTCGAAATACCAGGTACGTAAATTTCGGGGACGAAATTTCATAAGGAGGGGAGATTGTAAGACCCCGAATTTTATGAAATAAAAGTATTCAATTTTTCTTATAATTACTATTCAGTAAATGGTTAAATTGATAAAAGTTTAAAGTTATGGGTGAAATATGAATTTTTTTTCAAAATAAGCAAGTGGTTATAAAATAATCATTGTTGTCGGGGAATATTCGTTTGGTCGTGGAATATTCTTTCTGTCGGAGAATATTCGTACGACGGCGCAGCTATTTGTGGGCCCCATAACGAATAACTGTCGGGTGAAGAAAACGACAAATTTGAGTTTTTACAAATAACGGCGTAGTTGTTACCGTTAACACTGTTGGAATACCCGGTGGTTAAAATACATTAATACGCGTTATTGCACAGTAGCACACGGTATTGCACAGTATTTTTGAAATTATTGATTCTTACGTAAGAAGGCACTACTCAATAATTGTTACAGTAATTACTGTTCAATATTTTATTTTATTGATTCAATAATTGCTACGTTGAAATTTTATATTATTGTTGTTCAATAATTGTTGCTGCACAGTATTTTCCATTATCAGATCAATAATTCATATTATTTGAATAGTATTATTAGATATCATTATTGGCAATGTCTAGAAAGTTCTGTCTAAGGAGAGGTTTGGTCATCTAATTGCGCGCTAGTAAGGAGAAATCCTTATTGGAAAGCCCCCTCTTTCCTGGGAACGGCCTGGTTGTCATAAATGTGATTCTGTAATATTATTTGTGAATAATTAATTATTGATTTATATGATAAGGAAATATTTATATTATGTGGATATAAATGAGGGATATATTTTTGTGGTTAAAAATAAAGGAGTTCATGTTGAGATTTTTATCCGTATTTTTGTCGGAATGGAGGTATTAAAAATTAGGGTTTTTGAGATATTTTGCGGGGGTTATAATTTTTAATCCGACCGTTGGATCGTGGTAATTTTTGGATATGTTATACATATATAAGTTGAGTATATGCCCACAAATTTTGAACCGTTAAAAATAAACGTATGATTTGTTATGAATTTTAAGAGGTGGCTGATTCGGAAATCAGGTTATAAATCATTTTTGGTGGAAAATTCTAGAATTGGTGGGCCCCACTTGTGGTTGGTGAAGAAATGTGCTGAATTATATTTCAAATGTGATGGGTGGGAATAGTAGCAGGTAAAGCCATCAGGTTGCAGGTCAAACCTACCAAAATTTTCCTATAAATAGAGGGCTAAGTTAGAATTGAAAATCACACCAGAAACATAAGCTTTCTCTCTTTCTCTCTCTAGATTATTGAGCATATTTTGTGAGTTTTTAGATACTTGGTGAGTTGCTATTCATCAGTGCAAGTTTCCTTCAGCATCATATCCGATATCCAGCCAGAAGTACTGCTCTTTTGAGGTAAGGGATTGTAAGGGATTGTAAGGGATAGTAAGGGATTTTAAGGGTTGTTATGATTTTCAGTTTCGTAATTTTTCTGAACTTCAAAAATTCTGGAAAAATTTGAAATGATATTTTGATGAGTTTTATTGATTGTGTCCAAAAATGGTGATTTTTGGATGTATAGATTGAGAGTTATGAATTTTATGAGAAAAGACTATTTTAAAAGTAACAGCTTATAATTCCTTGTGGTTAACTCCAAAATTGATGAAATTTTTATTGGGAGTACATGTATATGATAGAAGTATACTCTGTAAATTTCAGAATTTTTAGACAAAAGTATAATTTTTGATAAATGTCTAAATATTCGGCTATTTTGGCCATATGAAAAATAGTAAATGACTTTTAAAAATTCTGAGAAAAATATATGTTCACTATGGGACTATATTATGCTAAATTTCAGAAAAGAAATATTTTTGGAACTGATTTGGTATTTTTCATGAAAATAGTCTAGTTATGAGTAAATGAATTAAATATGTTATGTGAAGTAAAAAAATTGGAAAATAGGATTTTATGGCTTGAGAATCCTATATGAGGTATATGCAGATTTTTGATGAGGGTTTTGGTTATTGATGATGAAATCTTAAGAGTTGGCATTTTATGATGATTAAATGCATTAATTAGTAAAGTGTAAACAATTTAAATAAATTGTTTATAAGCTTAAGAAATGTTATTCTTTCAATATCATTATACTGAAGTATTGGTATGAATTTTATTGTGGAATTTCTACCTTTTTGAGTCGGTATTACTATTCACGAGTTACTATTCACGAGTTACTATTCACGACAAAATTGGTTTCTTTTACTAACCAAATTATAGTTGATTTATGAATATTACTCTTGAGATTAAATCTATATGTTGATTATATTAATTTTATTATCATATATAACATTTTTATAACTCTGATGTTGAATTTCTCTTTCACTGGAGTGTAAAGATGGGTAGATTATTGGTATGATCATGACTAGGGTTCTCTTTGGCCTGTAGTGCAAAGTTGAATTGTGACTGGTATGATCATGACCATTGAATTTACAATTGAATATCTTTAGCTTAAGTGTAAAGATGAATTGATTAACATGGTTATAATTATGGTGTATATAAATTCTGAAATGATTATATATTTCTTTGAGATATGAATATATTTGGCCTGTAGTGCAAATATGAATTGTTGATGAATATCTTTGGCATGTAGTGCAAAGATGGCCTGTTGATGAATATCTTTGGCCTGTAGTGCAAAGATGAACTGTTGTTGAATATCTTTGGCCCGTAGTGCAAAGATGATTTGTTGATGAATATCTTTGGCCCGTAGTGCAAAGATGGATTTGTTAGTATGATTATAAACAGGAACTGTGATTTGGTATAACCATGATCTTTGATGTTTCAGGTAAAGATAGGTGATGAAAATATTCTTCGTCCTGGGTGCGAAGAAAATTTATAGTCACAATTATGATTATGAGTTATTCATATGATTGTGGAAAGGAACTGTTGAGTGATGTTACATGGATAAAATATTGTTGGTGGATTTTTAACATGGAGATGATAATAGACTTTATGGTCTATTTGACTCTTCTAATGGATTGCTCGTTCCGCTGCAACTATGGTTGAAATTTTTATCATTTACCATATGTTCTAAATCTCTGATTTATTATTGATGAAGGCTACTGATAATTTAATTATCTTTAGTCATGATATTCTTTACTGAGCTAGTTGTGCTCACCCTTTTGCTTCACAATTCCTTTCAGGTAATAAGAGTGTTGCTGGGTCGAGCGAGGGTAAAGGGGAAATAGAACGGTGGTCTCTAGCTGTGGATGTTCTCCCGAAGCAGTATAGAAAAGTTCATTTAGTAGTTATATTTGGTGAATCCAATAGGGTAAGGTGTACCCAACGTTGGAAGGGTGGTTTGCCACTATCATACAAGATGTCTAATGACATACAACCTCGTGTCATCATAAGACAGGGATGTGCTCATCCACTTGCTGAGTATATATACGAGCACTACCTATATAATCTTGGTGTTTGTTTAAAGTATAATTCTCAGTTAGATACAGTGGAGATAATGATAAGTCAAGAGAAGACTCACCATTGGGAAGAATATGATAGTAATCTTCTCGTTTTTCTTTGGGGTCTATTGGGTCAACCAAGGATAATTCTGTGGCCATATGATATCTATCATAACCTAGACGCGTGGCCTCCCATGTACGAAGGTTTCCTTGAGCACTTCCCAAAGATTCTAATTTCTAAAACAGTTTTTGACTATACCTTTATGTAAGGTGTTATTATGAGGTGATGTCCACGGTTGGAACATGAGTCACATTTGGTATATATTTGTATCCAAACTCACAGCATATGTGTTGTTGTATTTTGCACGACAATTGTTGTAATAAAATTGTAGTTGTTTTCTGTACCATGTATTTGACGACTCAGAATGGGTTGGATGGAATGGACCTATTTTGGGATCGTCACAATGATGCTCAGCGATGGTGGAAATCATTGAAGGCTACACAGGGAGATGGATTTATGGATGGACTCATATGGAGCGGTTTTTGTGACCTTTTCTATCAGCAGTATTTCCCAAATGCTGATAGGGATGTATACATCAGGGAATTTGTGTCCATTCGGTAGAAGGATGATGAGACTATTACTAATTTTATAGCGAGGTTTACGAGATTAGCTAGTTTTGCGGGTTCAATAGCTGGGACAGCTGCACAACAGGCAGAAAAGTTCAAATGGGCCTTGAAATATGAGTATAGGTGATCGATCATCCATACCATATTTACAGATGTATCACAGGTGGCTAATGCAGCTAAGAGTGTGGAAATGGAACACAAGGACTTTCGAGCTTCCAAAGCAGAAGGGAGTCGAAAGAGAGATAGAGATGACCATCAAGGGTAAGGAATGGGGCAGTTTGGTAGAAATTAGAATAGAAGGCAAAATAATTGGAATGAGCCTCCATCGGGTCATCGGTTTAATCCTCGAAGGGATTTTGCTTACCCAATGCATCAGGGTGGTCGTGGAGGTCAGCAGCAGGGTCAGTGGCAAGTTGGAGGGAAATATCAAAATAGAGGATTTCAACAGAACAGGGGTTTCCAGCAAACTCAGAATCAGGGTCAGCATCGCCAACAGGGTCAAATCCAAGGGCGGTATCCAGGACTAGCAGGTGGGGGCAATCCGAACCTTTTGCCACTTCCACCTGCTCCATGTGCTACTTGTGGTGGGTATCATGCTGGTAGGGCATGCTATAGAGATATAGGGGCTTGTTTCTTATGTGGATAGATGGGACATAGAGCAAGGAACTGCACAGTTCAGCATGGTAATGGGGGAGGCGATAATGCTGGTAATGGCGATCAGCGTAACGCTGGTGGGAGAGTATTTACATTAACAGCTAATCAGGCGACCCAAGCACCAGGTACTATTTCAGGCATCCTTCTTGTAGGAAATCGTGAAGCATCAGTTTTGTTTAACACTGGATCTACACACTCTATTGTTGCACTTTCATTTATTCGTCATCTTGGAGTGTCTTCTCATATACTAGATCCTCATTTATCTATTGCTACCCTGATGGGGAATTCTGTGATTATTTCTGAGAAATTTCGCAAGTGTCCTTCGAAGTTAGGGATGAGGGTGTATGCAACTAACTTACTTATGATGGTGATGCATGATTTTGATATCATCTTAGGTATGGATTGGTTGAGTAAGCATCGAGCCACTATTGATTGTCAGGCGAGGAAGGTTATTTTTGGAACCGTAGAGGCTCCAGAATTCGAGTTTCAATGTTCCAAGCCGAATGGTGTTGTAAAGTTAATCTCAGCTTTGAAGGCGAGCAAAATGATTGCTAAGGGGCGTGACTGTTATTTGGCTTATGTGAAGGATACCTCGAGGGATGAGCCCCAACTTGATGACTATCCAATTGTGCGAGAATTTCCTGAGGTATTTCCTAAGGATCTGCCAGGATTTCCATTGTCAAGAAAAGTTGAGTTTACTATTGAGCTCATTCCTGGAGCGAAACCTATTTCTAAGGCACCCTATAGAATGGCTCCATTAGAGTTACAGGAGTTGAAGGAACAATTGCAAGAATTGTTAGATCGTGGATTCATTAGACCGAGCGTATCTCCATGGGGTGCTCCAGTATTGTTTGTGAAGAAGAAGGATGGATCTATGAGATTATGTATAGATTATAGGGAGCTAAATCGGATCACTATCAGGAACAGATATCCATTACCACAGATAGATAACCTTTTCGATCAGCTCCAAGGGGCGAAGTTCTTCTCAAAGATAGATTTGAGGTCGGGGTACCATCAGTTAAGGGTGAGGGAAGAGGACATTCCAAAAATAGCTTTTCGTACTCGGTATGGGCACTATGAGTTTTTGGTGATGTTATTTGGGTTGACTAATGCTCCGGCAGTGTTTATAGATATGATGAATCGGGTTTTTAGCGAGTATTTGGACCAATTTGTCATTGTCTTCATTGATGACATTTTGGTGTATTACAAGTCTAAGGAGGAGCATGAAGAGCATCTTCGTACTGTTTTGGGGGTTCTGCAAAAGAATAAGTTATATGCTAAGTTCTCCAAATGTGAGTTTTGGTTAGAACAGGTAGCATTTTTAGAACATGTCGTGTCTGCTGAAGGTATTAAGGTGGATCCTGCAAAGGTTGAGGCTATCACCAATTGGCCAAGACCTACCACGGTAACTGAAGTAAGGAGTTTCTTGGGTTTGGTAGGGTACTACAGGCGATTTATGGAAGGTTTCTCTTTGTTAGCTTTGCCATTAACTAAGTTGATGAAGAAGGGCATAAAGTTTGTGTAGAATGAGGAACGTGAGAAAAGTTTTGAGGAGCTTAAGAAGAGGCTTGTGTCGTCTCCAGTGCTTACATTACCGTCGGGGATAGGAGATTATCAGATTTACAGTGATGCTTCCAAGAAGGGATTAGGGTGCGTTTTGATGTAACATGGTAAGGTAATTGCTTATGCTTCTAGACAACTTAAACCTTATGATGTGAATTATCCAACCCACGACTTGGAGTTAGCAGCAGTTATTTTTGCCCTAAAGATTTGGAGGCACTATTTATATAGAGAGACTTGTGACATTTTCACCGACCACAAGAGCCTTAAATATATTTTTACTCAGAAGGAGATTAACATGAGGCAGAGGCGTTGGTTGGAGCTTCTTAAAGATTATGATGCCAGGATTCAGTATCACCCCGGTAAGGCTAATGTGGTTGCAGATGCTCTTAGTCGAAAAAGTTCAGGGAGTGTAGCTGCCTTGGTTACACAACCTCAACTTATCTCAGATATAGAGCGTGTGGGTTTGGAGCTATATGCTAGTGGTTCTGACGGGTTGGTAGCAAGTATGAGGGTGGAATCTTCTCTTATTTTACTTATCAAAGAAGCCCAAAAGGAGGATGGCGAGTTGTGGACTATAGCGCAAAATATGAATGAGGGTAGGCAACCAGAGTTTCGCATTGATGAACAAGGTGTGATATGGTTTGGTAAACGGTTATGTGTTCCAGTGGATCCAATGATTCGTGAGGTAGTGTTGACTGAAGCTCATTGTTAGCCATTTTCTATTCATCCGGGGTCTACAAAGATGTATAAGGATCTGAAGGAGAATTTTTGGTGGAGTGGAATGAAAAGGGATGTAGCTGAATTTGTGAGTAAATGTCTTACTTGTCAGCAAGTGGAAATAGAGCATCAGCGACCTGGTGGTTTGTTGCAACAGTTAGAGATTCCTGTGTGGAAATGGGATGACATTTCAATGGACTTTGTGATTGAGTTGCCGAGGACTCTTAAAAAGAATGATACTATTTGGGTGGTAGTGGATCGTTTGACTAAATCAGCTCATTTTCTGGCTATTCGTGAGGATTTTTCGATAAATAAGTTAGCAGATATTTTTCAACGTGAGATTGTTAGGCTTCATGGGACTCCAGTTTCTATTGTTTCGAATCGGGATCCGTGGTTTACTTCTCGATTTTGGAAAGGATTTCAACGAGCTTGGGGAACGCGACTCAACTATAGTACAGCTTTTCACCCGCAGACAGATAGACAATCAGAAAGAACTATTCAGACATTAGAAGACATAGTGTGATCTTGTGCTTTAGAGTGGACAGGGAACTGGAATGATTATTTGAGTTTGGTGGAGTTCGCATATAATAACAGTTGGCAAGCTAGTATTGGTAATTCTCCTTTTGAAGCATTATATGGTAAGAAGTGTCGAGCTCCGACTTGTTGGGATGAGGTTGGAGAAAGGGAAATAGAATGACCCGATTTGGTTAGGATTACTACGGAGAAGGTAGTAGTGGCTGAAGAAAAATTGAAAGAAGCTCGATCGCGGCAGAAGAGTTATGCTGATATTCATAGAAGGGCTATTGAATTCACACCTGGTGAATACGTATTTTTGAAAGTTTCTCCATGGAAAGGTGTTCGAAGGTTTGGTTTGAAAGGGAAGCTTAGTCCGCGTTTCATTGGCCCTTTTGAAGTCCTTGAGAGAGCTGGAGAAGTGGCATATCGGGTGGCTTTGCCTCCACAATTATCTCATGTGCATAATATCTTTCATGTTTCGGTGTTAAGGAAACATAACTATCATCCACTTCATGTTGTGCAATACCCGTTACATAAGATTCAAGAAGATCTTACTTGTGAGGAAGAAGTCGAGGCGATTCTAGATCATCAAGAGCGGATTATGAGGAGGAAGACAATTTCTTTTGTTAAAGTATTATGGAAAAACCATTCGGAGCGGAAAGCTACTTGGGAGATGGAGGAGTCTATTCGGGCGGAATATCCGCATCTTTTCGATAATTAGGTACGTTCCATTCTTTTGATTCTGGGACGGAATCTTTTTTAAGGGGAAGGTGATGTAATACCCAATAAAATAATAAAATAATAATAAAATATTTAATTAAGCTTTAAAATATTTAATTGGGCTTTTCTTATATTTGGGTCAAACTGTAGTTAATTTATTTGGACCATAATAAGTAAAGGATTGCATTAAATTGGGCCATTAAAATTAATTGGGTCTGAATTATATTTGTCTAATTTTAAATCCTATTTAAATTAAGAGTATTAATAAAACATATTAATTAATAAATAAACCAAAACCTAACTGCTTCATTAAATCTATACGAATCAACTGAAGAAAAAAAAAGGGAGAACTCAGCCGCACAAAGGGAAGTGGGGAAATTGGATCTGGTAAGTTATTATTATTCTTCTTTTCAATTGAATGAGAATCTCTCTTTATTGCATCAGGAATTCAGAGCATTTAAAGTTGTCCCAATATGAAAGTCTCTTATATAATCTGAAGGAGCATGCATATGGATTTTGAAACTGTGATTCGTTTATATATATATAAATAACCTGAGATTCTTTATATATATATATATATATATATATATATATATATATATATATATATATATATATATTATATTTAACTTGATTCTTAATTCATGATATATTTATATAATGATTACCTACTTCTGCTGCTAAGTTATTAAATGTTAGCCTGCGAATTTCAAATTAACTATATATATATATATATATATTGTAGGTTAGTTATATATATAAGATTTTCAAAATCTTAAAAAGGGAAAGTGATAAATAATATTATATTATTGTTATTACAAACAAAATATATTAAAATTTTTAAATTTATGAAAATATAAATTGTATAAGTTCATAATTTAATTATGGATTATATTTTATTTTGATAATTAGATCGAATTGAGGGAGTTTAGCGGGTGATAGTTGGATTCGGCGAATTATTTTGGTACTATATTAAGGTACGGATTCCGTACTTTTTCAGCGATACTCTATTAAATTTAATTCGTTCATTTTGTACTCGTTTACAAATTTGGTATTGTCTCTCAGGATTATTCCTTGTTGTCAAAATTATTGAGATAGTTTCGTGTTGGCGTTGATTAGAATTCGTATTTGTACTCTTTGAACTTGTTAATCGTGTTAATATGTTTTGGAGACTTTATTCGTTTGTACCATTGTTCATATATTTTCGTTCACATTTGGGAGTTTTTTTGATCATTGATATATTGTGATAATTAATAATGTTTGTATTTGATAATTCGATTTCATTTGAATATGGTCATGTAAGCCTTGTGATTTGAATCTCTTTTGGCTTACATTTTGTAGTTTGATCCTTAGGATATACTTGAGCTAACCACATGTGGTGGTACCACAGGCATGTCCTCTTGATACAAGGGCATGACACCTTCCGTGGCGGTGTGATTAGTCCACGACGTATCCTTTTGTATGCTCTGGGTATGAGCTTTGGCCATTTGATATATTTGTTTAGGATACATATGGGTCAACCCAGTATTTGATTTGATTCAATTTAATTGGCGGATTAGTGACGTATGTGTCATGCGTACTATCCGATTTGATTTGTATACATCATGGTACCGATGTATTTGGTTAGCCTTTGGGTATTTGTATTTGAGCTCAGTATGAAATTGTTACCTTATAACCATTTGATTCAGCCTTATTTTGTTTGGAATTCTTTTGACGATAGTTGTCAGTTCGACAGTGTTAATCATTTATACCTTGTCTCGCCAATTTCGATATATTCATGTTTGGTTAGTAGTTGTAATTGTTTGTTCATTCAGTTCTTTTGATACATATATATATTGTTTATATATATGCATTTTTATATCCGTACTGGCAATTGGCTCACGCTGTGTTCTTTTTCCGGCAGGTAATTAGGGGTGATCAGGATTTGTGGGATGAGAGCTACCTTTGATCCAAATGAGTAGATTAGTTTTTGAGACTTATTATTAGACTTGGTTTTTCCTAATATTTTGTATATAGATGTTTGGGTCATTTGGCATTTATTTCTTATTAGTAGAGATTATGTAAGTGTGGAGTTCCTTCTATTTAAATTGGAGTTTGTGACAATTAGTGTTCAATTTCATTGGAGATATTTTGAGATTTATTTGAGGTTTGTATTTATTATGCTTATGCGTGACATTCCTTTTCCTTTTGGGAAAGGGGGTGTTACAATTTCTCTCCTCTTCAGCCAACACGAAACCCTAACCCTAGTAAGGTATGGTTTCCTTACCCACAAATATATATATATATATATATATATATATATATATATATATATATAAACCTAAACGCGTAAGAATTCAAAAGAAGAAATGAATAGTAGGAAGCCTAAAAACTGATTATTGAATGTACGACAACTGTACAAAAAGAAGCAAAATATAACTTAGATGGAATCAATCGATGAAGAAATGAATTTACAATTGAAGTGGATTATCATGTAATAAATTTCAAGTATTTCTAAATAGATTGAATACGAACAATCTTAAACGCTAATTTAAATAGAAAGATCTCCATATTAATATAATCTCTACTTCTAAGAATGAATGCCAAAATAGGCCAAAAATATCCATCTACAAAATATTAGAAAACCTAATTTACTAATTTGGATCAAAGGTTTCATCCCACAAATCCTGATCACCTCTGATTACCTGTCGAGAAAAGAACACTGCATTAGCCAATTAACCAGTAAGGATATATAGATGCACATACACACACACACACACACACACACACACACACATATATATATATATATATATATATATATATATATATATATATATGTGTGTGTGTGTGTGTGTGTGTGTGTGTGTGTGTACCTAAAGAGTTGAATGAATGAAAAATAAAAATACGAATAAATACAAACTACGAACCAATTATGAATATATCGAAATTAGTGAGACAATGTACAAATGATTAACAACGTCGAACTGACAACTATATTCAAAAGAATTCCAAACAAAATAAGGCTGAATCAAATGGTTAAAATGTAACAATTTCATACTGACCTCAAATACAAATAGTCAAAGGCAAACAAAATACATCGGTATCATGATGTATGCAAATCAAATCAGATAGTACGCACGACACATACGACTAATCCACCAAACAAATTAAATCAAAGCTAATATTGGGTCGACCCATACGTATCCTGAACAAATACACACACACACACACACACACACACACACACACACACACACACATATATATATATATATATATATATATATATATATATGAGGAATGATCCATAACACACGTTAGCTATGGGCACTGTTCCAGCTAACTGTTCTCCAGTTATCCAAAATTAGATCGAATGACTGAGGTGAGGGCCCAGCTGCTACTCCCTTTAGCAGCCAAAGATTATTTTTTTTTGTTGGCCGCTATTCCCTCTAGTGGCAAGGAGAATATTTTTTTACTGGTCACAGGAAGGAGTAGATGTAAGACCCTAACTTTTTATAAATAAAAATTTAATTTTCTCTAAATATTATTTCAAATAATTAGGTGTTGATTTGATATAATGCTATAATTATGGGTGATATGTGCAAATTTTGCTAAGTAAGCAAGTTGTCATAAAATATTCATTTGGTCGGGGAATATTCTTTTTACTGGGGAATATTCGTACGACGATGCAATCATTAGAGGACCCCACAACGGAATAACTATCAGATATAGAAAGCGACAAAAATAACATTTTCATAAAATAACGGC
Source organism: Panax notoginseng (assembly GCA_016801055.1). Classification (NCBI taxonomy): domain Eukaryota; kingdom Viridiplantae; phylum Streptophyta; class Magnoliopsida; order Apiales; family Araliaceae; genus Panax; species Panax notoginseng. Next base: position 225,683,091 of record CM029013.1, on the reverse strand, counting down.
CAGACTTTTATCATTAAACTATTGAAATACCCGGTGATAAAAGTACATTAATACGCGTTGTTGCACAGTAGCACACGGTATTGCACAGTATCTCTGATTATTGATGCTTACGTAAGAAGTCACTCAGTTTTATTCAATAATTATCACAGTAGTTGCTGCATAGTATCTCATATTACTAATTCTATTATTGTCACAGTATCATCTGCACAATATTTTATATTATTAAATCTATAATTGAGATGATGCAGTTATTCATATTATTATTTGTATTATTGATAATGTCTAGAAAGTTCTGCCGAGGAAAGGGATTAGATTATTTAATTGCGCGCCAATAAGGAGAAATCCTTATCGGAAAGCCCCCTCTTTCCTGGGAAGGATTTGGTTGTCAATATTGTGAGTTATAATATTAATGAGGAATAATTATTGATAAAAATATTTTCATTGTGTTGGGAATATTAGTGTTAGTGAAAATCGACATTTATTTCGATAATAGTTGACTTCTGGATGTTAAATTGACCAAACGAGTAATTAATCGGATAAATGAGAAATTTATTACTATTGGTTCACATTTAATGAACTATTAGTTCACATGTAAGTACTACTAGGGGAGGTTATGCAAGATTGATAATACTTGAAGGACTAAATTAAAAATAAAGATAAAGATGAAGGTATTAAAGTATAATTAACCTTGTAATTTGCCACATTTTCCAAGTCTATAAATACTCCCCCATCCATTCATTATTTCCTACCATTTTTGAAGAGCAAAGTTATAATCACAAGCTATAGTGAGAGAAACCATAGAGAGAGAAAGAAGAAGAGTATTCTGTTACTACACTATTGCAGTATCCAATCTCCTACTAAGGTAAGGGGTATTATTTCTTTCGTATCCGTAAATGATGTTATTTTCTTTATACACATAAGGGTTGTCATCTCATTCCTTATTAATTTGTTAGAATAACCTGTCTACGCGGATTACCACATGTTTGGTGAATAACTCTCTGTGACACCCCCAAATCCTGATACTTCATTTCCTCAAGATTTGGTGTTCACTTAATCAAAACATTCATTTCTAACTATCCAATCATAATAAAATTGAATAATAAAAACCTGCCCATATAGGATTAAATTTAAATAAAAATATCTCAGGTTATCTAACCTTTAGTTACAAACATTCAAATGCGGAATTTAAAATTTATTACATCACATCATATTTAAAAGTCTATTATCATAATGATAAAAATAAAATTACAAGTCGTCATCACTTGTACATTTTTCCCTTTCCTTTAGTAGACGAAGGTTCATCTACCTTCTCTTCTTTAACTGCAATGAGTTTATAAATATACAAGAGTGAGCAAAACAATTGCTCACTAGATATAATATGGAATCAACAGGAGTATAACAATAATAACTGTCGAAATAGGCTCATCAAAAGTGAATAGTACTCTATCAATAATAATTAGAAACCGAAATCCCAAAGTATGGAAAATATACATCACTGAGGGTCGTAAGACCATGAACTACGTCCACAGTTGCAAGTAATCTTTCAACTCCAACTTTAATAGTCATAAGACTATAAGGACCTCGTACTTAGGGGGATCAACCATTCGTACAATGTATTGTGCACAAATATTTTAACGCTATGCGTAAGTTAACCCCTAATCATAACAATAGGGTTATTCATCTCAGTATTCAAAGTACAAGTCCGCACCAAAGGAAGTTTGGTTTGGATAAGCTTTCAAGGTAATTTGGAATTTAACGAACATCAACTAAGGAGTAGTTGAATAAAACCAATAACACTATACTATAGAATAATCGTGATTGAATCAATCATAGTAACTAAAGTCATACTTTAGGAATAATCTAATAGCATACAATTTGAATAACTATAGCATACCTCGCTTGAACAATACTAAGCCAAGGTTAATTAGAATTGAAAACTAAGCATGCATAACAATTTGAACAATAGAAATGATCGACATTAGTATATATAGTTGTGCATGCTAATCAACAAGTTAAATACAAGAATAACTTACTCCAGAATAACTTACATCATTATATTGTAATCGAATTGAAAACAGTAATTGAATTAACAAGATAATAGATTAAAAAACTTGCCTTATTCGTAGATTAAACCGAACAATTTGAATCGCAATATCCTATATACATATGTCATCATGACATAGTTAGTCATTATCACATAACTAATACATTCATCATGTAGGTTTGATTATTTAATCACATAATCAAGTTATAACACAAGTTAATTTTTAATAACATAATTATTCATAGTATAGAAATACTAAAATCAACATTTTACAGTCCTAATATCATCACATAACTTTTCTTAAAATTTCGTGTATAAAAAGTACACTGTCAGACCATTCTGCTAACTCGCGCTGCGGCGCCACAGTTTACAATGTGGGTCACGTTGCGGCGTGAGGATGGCGCTGTGGTGTGGTGAATAAACTATGAAGCCGCGCTGCGGCACGGCGATGGCGCTGCGGTGCCACGAACGTACTGTTGGGCCGCGCCGCGGTGCCAGACTCCAGAATCTGGCGACCAAGCTCGGCAACAGTATGAACAAAAGCCAAATTGGCCTACAAGCTCCAATCTAATAGACTAATTAACATGTAATTTACACATAGACTTCATGTAAACATATTGTGCAGACTTCTAACATGTTTCTACCCATAAAATAGCATAAACATCAAATTTACAACACCCAATTTCAATATTTTTGGCAAAAACTCCATTTTTTTGATGTTTTCAATGAAAATCAACACTGTGATTTTGTTTTTCAATCAAAACAGAAATTTCAAAACATCATAGTTATGATTATACATACTCTATCAAATTAGATGATCAATTTATCAACTAAACAACTAATTAACCCTCAATTTTTACTTTAAATTAACCCATACCCATTCACAAAACTATCTGTAAAAAGGTTTTCTTCACAAACTACATACATAATAACAATACATTAACTATAACTTATGAGAATAGTTTTAACATCACTAGTTTATCATATAAAGCCACATAACAACAACAATTCATCCTTACCCAAGGATTCTACAGAGAATTTGGGAAGAGAAAAACTAAACTATTAAAACAAAAAAGAATAAAATAAAATCTTGAAGAAGATGATGATACTATCTCTTTGATTGACAAGCTTTTCTCCTCTTTACTCCCAATTCTCTAGGATTATCTCACTTTTCTTCTTCTCTTCTTCTTCTTCCTCTGAGTTTTCTTTCTTCCTAACTGTAAGACCCAAACTTATTAATGAATAAAATCAAATTTCCTCTAATTATTATTGTGAATAATAAGGTGTTAATTTGATATAATATTTTGGTTATGGGTGAAATGTGCAAATTTTGCAAAATAAACAAGTGGTTATAAAATATTCATTGTTGTCGGGAAATATTCGTTTGGTCGTGGAATATTCTTCCTGTCGGGGAATATTCATACGACGGCGCAGCCATTTGTGGGCCCCATAACAGAATAACTGTCGGATGAAGAAAACGACAAAAGTGAGTTTTTATAAATAACGGCGTAGTTGTTACCGTTAACACTGTTGAAATACCCGTTGGTTAAAATATAGTAATACGCGTGGTTGCACAGTAGCACACGATTTTGCACAGTATTTTTGAATTATTGATCCTTACGTAAGAAGGTACTACTCAATAATTGTTATAGTAGTTACTGTTTAATATTTTATTTTATTGATTCAATAATTGCTGCGTTGATATTTTATATTATTGTTGTTTCAATAATTGTTACTGCACAATATTTTCTATTATCAGATCAATAATTCATATTATTTGAATAATATTATTAGATAGCATTATTGGTAATGTCTAGAAAGTTCTGTCAAGGAGAGGTTTGGTCACCTAATTGCGCGCCAGTAAGGAGAAATTCTTATTGGAAAGCCCCCTCTTTCCTGGGAACGGCCTGGTTGTCATAATTGTGATTCTGTAATATTATTTGTGAATAATTAATTATTGATTTATATGATAAAGAAATATTTATTTGATGTGGATATAAATGATGGATTTATTTATGTGGTTATTATTGAAGGAATTAATGTTGAGGTGTTTTATCAGTATTTCTGTCGGAATTGAGGTATTAAAAATCAAATCAGTAATTTTCAGATATATTGTGTGAGTTATAATTTTTAATCCGACCGTTGGATCGTTGTTATTTTTGGATATGTTATACATATATAAGTTGGGTATATGTCCATAAATTTTGAACCGTTAAAAATGAACGTATGATTTGTTAGGAATTTTAAGAGGTGTCTGATTAAAAAATTAGGTTTATGAATGATTTTAGTAGAAAATTCTAGAATTAAGTGGGCCCCACTTTTGATTGGTGAGAAATGTGCTGGAATTTTTATTCAAATATGGTGGGTGAAAATAGTAGCAGGTAAAGCCATCAGGTTGCAGGTCAAGTCTACTTCGGCGTGCTAATATTTTCCTATAAATAGAGGGGTAAGTTAGAATTAAAAATTACACCAGAAACATAAGCTTTCACTCTTTTTCTCTCTATATTATTGAGTGTATTTTGTGAGTATTTAGATACTTTGTGAGTTTCTATTTATCAGTGTAAGTTTTCTTCAGCCTTATACCGATATTTCAGTCAGAAGTACTGTTCGTTTGAGGTAAGGGATGTTATTTTCTTCTTAAATGATATTATTTTTTTCAATATCATTATGCCGAAATATTGGTTTGAATTTTTTATCAAATTTGGAACTTTTTGTGTTGGGGTTACTATTCATGTATATGACAGTATTCACGAATACAACACTATTCACCGAAAAATGAAATTTTCTTCTTTTTATTCAAGATGGCTATTATGGTTACTATCTTTGATTGTATCCATGTTTTGATTATTATTTTTGAATTCTGCTTCGAAATTGGTTATTTCGGAGTATTATTGAAGTTGGATAAATTGTAATACGAATCCCTAATATTTGTTCTTTTATCTCACTGGATTCATTTTCTTTAATATATTTTTCATCATCCTTAGTCCTAAATGATGATATTACTGAATATCTTTGGCCTGTAGTGCAAAGATGAATGATTACCTGATGAATATCTTTGGCCCGTAGTGCAAAGATGAACAGGTGTTGAGATGAACATGACCAACTGAGTATTATTCTTGAATTTTACTCCACAAAGTAATATCACGTTGACAATTTGGACGTTATTGATTTCTGGATAAATTAAATTATAAATCTTTAAAATTTATCCTTGAACTTGTTTAATTGAATTATTATATCATTGTCATCATCCTCATGTTTATATTCTGTTAAAAGTCATCTGTGGCATGTAGTGCATAGATGGACTTGGTATGATTATGACCAAGGATTATTCGGTATAATCATGATCGTAATGTTACAAATGATGTGGTAAAAGTCCTTATTGGCCCGTAGTGCATTGATGGATAATTTTTGGTATGATTATGGCCATGGATTCTCTTCGGCCAAGGGTGCAAAGATGAATTGTTTTATGACATGATCATGACCGTTGATGAAAACACGATTATCTTTGACCCGTAGTGCAGGGATGATTCGATGCTATGAATTATTTATTAAGCTGAATCTCAGCAATAAAATTAATGATAAATCTTATAAATCATAGAAGATAGTAGGTTTTATGCTCTACTTGACTCTTCTAATGGATTGTTTTTTCCGCTGCAGTTGTTGATCTAAAACTTATTGTATATTATATTTTATCAGATTTTTTCCTGTTGAAGACTAATGATAATTTGTTGTACATTATCTTAGTCATAATATTTCTTACTGGGCTAGTTGAGCTCACCCTTTCTTTCACTGTTCTCTTCAGGAAATGAGAATATAACTGGGACTAGTCGGGGAATGGATTGACGGTCCAGATGGTTGCATTAGTAGTCCTCACTATTCTGTGAAATAGTGTGATAATTGTAATGAGGACTCCTTTTGAGTTTGTATACTCTCTAGTAGACAATATTTGTATTCAAACTCACAGTATATGTGTTGTCGTATTCTGCACCACAATTGTATTACTGAAGTTATATTTGTTTCTGTACCATGTATTTGGCGACTCATAATGGGTGATGTATACCTATTTTGGGGGCGTCACAGTTGGTATCAGAGCTTAGGGATATGATCCCTGGCTGAGATGTGAGACAATAACTAGGAGGGGAGAGACGGGGAATTCCTTCGCTAGTATGACCTGACTATGTTTATTTGGTATTTGTTTGGTCGGTCAGAATATAGGGATAATATGTTGCATGTCAATTAACTCTTGTTTTGTGACAGTATTTGAAAATGACATCTGAGAATGTTAAGAATAGCAATGGAGCACAGGAGACTGTTGGGTCACCAACGATCAATACCCAGGATAAGGTGCAACATGAAAACAATAATCCTCAGGTAAACAATAACACCGATGAAATAATGAACGATGGGATGTTCAGAGGCTTTATGCAATTTATGCAACATCGGGCGAGAGGGGCTCCTATTCAAAATGCAGGTGGAAACACTGGCAACTCTCGGATAGTCATCGCTAAGCAGTTCAAGGAGCTGGGACCACTGAAGTTTTTGGGAAAGCCAGAACCACTTACGGCAGAGACGTGGATAAAATAGATCACCAAGATATTTGATGTCTTAGGATGTTTCGAGGAGCAAAAGGTTCCCTTTGCCACCTTTATGTTGCTATGAGAGGCAGATTACTGGTGGGAATCGGTAAAGCGTACTCAATCTGTCGCACTAAAGATGTCTTGGGAGAAGTTCCAAGAATTGTTCAACGACAAGTACTTTCCCGAAAGTATTCGTCACATAAAGAAGGTTGAGTTCATCAAGCTGGAGCAAAACAATATGAACGTGTTACAGTACAAAGCTAAGTTTGACGAGTTGTCCCGATTTGCATCCCATTTGGTTGATAATGAGGAGAGAATGACGCGAATATTTCTGCGAGGTTTGAAACCCGAAATACGTCAATACCTCATTTCTCACAAACTTTGTTTATATTCAGATGTAGTGAATAGGGCTCAGTTATTGGAGCGCGATAATGAGCCAGCCCAACCGAAGGATAACGAGCAACAACACGATAATAATCGTACCGATGGCAACGGTCATCGGAACAATGATAACCATCGTGGAGGAAATTATCATGCCAGAAATGGTAACCACTTCGGTGGTAATCATGGCCAAAATAATAGAAGAAATGATTCAAGTGGAAATTTCAAGAAGAGAAGATTTAACGATGACGGGAAGACTTCGGCAATAGCACCAGTACCAGCAACAAATTCTAGGGGAGAAGAACGACCGCCAGTTAGATGCTACAGATGCGGAGAGGAGGGATATATAAGTCCAAACTGTTAACAGCTTTCCAAGATATGTTTTAGTTGTGGAAAAGACGGTCACATAGCTCGATTTTATCCTGTGGCAAAATCAAGTCCGGTTGGGACGGTGGCACCAAAGGTGGATACAGAAAAAATAAAGTCGGTGGTTTCAAGAAGAGCATTTTTCGTGACTTCTCAAAGAGCGAGTAACCCAAACGAAGTTAGCACGGGCTAGTTAATTATAAATTCTTTCGAAGTCTATACCTTATTAGATACCGGTTCTACCCACTCTTTTATTTCTCCTGCTTGTGCTCAACGTTTAAACTTGACTCCGGAGAAATTAGACTTTGACTTATCTGTGGAGACTCCGTTAGGAGAAACTGTTATCATATCCATGATTTATAAATCTTGTTTGATCCAAATGGGCACAATCACATTACCTGTTGATCTTATCTCTTTAAAGATACTTCCATTTGACGTAATTTTAGGAATTAATTGGTTAACTACTCATCATGCCAAAATTGATTATTTTCGTAAGGTTGTTAGTTCTCATATTCTTAACCAACCTGTTATGCAAATTCAAGAAGCCAAATTATTGAAGTCAAACACTTTCATATCAAGCCATAAAGCCATTCGTTTATTGAAAAACGGATGTCAAGCTTTCTTAGCCCATTTCATGGATTTAAACAAAAATACGTCAGATTTGAATGATATTTCTGTTGTTAGTGAATTTACTGATGTATTTTCTGAAGAATTTCCTGAAATACCCCCAGAGTGTGATATTAAATTTTGTATCGACTTTGAACCTGGTACAAAATCTATTTCTAAAATCTCTTATCAAATAGCTCCTATTGAACTTCAGGAGTTAAAAACTCAACTACAAGAGTTGGTACTCAAGCCTCTATCTGGTAACTTTCTTTGTGGAATGCACCAAAGTCAGACTCTCCGTAGGGGACGCTATATTTATTTGGTGGTAAAATAATAGGTGCTATTGTGACGTGCTATCCAAGATTGGGATATGAGTCACAGTTGAGAGCAACTTAAGTCAGTAATCAAATAATCTAGCTTTCTAGGCTTAGCTGGTTACTATCGAAGATTCATGAAAGAATTTTCTCGAATCGCTACTCCGTTAACTTAGCTAACTCAGAAAGATACAAAATTTGTATGGAGTGAGGAATGCGAGAAGATTTTTCAAGAGCTCAAGAGGCGACTCATTCGGAACCTGTTCTGACCATACCATCCTGGAAAAGCGAACTTGGTAGCTGACGCGTTGAGTAGAAGATCGTACGCGAGTACGAGTGCGATATTGTTGAACACAAAGACCTATTTTGTATAATTTATAAATAATAGAGATAGAGTTAATGACTCTAGGGACCTAAGTGATGATATACGAGTAAAATTGACTTTAATCGATAACGTTAAAGCCGCTCAAGCTACAGACCTGAAGTTGATGAATATAAAGAAGAAGGTGCAAGAATGTGTTATTCTAGAAGTAAGAGTCGATGAAGAGAAGAAAGCTCAAGCCTTCAATTTATTTGAAATTCTCAATCGAGTAGGAACTGTGACCTATAGACTCGTTTTAAACGCCAAGTATGTCGCGTGTTCATAACGATTATTTTGTATCGATGTTACGTAAATATATGGATGATCTGAACCACATTATTGATTAAGAATCGGACGAGATAGCGGAAGATTTAACGTATAAGGAGATACCTCAAGAGTTAGAATCTGAAATAAAATCAAGGTATCCCCATCTGTTTGGCATATCAGGTACGTATGTAAATTTTGGGGACGAAATTTCATAAAGAGGGGAGGTTGTAAGACCCCAACTTATTAATGAATAAAATCAAATTTTTTTAATTATTATTGTGAATAATAAGGTGTTAATTTGATATAATATTTTGGTAAATATGCAAATTTTACAAAATAAACAAGTGGTTATAAAATATTCATTGTTGTCGGGGAATATTCGTTTGGTCGTGAAATATTCTTTCTGTCGGAGAATATTCATACGACGGCGCAGTCATTTGTGGGCCCCATAACAGAATAACTGTCGGATGAAGAAAATGACAAAATTGAGTTTTTATAAATAACGGCGTAGTTGTTACCGTTAACACTGTTGAAATACCCGGTGGTTAAAATATAGTAATACGCATGGTTGCACAGTAGCACACGGTTTTGCACAGTATTTTTGAATTATTGATCCTTACGTAAGAAGGTACTACTCAATAATTGTTATAGTAGTTACTGTTCAATATTTTATTTTATTGATTCAATAATTACTGCGTTAATATTTTATATTATTGTTGTTTCAATAATTGTTATTGCATAGTATTTCCCATTATCAGATCAATAATTCATATTATTTGAATAATATTATTAGATAGCATTATTGGCAATGTCTAGAAAGTTCTGTCAAGGAGAGGTTTGGTCACCTAATTGCGCGCCAGTAAGGAGAAATTCTTATTGGAAAGCCCCCTCTTTCCTGTGAACGGCCTGGTTGTCATAATTGTGATTCTGTAATATTATTTGTGAATAATTAATTATTGATTTATATGATAAGGAAATATTTATTTGATGCAGATATAAATGATGGATTTATTTATGTGGTTATTATTGAAGGGATTAATGTTGAGGTGTTTTATCAGTATTTCTGTCGGAATTGAGGTATTAAAAATCAAATCAGTATTTTTCAGATATATTGCGTGAGATATAATTGTTAATCCGACCGTTGGATCGTTGTGATTTTTGGATATGTTATACATATATAAGTTGAGTATATGTCCATAAATTTTGAACCGTTAAAAATAAACGTATGATTTGTTATGAATTTTAAGAGGTGACTGACTCGGAAATTAGGTTTATGAATGATTTTGGTGGAAAATTCTAGAATTGAGTGAGCCCCACTTTTGGTTGGTAAGAAATGTGCTGAAATTTTTATTTAAATGTGGTGGGTGGGAATAGTAGCAGGTAAAGTCATCAGGTTGCAGGTCAAATCTGTTTCGGCGTGCTAACATTTTCCTATAAATAAAGGGCTAAGTTAAAATTGAAAATAACACCAGAAACATAAGCTTTCTCTCTTTCTCTCTCTATATTTTTGAGTGTATTTTGTGAGTATTTAGATACTTTGTGAGTTTCTATTTATCAGTGCAAGTTTTCTTCAGCCTTGTACATATATTCTAGTCAGAAGTACTATTCGTTTGAAGTAAGGAATGTTATTTTCTTTTTAAATGATATTATTTTTTTCAATATCATTATGCCGAAATATTGGTTTGAACTTTTTATCAAATTTGTAACTTTTTGTGTCGGGGTTACTATTCACGTATATGACATTATTCACGTATACGACACTATTCACGAATACAGCACTATTCTCCGAAAAATAAAATTTTCTTCTTTTTATCCAAGATGGCTATTATGGTTACTATCTTTGATTGTATCCATGTTTTGATCATTATTTTTGAATTCTACTTCGAAATTAGTTATTTCGAAGTATTATTGAACTTGGATAAACTGTAATATGAATCCCTAATATTTATTCTTTTATCTCACTTGATTCATTTTTTTAAAAGATATTTTTCATCATCCTTAGTCCTAAATGATGATATTACTGAATATCTTTGGCCTGTAGTGCAAAGATGAATGATTACCTGATGAATATCTTTGGCCCGTAGTGCAAAGATGAACAGGTGTTGAGATGAACATGACCAACTGAGTATTATTCTTGAATTTTACTCCACAAAGTAGTATCATGTTGACAATTTGGACGTTATTGATTTCTGGATAAATAAAATTATAAATCTTTAAAATTTATCCTTGAACTTGTTTAATTGAATTATTATATCATTGTCATCATCCTCATGTTTATATTCTGTTGAAAGTCATCTGTGGCCTGTAGTGTGTAAGACCCCAAATTATTAATAAATGAAATTTAATTCCTCTATTTATTATTTTGAAATAGTAAGGGTTGATTTGATTAATGTGGTTAGTTATGGGTAAAATGCGCAAATATTTTAAATAAGCAAGTGGACCTAAAATATTCATTATTGTCGGGGAATATTTGTTTGGTCGTGGAATATTCTTGTTGTCGGAGAATATTCGTACGACGGCGCAGCCTTGTGTGGGCCCCATAATAGAAAACGATTGGATGAAGAAAACGACAAAAATAAGTTGTTTATAAATAACGGCGTAGTTGTTACCGTTAATATTGTTGGAATACCCGGTGGTTAAAACACGGTAATACGCGTAGCACACGGTATTGCACCAATTATTGATTCTTACGTAAGAAGGCACTACTCAATAATTGTTACAGTAATTACTGTTCAATATTATATTTTATTGACTCAATAATTGCTGCGTTGATATTTTATATTACTGTTGTTTCAATAATTGTCACTACGAAGTATTTTTCATTATCGGAGCAATAATTCATATTATCTGAATAATATTATTAGATAACATTATTGGCAATGTCTAGAAAGTTCTGTCTAAGGAGAGGTTTGGTCATCTAATTGTGCGCCAGTAAGGAGAGATCCTTATTGGAAAGCCCCCTCTTTCTTGGGAACGGCCTGGTTGCAAGTACTGTGATTCTGTAATATTATTTGTGTATAATTAATTATTGATTTATATGATGAGGAAAATATTAATTTTATGTGGATATAGATGGAGAAAATTTTTAATGTGACAATTGTTGAAAATTAATATTTTATCTTTTTCTGATAAAATAATTCATTAAAATATATTATTTTAATAATATATTGATGGTGGTATTTTTAAAATGAATGTGGGATATATGAGTATATGGGGAGGAAGAGTATTTTTGTGGCATTAAATGATTAACACATGTTTTGTGTGTTGGTGGACATAATTCTTGACCGAAAATTTATTATTGACTATAAAATCGCCCGTTTATGGATTTTGGGCAATTTCTGTTTGGAATTTGGAAAAACTTTCTTCTGGAAAGTTGTAGAGAATTGAATTTCCTATAAAAACTCGCGAGATTCGAATTTTCTGATAAAAGGGCTATTTATTATGAATTATTGAATTTCTGAAGTTCCGAAATAATTGATTTTTGGAAGTGTTATTTATTATTTTGAAGAAAAACGTTTTTTGGCATTTAAGTGGGCTAACATGTGATATAAATGGGCTGAGATTAGATGTCTAGAGGTGGGCTAAGGAAAATTTGATAAATATATTATTATTATATTAAATTTTCTGCTTTGGTGTTCTAAGCATTTTCCTATAAATAGGGTGCTTAGGTTAGAATTGAAATCACACCAGAAACACAAGTTTCTCTCTATTTATCTCTCTATAACGAGCGTATTCTTGTGAGTATTTGATACTTTGAGTGTTGCTTTACGGTGCAAGTTTTCCTTCAGCACTATATCTAGTATTCCAGTCAGAAGTACCGTCTTTCCGAGGTAAGGGATGTTATTTCTTCTTAAATGATATTATTTTCTTCAATATCATTATGCCGAAGTATTGATCTGAACTTTTTATCAAATTTAGAACTTTTCATGTCGGGGTTACTATTCATGAGTTACTATTCACGAGTTACTATTCACGAGTTACTATTCACCGAAAAATGAAATTTCCTTCTTTTCGTCCAAATATCTATTCTGGATACTAGCTTTGATTGTATCCATGTTTTGATCATTCTTGAATTTTACTTCACTATGATAAGGTATTTTTGGACATAGATAAATCGAAATACGAATCCTTAATATTTGTTATTTTGCTTCACTGGATTCGTTTTCTTTAAAATATTTTTCATCATCCTCAGTCTTAAATGATGATATAACTGAATATCTTTGGCCTGTAGTGCAAAGATTAATAATTTCTGATGAATATCTTTGGCCCGTAGTGCAAAGATGAACAGGTGTTGAGGTGAACATGACCAACTGATGAATATCTTTGGCCTGTAGTGCAAAGATGACTATTTGATACAAGATATTTATTGATTGATATTACAGGGATAAAATGTTGATGATGGGCTTTTAAATTCATAGATAATCGTAGATTTCATTCTCTACGTAACTTTTCTATGAATTATTATTTTCCGCTGCGAATATTGATTTAAAACTTGTTGTCTATTGTATTCTATTAAATTTTTCCCTGTTGAAGACTAACGATAATTTGTTGTATATTATCTTAGTCATAATATTCTCTACTGGGCTAGTTGAGCTCACCCTTTTCCTTGTTGTTCCATTTTCTTCTCAGGAGGCGAGAATGTAGCAAGTACTAGTCGGGGTATGGAATGAAGGTTCTAGGAAGTTGTTTTAGTAGTCCTCACCATTTTTTTTGTAAAGTATTGTACCAATAATTGTAATGAGGACTTATTTGAGTGTGGATATTGTCTAGATGACAATATTTGTATTTACACTCACAGTTTTTATGTTGTATTAATAAAGTTGTAGTTGTTTCTGTACCATGTTATTGACGACTCAGAATGGGTGTTGTATACCTGTTTTGGGGGCGTCACAGTTGGTATCAGAGCTTAGGGATATGATCTCTGGCGGAGATCGGGGAATAGAACTAGGAGGGGAGAGACGAGTAAATCCTTCGCTAGTGTGTCCTACCTAAGCTTATTTGTTGGTCGGTCATAATATAGGGATATTATGTGATTTGTTAATTTGTTAAATTAACCCTTGTTTTATGGCAGTATTTAAGAATGTCGACTGAGAATGTTAACAGTGGAGTAAATGAAACCGTGGAGACACATGTACTCACCAATGAGGAGAACGTGCAACAGGCTGGCAATGTTCCTCCTGTGAACAACACCACTGAGCAGACGGTGAACGATGAGATGTTTAGAAGCTTTTTGCGATTCATGCAAAACCAGACGAAGGAGATTCCTGTTCAAAATATAGGAAGAAATAATGGCAACGCACAGCTGGTCACAGCCAAGCAGTTCAAAGAGTTGGGACCACCAGAATTCTGGAGAAAGCCGGATCCGATTAAGGTGGAGACATGGGTCAAGCAAATTACCAAGATATTTGATGTCTTGGGATGCACGGAGGAACAGAAGGTTCCATTCGCCACCTTTATGTTCCGTGGCGAGGCAGACTGTTGGTGGGAGTCTGTAAAGCGTACCCATCTAGCCGCACTCAGCATGTCTTGGGAGACATTTCAGAAACTATTCAATGACAAGTACTTTCCTGAAAGTATTCGTCATATGAAGGAGGTAGAGTTTATTAGACTGGAGCAGAATAACATGACGGTGTCCCAGTACGAGGCGAAGTTTGCAGAGTTATCCAGGTTTGCACCTCATTTGGTGGAGAATGAGGAACGTATGACACGGATGTTTCTGAGAGGTTTGAAACCCGGCATACGTCAATATCTCATTTCTCATAAATTTTCTCTCTATTCAGATGTTGTCAACAGGGCTCAATTGTTGGAGCGAGATAACGAGTACGGTCAACCGAGGGACCACAACCAGGATCATATCGGTGACAACAGTCATCAGAACAATGATAACCAGCGGAGAAAGAAAAGTACAGACAAGAACGGCAACCACTCTGGTGGTAATCGTGGCTATGAAAATAGAAGAAGCGAGTCGGGAGGAGATTTTAAAAAGAGGAGATTCAACAATGATAATACAAAGACGTCAGCACCGGCAGCAACTGGTTCCAAGGGAGGAGAACGACCACCGGTTATATGCTATAAATGTGGAAAAGAGGGACATATCAGCCCAAACTGTCCACAACAGTTCAAGGTATGCTATAATTGTGGAAAGGAAGGACATATCGCTCGAGATTGTACGATAGCGAAACCAAGTTCAGCGGGGACGGTGACTCAAAAGGCTGCCCCAGAAAAGTCAAAGTCAACGGTTCCTGGAAGAGCGTTTGTCGTGACTGGTCAACATGTGAGGAACCCAAACGAGGTGATCACGGGTAAGCTAATCATAAATTCATGTGAAGTTTATACCTTACTAGATACCGGTGCTACCCATTCATTTATTTCTCCTACTTGTGCTCAACGTTTAAACTTGACTCCAGAGAAATTAGACTTTGATTTATCTGTGGAGACTCCGTTAGGGGAAACTTTCATCACATCCACTGTTTATAAATCTTGTTTGATCCAAGTTGGCACCATCACCTTACCTGTTGACCTTATCTCTTTAAAGATACTTGCATTTGACGTGATTTTAGGAATTGATTGGTTAACTACTCATCATGCCAAAATTGATTGTTTTCGTAAGGTGGTTAGTTTTCATATTCCTAATCAACCTGTTGTTCGAATTCAAGCAACAAAGCCATTAAAATCAATCACTGTCATATCAAGTCATAAAGCCATTCGTTTATTGAAAAACGGATGTCAAGCTTTCCTAGCCCATGTTATGGATTTGAATAAAGACACGTCAAATTTGAATAATATTCCTGTTGTTAGTAACTTTTCTGACGTATTTCCTGAAGAACTTCCCGGTCTACCCCCGGAACGTGAAGTTGAATTCTTTATTGATCTTGAACCTGGTACAAAGCCTATTTCTAAAACCCCATATCGAATGGCTCCTATTGAACTTCAGGAGTTAAAATTCCAACTACAAGAGTTGTTGGACATCGGTTTCATTCGTCCTAGTACATCTTCTTGGGGTGCTCCTGTTTTATTTGTAAAGAAGAAAGACGGGAGTATGCGACTTTGTATCGATTACCGGGAATTAAACCATGTCACCATCAAGAATAGGTATCCGCTACCTCGTATTGATGACCTGTTTGACCAGTTACAAGGAGCACAATTCTTTTCAAAAATCGATCTTCGTTCTGGATATCATCAGCTGAAGGTTAAAACTGAGGATATTCCGAAGACTGCCTTTAGAACTTGGTACGGGCATTATGAATTCTTAGTCATGTCTTTTGGATTGACTAATGCTCCTGCGGCTTTCATGGATATGATGAACCGAGTATTCAAGGATTATTTGGATCAGTTCGTTGTTGTCTTTATTGATGACATCCTTATATATTCCAAAAGCCGTGAAGATCATGAGCACCATTTGAAGCTGGTACTCCAAAGGCTGCGTGAAAACAAGCTATATGCTAAGTTGAAGAAATGCGAGTTCTGGCTTGAGGAAGTAGCATTCCTAGGGCACGTGGTGTCAAAATATGGAGTATCTGTGGACCCGGCGAAGATTGAAGCAATACAGAGCTGGGAGCAACCGAAGACGGTGACCGATGTACGTAGCTTTCTGGGCTTAGCTGGTTATTATCGGAGATTCGTAGAAGGGTTTTCTCGAATCGCTACCCCGTTAACTCAGCTGACTCGAAAGGATATCAAATTCGTATGGAGCGAAGAATGCGAGAAGAGTTTCCAAGAGCTTAAGAGGAGACTCATTTCGGCACCTGTTCTGACAATACCATCTGGTTCGGATGGATTTGTTATCTACAGCGATGCTTCAGGCAAAGGGTTAGGATGTGTTCTCATGCAACGTGGGAAAGTCATAGCCTATGCCTCGCGACAATTTAAAGAATATGAGAGGAATTATCCTACTCATGATCTAGAGTTGGCAGCAGTCATTTTCGCACTAAAGATCTGGAGGCACTATCTATATGGGGAGAAAGTGGAGATATATTCAGACCATAAAAGCCTCAAATATTTCTTCACTCAAAAAGAACTCAACATGCGGCAACGACGTTGGCTCGAGCTGTTGAAAGATTACGACCACACTATTCAATACCATCCTGAAAAAGCAAACGTGGTAGCTGACGCGTTGAGTAGAAGATCATATGCAGGAACGAGTGCGATGATGTCAAGTATACGCGTAGAACCAACTTTAATCGATAAAGTTAAAGTTGCTCAAGCTACAGACCCGGAGCTGATGCGTATGAAGAAGAAAGTGCAAGAAGGTGCTATTCCAGAAGCAAGAATCGATGAAGAAGGAATACTTCGAGTCCACTCTAGACTTCGTGTTCCTAACGATTCTGATTTAAAGTACAAGATCATGATGGAGGCACACAATACACCATTTGCAATCCATCCTGGAAGTACTAAAATGTATCGTGATCTTCGACATACATTTTGGTGGAACAATATGAAGAGAGAGATTGCAAAGTTTATCTCGAGGTGTTTAACTTGTCAACGTGTAAAGGCGGAGCATCAAGTATCAAATGGTCCATTGCAACCACTTGAGATTCCGAAATGGAAGTGGGAGCACATTACCATGGATTTTGTTACGGGTCTTCCCACGGTTTCTCAAGGTATAAATGCTATTTGGGTTATAGTTGATAGATTAACCAAGTCTGCTCATTTCTTGCCGATACGGGAGACTTATTCCCTTGAACGTCTTGCTAGTATGTACGTGAATGAGATTGTAAGGTTGCATGGCATGCCAGTATCCATAGTTTCGGATCGTGACCCAAGATTCACTTCAAGATTTTGGGTTAGCTTGCAAAAAGCTATGGGCACGAATTTATGGTTTAGTTCGGCATACCATCCTCAAACGGACGGGCAATCAGAGAGGACTATTCAAACTCTTGAAGATCTATTAAGACTTTGTGTCCTCAATTTCAAAGGAAGTTGGGATAAGTACCTACCATTGGTGGAATTCTCCTACAACAACAGTTATCAAGCAAGTATAGGCGTGGCTCCCTTTGAAGCATTGTATGGACGAAAGTGTCGCTCTCCAGTATGTTGGGATGAGGTGGGAGAAGCGTTGTTGTTGGGACCAGAGTTGGTACGAATGACTACAGAGAAGATCCAAACGATTCGATAACGTATACAAACGGCACAGGATCGACAAAAGAGTTATGTGGATCTTCATCGAAAGGACGTGGAATTTGACATTGGGGATCATGTATTATTACATGTAGCTCCATGGAAAGGAGTTACAAGATTTGGGAAGAGAGAAAAGCTCAATCCACGATTTATTGGTCCATTTCAGATTCTTGACCGAGTAGGAAATATGGCCTATAGACTTGCGTTACCTCCAAGTATGTCTCGTGTTCATAATATTTTTCATATATCTGTGCTTCGTAAATATGTGAAAGACCCGAACCATGTTATTGAGTTAGAACCGGACGAGATAGCTGAAGACTTAACGTACGAGGAGGTACCTGTCAAGATCATGGATAAGAAGGAGCATGTCCTACGCACGAAGGTCATACCACAAGTTAAAGTTTTGTGGAGAAACCATGCTATTGAGGAAATGACCTGGGAGTTGGAAACGGAAATGAAAGCGAGGTATCCTCATCTTTTCGAAACACCAGGTACGTATGTCAATTTCGAGGACGAAATTTCATAAGGAGGGAAGGTTGTAAGACCCCAAATTATTAATAAATAAAATTTAATTCCTCTATTTATTATTTTGAAATAGTAAGGGTTGATTTGATTAATGTGGTTAGTTATGGGTAAAATGCGCAAATATTTTAAATAAGCAAGTGGTCCTAAAATATTCATTATTGTTGGGAAATATTTGTTTGGTCGTGGAATATTCTTGTTGTCGGGGAATATTCGTACGACGGCGCAGCCTTGTGTGGGCCCCATAACAGAAAACGATTGGATGAAGAAAACGACAAAAAAAAGTTGTTTATAAATAACGGCGTAGTTGTTACCGTTAATACTGTTGGAATACCCGGTGGTTAAAACACGGTAATACGCGTAGCACACGGTATTGCACCAATTATTGATTCTTACGTAAGAAGGCACTACTCAATAATTGTTACAGTAATTACTGTTCAATATTGTATTTTATTGACTCAATAATTGCTGCGTTGATATTTTATATTACTGTTGTTTCAATAATTGTCACTACGCAGTATTTTTCATTATCGGAGCAATAATTCATATTATCTGAATAATATTATTAGATAACATTATTGGCAATGTCTAGAAAGTTCTGTCTAAGGAGAGGTTTGGTCATCTAATTGCGCGCCAGTAAGGAGAGATCCTTATTGGAAAGCCCCCTCTTTCCTGGGAACGGCCTGGTTGCAAGTACTGTCATTCTGTAATATTATTTGTGTATAATTAATTATTGATTTATATGATGAGAAAAATATTAATTTTATGTGGATATAGATGGAGAAAATTTTTAATGTGACAATTGTTGAAAATTAATATTTTATCTTTTTCTGATAAAATAATTCATTTAAATATATTATTTTAATAATATATTGATGGTGGTATTTTTACAATGAATGTGGAATATATGAGTATATGGGGAGGAAGAGTATTTTTGTGGCATTAAATGATTAACACATGTTTTGTGTGTTGGTGGACATAATTCTTGACCGAAAATTTATTATTGACTATAAAATCGCCCGTTTGTGGATTTCGGGCAATTTCTGTTTAGAATTTGGAAAAACTTTCTTCTGCAAAGTTGTAGAGAATTGAATTTCCTATAAAAACACGCGAGATTCAAATTTTCTGATAAAAGGGCTATTTATTATGAATTATTGAAGTTCTGAAGTTCCGAAATAATTGATTTTTGGAAGTGTTATTTATTATTTTGAAGAAAAATGTTTTTTGGCATTTAAGTGGGCTAACATGTGATATAAATGGGCTGAGATCAGATGTCTAGAGGTGGGCTAAGAAAAATTTGATAAATATATTATTATTATATTAAATTTTCTGCTTTGGTGTTCTAAGCATTTTCCTATAAATAGGGTGCTTAGGTTAGAATTGAAATCACACCAGAAACACAAGTTTCTCTCTATTTCTCTCTCTATAACGAGCGTATTCTTGTGAGTATTTGATACTTTGAGTGTTGCTTTACGGTGCAAGTTTTCCTTCAGCACTATATCTAGTATTCCAGTCAGAAGTACCGTCTTTCCGAGGTAAGGGATGTTATTTCTTCTTAAATGATATTATTTTTTTCAATATCATTATGCCGAAGTATTGATCTGAACTTTTTATCAAATTTAGAACTTTTCATGTCGGGGTTACTATTCATGAGTTACTATTCATGAGTTACTATTCACGAGTTACTATTCACCGAAAAATGAAATTTCCTTCTTTTCGTCCAAATATCTATTCTGGATACTAGCTTTGATTGTATCCATGTTTTGATCATTCTTGAATTTTACTTCACTATGATAAGGTATTTTTGGACATAGATAAATCGAAATACGAATCCTTAATATTTGTTATTTTGCTTCACTGGATTCGTTTTCTTTAAAATATTTTTCATCATCCTCAGTCTTAAATAATGATATAACTGAATATCTTTGGCCTGTAGTGCAAAGATTAATGATTTCTGATGAATATCTTTGGCCCGTAGTGCAAAGATGAACAGGTGTTGAGGTGAACATGACCAACTGATGAATATCTTTGGCCTGTAGTGCAAAGATGACTATTTGATTCAAGATATTTATTGATTGATATTACATGGATAAAATATTGATGATGGGCTTTTAAATTCATAGATAATCGTAGATTTCATTCTCTACGTAACTTTTCTATGAATTATTATTTTCCGCTGCGAATATTGATTTAAAACTTGTTGTCTATTGTATTCTATTAAATTTTTCCCTGTTGAAGACTAACGATAATTTGTTGTATATTATCTTAGTCATAATATTCTTTACTGGGCTAGTTGAGCTCACCCTTTTCCTTGTTGTTCCATTTTCTTCTCAGGAGGCGAGAATGTAGCAAGTACTAGTCGGGGTATAGAATGAAGGTTCTAGGAAGTTGTTTTAGTAGTCCTCACCATTTTTTTATAAAGTATTGTACCAATAATTGTAATGAGGACTTATTTGAGTGTGGATATTGTCTAGATGACAATATTTGTATTTACACTCATAGTTTTTATGTTGTATTAATAAAGTTGTAGTTGTTTCTGTACCATGTTATTGACGACTCAGAATGGGTGTTGTATACCTGTTTTGGGGGCGTCACATAGTGCATAGATGGACTTGGTATGATTATGATCAGGAATTATTCGGTATAATCATGACCGTAATGTTACAAATGATGTGGTAAAAGTCCTCATTGGCCCGTAGTGCATTGATGGATAATTTTTTGTATGATTATGGCCATGGATTCTCTTCGACCAAGGGTGCAAAGATGAATTATTTTATGGCATGATCATGATCGTTGATAAAAACACGATTATCTTTGGCCCGTAGTGCAGGGATGATTCGATGATGTGGATTATTTATTAAGCTCAATCTCAGCAATAAAATTGATGATAAATCTTATAAATCATAGAAGATAGTAGGTTTTATGCTCTACTTGACCCTTCTAATGGATTGCTTTTTCTGCTGCAATTGTTGAGCTAAAACTTGTTGTCTATTATATTTTATCAGAGTTTTTCCTATTGAAGACTAATGATAATTTGTTGTACATTATCTTAGTCATAATATTTTTACTGGGCTAGTTGAGCTCACCCTTTCTTTCACTGTTCTCTTCAGGAAATGAGAATATTGCTGGGACTAGTCGGGGAATGGATTGACGGTCCAAATAGTTGCATTAGTAGTCCTCACTATTCTGTGAAATAGTGTGATAATTGTAATGAGGACTCCTTTTGAGTTTGTATACTCTCTAGTAGACAATATTTGTATTCAAACTCACAGTATATGTGTTGTCGTATTCTGCACGACAATTGTATTACTAAAGTTATATTTGTTTCTGTACCATGTGTTTGGCGACTTAGAATGGGTGATGTATACCTATTTTGGGGGCGTCACACAAACTCTAACATACGTAGAATAATATAACGTATATAGTAATAATAGATATATTAAGTATAGGATTTTAACTGATATCAGTTATAGAATTTTGAAAATCAAAAGCCATAAGACTTGTTTGGCTAGCTAACTAAAAACAACTCATTAACCTTTACACCTTGTTTGGTAAACCTAATTAAAACAAATGGATTAATCCTTATACTTTATTTGATAAAACATCATTAGATTAAAGACTTTAATATGCAATAAGACATGTTTGGCAAAACTAAATTAAACTCTTTTAAATTATTTTAATAACTCCTTTATAGCAAGGTTATTTGTCACACTTCTAATAAATTAAATAATCAATTTAATCAATTCAAATATTAATCTATTAAATTACTTTCACACATAAATCATTATCACATAATTATAATTTATTTTATCATTTTATTCAACCAACTAACACTTTATTTTAATCACAATTCCAATTAAAATATTATAATTCATTTAATCACTATAAGCTCTCTAATTAAATTATTAAATTAGTATATAATCTCATCACAATTTATTTTCTTAACTCCTTAATTATTTTCTTACAAATAATTAACTAAATCAAATCAATCAAATTAATTAACAATATCAAATCAATCAAATTGAATAATTATTTATTAAACAATAAACATAACCATTAAATATTTATATAACTCAAATAAATATTTTAAATTAAATAAAAAAAATCTGGAATGTTACGTCATTTCCCTCTTAAAAGAATTATGTCCTCAGAATCACAATTCAAACAAATCATTCGTTACATTCTTCCCTACTTACAAAGATTATGTCCCCAGAATCGAAGTCACAGATTAAACAAATAACTCCGGGTAATCTTTCATCATTTTATCTTCGTGTTCCCACGTAGCTTCTTCAGCGTTGTGGTTTCTCCATATCACCTTCACAGAAGGTATAACTTTATTCCTGAGCACCTGTTCTTTCCTGTCAACTATCTGGATAGGAGTCTCTTCATAAGACAAGTCTTTATCAAACTGCAACGGTTCGTACTCGATCACGTGTTTGTAATCGGGCTTATATGGTCGTAACACCGAAATATGAAAAACATTGTGAATGTTTTCCAACTTTGGAGGTAGAGCTATCTTGTGACAACCCCAAAATAGGTCCATTCCATCCAACCTATTCTGAGTCGCCAAATACATGGTACAGAAAATAACTACAACTTTATTACAACAATTGTCGTGCAAAATACAACAACACATATGCTGTGAGCTTGGATACAAATATATACCAAATGTGACTCATGTTCCAACCGTGAACATCACCTCACAATAACACCTTACATAAAGGTATAGTCAAAAATTGTTTTAGAAATTAGAATCTTTTGGAAGTGCTCAAGGAAACCTTCGTACATGGGAGGCCACGCGTCTAGGTTATGATAGATATCATATGGCCACAGAATTATCCTTGGATGATCCAATAGACCCCAAAGAAAAACGAGAAGATTACTATCATATTCTTCCCAATGGTGAGTCTTCTCTTGACTTATCATTATCTCCACTGTCTCTAATTGAGAATTATACTTCAAACAAACACCAAGATTATATAGGTAGTGCCCATAGATATACTCAGCAAGTGGATGAGCACAACCCTGTCCTATGATGACACGAGGTTGTATGTCATTAGACATCTTGTATGACAGTGGCAAAACACCCTTCCAACGTTAGGTTCGCCTCACCCTATTGGATTCACCAAATATAACTACTAAATGAACTTTTCTATACTGCTTCGGGAGAACATCCACAGCTAGAGACCACCGTTCTATTTTCCCGTTACCCTCGCTCGACCCAGCTACACTCTTATTACCTGAAAGGAATTGTGAAGCAAAAGGGTGAGCACAACTAGCTCAGTAAAGAATATCATGACTAAAGATAATTCAATTATCAATAGCCTTCATCAATAATAAATCAGAGATTTAAAACATATGGTAAATGATAAAAATTTCAACCATAGTTGCAGCGGAACGAGCAATCCATTAGAAGAGTCAAATAGACTATAAAGTCTATTATCTTCTCCATGTTAAAAATCCACCAACAATATTTTATCCATGTAACATCACTCAACAGTTCCTTTCCAC
Source organism: Panax notoginseng (assembly GCA_016801055.1). Lineage (NCBI taxonomy): Eukaryota > Viridiplantae > Streptophyta > Magnoliopsida > Apiales > Araliaceae > Panax > Panax notoginseng. The sequence continues at coordinate 225,659,025 of CM029013.1, read as the reverse complement.
AATCATATGAATAACTCATAATCATAATTGTGACTATAAATTTTTCTTCGCACCCAGGACGAAGAATATTTTCATCACCTGTCTTTACCTGAAACATCAAAGATCATGGTTATACCAAATCACAATTCCTGTTTATAATCATACTACCAAATCCATCTTTGCACTACGGGCCAAAGATATTCATCAACAAACCATCTTTGCACTACGGGCCAAAGATATTCATCAACAAACCATCTTTGCACTACGGGCCAAAGATATTCAACAACAGTTCATCTTTGTACTACGGGCCAAAGATATTCATCTACAGGCCATCTTTGCACTACATGCCAAAGATATTCATCAACAATTCATATTTGCACTACAGGCCAAATATATTCATATCTCAAAGAAATATATAATCATTTCAGAATTTATATAAACAATAATTATAACCATGTTGATCAATTCACCTTTGCACTTAAGCTTAAGATATTCAATTATAAATTCATTGGTCATGATCATACCAGTCACAATTCAACTTTGCACTACAGGCCAAAGAGAACCCTAGTCATGATCATACCAATAATCTACCCATCTTTACACTCCAGTGAAAGAGAATTTCAACATCAGGGTTATAAAAATGTTATATATGATGATAAAAATAATATGATCAACATATAGTTTTAATCTCAAGAGTAATATTCGTAACTCATGAATAGTAACCCCGACACAAAAGATAGAAATTCTACAATAAAATTCATACCAATATTTCGGTATAATGATATTGAAAGAATAACATTACTTAAATTTATAAACAATTTATTTTAATTGTTTACACTTTACTAATTAATGTATTTAATCATCATAAAATGCCAACTCTTACAATTTCATCATCAATAACCAAAACTCTCATCAAAAATCTGCATATACCTCATATAGGATTCTCAAGCCATAAAATCCTATTTTCCAATTTTCTTTCTTCACAAAACATATTTAATTCGTTTACTCATAACTAGACTATTTTCATGAAAAATACCAAATCAGTTCCAAAAATATTTCTTTTCTGTGATTTAGCATAATATAGTCCCATAGTGAACATATATTTTTCTCAGAATTTTTAAAATTCATTTACTATTTTCCATATGGCCAAAACCGTCGAATATTTAGACATTTATCATAAATTGTACTTTTATCCAAAAATTTCGAAATTTACAGAGTATACTTCTATCATATACATGTACTCCCAATAAAAATTTCATCAATTTTGGAGTTAACCACAAGGAATTATAAGCAGTTACTTTTAAAATAGTCTTTTCTCATAAAATTCATAACTCTCAATCTATACATCCAAAAATCACCATTTTTGGACACAATCAATAAAACTCATCAAAATATCATTTTAAATTTTTCCAGAATTTTTGAAATTCAGAAAAATTACGAAACTGAAAAACATAACAACCCTTAAAATCCCTTAATATCCCTTACTATCCCTTACCTCAAAAGAGCAGTACTTCTGACTGGATATCGAATATGATGCTGAAGGAAACTTGCACTGATGAATAGAAACTCACAGAGTATCTAAATACTCACAAAATACACTCAATAATCTAGAGAGAGAAAGAGAGAAAACTTATGTTTCTGGTGTGATTTTCAATTCTAACTTAGCCCTCTATTTATAGAAAAATTTTGGTAGGTTTGACCTGCAACCTGATGGCTTTACCTGCTACTATTCCCACCCACCACATTTGAAATATAATTCAGCACATTTCTTCACCAACCACAAGTGGGGCCCACCAATTCTAGAATTTTCCACCAAAATGATAAACTCCGAAAATTCAACAATTTCTGAACCAGACATCTCGTAAAATTCATAACAAATCATACGTTCATTTTTAACGGTTCAAAATTTGTGGACATATACTCAACTTATATATGTATAACATATCCAAAAATTACCACGATCCAACGGTTGGATTAAAAATTATAACCCTCGCAAAATATCTCAAAAACCCTGATTTTTAATACCTCCATTCCGACAAAAATACGGATAAAAATTTCAACATTAACTCCTTCATTTTTTAACCACAAAAATATATCCCTCATTTATATCCACATAAAATAAATATTTTCTTATCATATGAATCAATAATTAATTATTCACAAATAATATTACAGAATCACATTTATGACAACCAGGTCGTTCCCAGGAAAGAGGGGGCTTTCCAATAAGAATTGTTCCTTACTGGCGCGCAATTAGATGACCAAATCTCTCCTTAGACAGAACTTTCTAGACATTGCCAATAATGCTATCTAATAATACTATTCAAATAATATGAATTATTGATCTGATAAAGGAAAATACTGTGCAGCAACAATTATTGAAACAACAATAATATAAAATATCAACGCAACAATTATTGAATCAATAAAATAAAATATTGAACAGTAACTACTGTAACAATTATTGAGTAGTGCCTTCTTACGTAAGAATCAATAATTTCAAAAATACTGTGCAATACCGTGTGCTACTGTGCAATAACGCGTATTACTGTATTTTAACCACTGGGTATTCCAACAGTGTTAACGGTAACAACTACGCCGTTATTTGTAAAAACTCAAATTTGTCATTTCCTTCACCCGACAGTTATTCTGTTATGGGGCCCACAAATGGCTGCGCCGTCGTACGAATATTCCCCGACAGAAAGAATATTCCACGACCAAACGAATATTCCCCGACAACAATGATTATTTTATAACCACTTGCTTAAAAAAAATTCATATTTCACCCATAACTTTAAAATTTTATCAATTTAACCATTTACTGAATAGAAAAATTGAATACTTTTATTTCATAAAATTCGGGGTCTTACATATCTCGTAAGCCACCTCTCGAACTCTTCGTAGCACCTCGAAGGGTCCAATAAACCTCGGGCTTAGCTTTCCCTTCTTACCGAAATGAATTTTCCCCTTCCAAGGAGAAACTTTTAGGAACACATAACTTCCTACGTCAAATGCACGATCTTGCCTATGTTGATCAGCATACTTCTTCTGTCGGTCTTGACCTGCTACCAATCTTGTCCTGATGAGTTTGACAACGTCAGCAGTTTGTTGCACTAGTTCCAGTCCTAGCAGTTGACGTTCACCGACTTCATCCCAGCATAGTGTAGTTCAGCACTTTCTATCGTACAATACCTCGTAAGGCGGCATGCCGATGCTCGCGTGGTAACTGTTGTTGTAAGCGAATTCCACCAATGGTAAATATTCTTCCCAGCTACCTTTGAAATCCATGACGCATGCTCTAAGCATATCTTCCAATGTCTGAATCGTTCGTTCGCTTTGGCCATCTGTTTGTGGATGATAAGCCGTACCCATTCGCAACTGTGTCCTCATGCATTCTTATAGTCTCTTCCAGAAATTGGACGTGAATCGCGGATCTCTATTGGACACAATTGATACTGGCACTCCATGCCTCGAAACGATCTCTTTAATGTACAATCTTGCCAACTGATCAAGATTGAATCTAATCTTTATTGGTAGAAAGTGTGCTGACTTTGTCAGACGGTCCACTATCACCCAAATCGCATCGCATCCTCTCTGAGTAGTTGGAAGACCCACCACAAAATCCATTGTGATGTGTTCCCATTTCCATTCTAGTATTTCCAACGGTTGAAGTAATCCACTGGGTCTTTGATGTTCGGCTTTTACTCTTTGACATGTCAAGCATTTCGCTACGCATTCTGCAACGTCCCTTTTCATATTCGGCCACCAAAAATGTCGGCGCAAATCTTGATACATTTTCGTGCTTCCTGGATGAATTGAATATTTTGAGCTATGAGCTTCGGTCAAAATTTCTTCTTTCAGCTTTGGTGTTGCTGGAACTCAGATTCTTCCCACAAATCGTAGTAGTCCTTCGGTGTCTATCTTGTATTTTACATCACTACTCTCAATCAGATTCTCTTTGATTTTCCCACACTCTTCATCTTGTAGTTGAGCATTCTTCAATTTGTCCACTAAAGTTGGATCAGCTTCTATCTGGAATAGTTGTTCGTCAGATTCTTTTGGAAATTTGATTTCCAACTCCTGTTTTGTCATTGCTGAAATGAGCTCCTCCTGAGTTGTTATCAGCATCAACTTCTCTCGACCTTTCCTGCTTAAAGCATCTACCACCACATTCGCTTTGCCCGGATGATAAAAGATCTCACAATCGTAATCTTTTATCAGTTCCATCCACCTTCTTTGACGCATGTTCAAATCCTTCTGAGTGAAAATATACTTCAAACTTTTGTGGTATGTGTAGATCTCACATTTCTCTCCATAAAGATAGTGCCTCCATATCTTCAGAGCAAATACAACTACAGCCAATTCCAAATCATGAGTCGGATACCCTTTCTCATAATCCTTCAGTTGTCTTGATGCATACGCAATAACTCTGTCGTTCTGCATAAGAACACAACCCAACCCTTTGTGTGAGGCATCACTATACACCACAAAATTTCCTATATTATATGGTAATGTCAACACAGGTGCCACACTTAGCTTCTTCTTCAAATCTTGGAAACTCTCTTCACATCTCTCCGTCCAAACGAATTTTACAGCTTTCCTTGTCAAATTTGTTAGCGGAGTGGCTATCTTAGAAAAATCTTGAATAAATCATCTATAATAACCGGCCAGTCCCAGAAACTCCTCACTTTCGACGGTGTTCTTGGTTGTTCCCAATTGATTACAGCTTCCACTTTTGACGGATCCACTGAAATCCCATCCTTGTCAATAACATGACCCAAAAATTGTACACGGTCGAGCCAAAATTCGCACTTAGAGAATTTCGCGTACAGCTTTTCCTTCCTTAGTGTTTCCAATGTCAAACATAAATGTTCCACGTGTTCTTTCTGAGTTTTGGAATACACCAGAATGTCATCAATAAATACCATTACAAACTTGTCTAAGAATGGTTTAAACACCCTGTTCATCAAATCCATGAACGCAGCAGGTGCATTGGTTAAACCAAAAGACATCACCAGAAACTCGTAATGTCCATACCGAGTTCTGAATGTCGTTCGTGGTATATCCTCCTTCCTCACTTTCAACTGGTGATACCCACTTCTCAAATCTATTTTTGAAAAATATTTAGCACCCTTCAACTGATCAAACAAGTCATCTATTCTAGGCAACGGATACCTATTCTTAATAGTGACTTTGTTTAACTCTCTATAATCAATGCAAAGACGCATTGTTCCATCCTTCTTCTTCACGAATAAAACTGGCGCTCCCCACGGCGATACGCTTGGTTGAATATATTTCTTGTCTAGCAGCTCTTGTAAGTGTACCATTAGTTCTTTCATTTCTACCGGAGCCATTCTATACGGGGCCTTCGATATCGGTGTTGTACCCGGCGCTAAGTCGATCACGAACTCAATTTCTCTGTCAGGCGGAAGTCCTGGCAAATCCTCTGAAAAGATGTCTTCGAATTCCCTCACTACTGGTATTTCATCCAATTTTATATTCTTCTTCTGAGTATCGACTATGTAAGCTAAATAGCCCACACAGCCTTGACTCAACAATTTCTTGCCCTGCATAATCGTCAGACATTTCATTTATCTAGGCGACTTGCTACCATAAAATACTACCTTTGACGGAGTCATAAGGTTTACACACTTCTTTTGGCAGTCAATTACCGCTCCGTATTTGAACAACCAATCCATTCCCAAAATTACATCAAACTCCCCGAGTTTAATCGGAATTAAATCTACCAACAAGATATTCTCCTTAATGTTCACCCTACAATTCTTGTATACGAATCTAACAGAGATTACTTCCTTATTCGCAATTTCTATGTTCAAAGGAAAATTCAGTTCTTCTCTAGGCAATTCTAACCTCTTAGCAAATTCATCAGATATAAACGAGCAAGTAGCACCCGAATCAAATAATACATAAGCATTTATTTCATTGATTGGGATAATACCTGACACTACATCTTTTAATTGCACAGCATCTTGCACAGTCATGTTGAAGGTTCTAGCTGTGGGTTTGTCTGATGCTGCAGGTCCTGCAATGGCCCATGTACCTCCATTGTTACCTCCATTGCTTCTGGTAGTCCCTCCATCCTTCTTCTTAGGGTATTCACGAGCAAAGTGATCCTTGGATCCGCACGTGAAGCACGCATTCTTCTTCGGTTGAGTGCAATTTGGGGCGATGTGACCCTCCTGGCCACAATTGAAGCAAACTCGTTTCCCCATCAAGCACGCACCCTTGTGAAATTTCTCGCATGTCGCACATGCTTCAAACTTTTTGTTTTGCTGGTTACCCTGCTAGTTTCCAGCATCCATGTTTCCATTCCAATTCCTCTTCAAGCTGTTGTTGTTGTTGTTGTTGTTGTTGTTGTTGTTGTTGTTGTTGTTGTTTCCACTGTTACCACCTCTATTCTTAATCTCATTCTTCTTCTTCTTTTGTTCCTGATTGAACTTTGTCACTGCCTCGCCTCCACCTTCAGCGAGTATTGCTTTCTCCATCACCGCTGTAAATGTCTACAATTGGAACAGGGAAACCCTACTGTATAGCCAGGGCTTCAGTCCCTGTTCAAACCTTTTCTTCTTACGCTCATCCGTACTGACCTGATATGGCGTAAACCTCGCCAATTCGTTGAATTTTGCGGCACACTTAGATACCGTCATCGTTCCCTGCTTTAATTCCAGAAACTGTACTTCTAGCTGACTCTTCGAACTCTCCGGGAAATAAGTCTCGAAGAACAACTCCTTGAACCTATCCCAGGTCATCACTCCTGGCCCTTCACGAGTTTTATTAGCCTGCCACCAATAACTAGCTTCTGCTTTCAACATGAAAGTTGCGAAAGCAGTCTTCTGATCATCCCCTACCCTAGCGACATCGAACACCTTTTCTATCTCCATAATCCAGGTCTGTGCTTCGACTGGATTCATGGACCCACGGAATTCAGGTGGTCCCACCGCCTTGAAATCCTTAAACGTTGTTCCTTGGTTCTGTGGTTCATTTTGCAACGCTCCTGTCAGTAGCGTCACTAGTTGTTGAACGGGATTACCATCAACATTGTCGTTATTGGTTCCTTCCGTGGTTCTCTGTCGTGGTGGTTGACGTCTGGGAGGAATTTTCTGTTAAAACAAAACATATATTAGACTATTACCCATCTTCTTTAAGTATTTTCTAATTAACTTGCCTCCAAACAGAAATAACCACATAACACACAACACTTTGAATAAAGTAACAACTTTTATTTATTCATCATTACTTCAAAAAACATAAAAACAATAGCATCACTGCTATTTACATTCCTTTCCTGAACCACAAAAAGTTTTAGGACAACATCATAGTCATATCCCATAGGTTGCATAACACTTGGGATTTACAATTTATCTAATCTTTCACTCATCGTACAACAGCTACAATGTTCTATTAAGATACTTCCTAGCCCTATCACGTTCTTCCTCCATGACTCGAAACATTGTTCTGCGATCTAACACGAATGATGGCAGCGTCTCGAACTGAATCGGATATCCCATGACCTAATCTTGAGCTCGATTAATTGCGGTGTTAAATACTTTATCCATCTCTTCCATCTTCATCCTCTTTGCTTGCGTGTCTCTTGTTGCTAATCTGGTTCGTTGAAAAGCTTCCTCGTAAGCATCTTCAGCTCTTGCCCTCTTAGCAGCTTCTTCTCTCAGCTTGTTCTTCAGTTCAACGACCACTTCGATCAGTTGTTCTTTCTCTCCTTCCGTTTGTACTAGTTTCTCCTCGACATTTGTCAGCCGTTCTTCACGATCCTGGATCTCGTCGTCCTTCTGTGTCATTGCAGTCTGTTGTTCAGCTACTATCTCTTGCAATTCCTCGACGGTATCCTGAAGTTCCACGCTGCGGTCGTAGACTTCATCGTACATACGAGTGCCTATCGAGGTTAGTGGAGTCTCTTCCTCCTCATCCTCATCATCTTCATCCTCCTGTGGTAACTCAACGTGATCTTCCTCGTCTGTCTCCACATCATCATCCTCGTCCTCAACTACTGTGACTAACGGGGCTGACTCCCGTGGCAGTAGTTGTTCCCAAACTACCTGAATGTCGCGAGGCTCCTCCTCTATAGGCATTTGAGGTCCCTCCTCCCTAGCCTGACTGGATTCTCCGACATTAGTCATCCTAACAACAAAGTTTTAAAGTTTTAATTATTAATCATTACTACTCGACACTCACGGGTACATAAATTATAATCACATAAGCACATAAGTGTTTTATTACTTCTTTCTTAAAAGTCGATAAGAGTTATCTCCACTATCTTTTCAAAGGTTACTTCCTAAGGCTTTTTCCCCCCCACCTAAGGTTCATAACCTAAAACTCTGATACCAACTTGTGACACCCCCAAATTTTGGTACTTCATTTCCTCAAGATTTAGTGTTCACTTAATCAAAATATTCGTTTCTAACTATCCAATCATAATAAAATTGAATAATTAAAACCTGCCCATACAGGATTAAACTTAAATAAAAATATCCCAGGTTATCTAACCTTTAGTTACAAACATTCAAATGTGGAATTTAAAATTTATTACATCACATCATATTTAAAAGTCTATTATCATAATGATAAAAATAAAATTACAAGTCTTCATCACTTGTACATTTTTCCCTTTCCTTTAGTAGACGAAGGTTCACCTACCTTCTCTTCTTTAACCGTAATGAGTTTATAAATATGCAAGAATGAGCAAAATAATTGCTCACTAGATATAATATGAAATCAACAGGAGTATAACAATAATAACTGTCGAAATAGGCTCATCAAAAGTAAATAGTACTCTATCAATAATAATCAGAAACTGAAATCCCAAAGTATGGGAAATATACATCACTGAGGGTCGTAAGACCATGAACTACGTCCACAGTTGCAAGTAATCTTTCAACTCCAACTTTAACAGTCATAAGACTATAAGGACCTCGTACTTAGGGGGATCAGCCCTTCGTACAATGTATTGTGCACAAACATTTTAACGCTATGCGTAAGTTAACCTCTAATCATAACAATAGGGTTGTTCATCTTAGTATTCAGAGTACAAGTCCGCACCAAAAATAGTTTGGTTTGGATAAGCTTTCAAGGTAATTTGGAATTCAACGAACATCAACTAAGGAGTAGTTGAATAAAACCAATAACACTATACTATAGAATAATCGTGATTGAATCAATCAGAGTAACTAAAGTCATGCTTTAGGAATAATCTAATAGCATACAATTTGAATAACTATAGCATACATTGCTTGAACAATACTAAGTCAAGGTTAATTAGAATTGAAAACTAAGCATGCATAACAATTTGAACGATAGAAATGATCGATATTAGTATATATAGTTGTGCATGCTAATCAACAAGTTAAATACAAGAATAACTTGCTCCAGAATAACTTGCATCATTATATTGTAATCGAATTGAAAACAGTAATTGAATTAACAAGATAATAGATTAGAAAACTTGCCTTGTTCGTAGATTAAACCGAACAATTTGAATCACAATATCCTATATACATATGTCATCATGACATAGTTAGTCATTATCACATAACTAATACATTCATCATGTAGGTTTGATTATTTAATCACATAATCAAGTTATAACACAAGTTAATTTTTAATAACATAATTATTCATAGTATAGAAATACTAAAATCAACATTTTACAGTTCTACTATCATCACATAACTTTTCTTAAAATTTCGTGTATAAAAAGTACACTGTCAGACCATTCTGCTAACTCGCGCTGCGGCGCCACAGTTTACACTATGGGTCATGCTGCGGCGTAAGGATGGCGCTGCGGCGTGGTGAATAAACTACGAAGTCGCGCTGCGGCGTGGCGATGGCGCTGCGGCGCCACGAACGTACTGTTGGGCCGCACCGCGGCGCCAGACTCCAGAATCTGGCGACCAAGCTCGACAACAGTATGAATAAAAGCCAAATTGGCCTACAAGCTCCAATCTAATAGACTAATTAACATGTAATTTACACATAGACTTCATGTAAATATATTGTGCAGACTTCTAACATGTTTCTACCCATAAAATAGCGTAAACATCAAATTTACAACACTCAATTTCAATATTTTTGGCAAAAACTCCATTCTTTTGATGTTTTCAATGAAAATCAACACTGTGATTTTATTTTTCAATCAAAAAAGAAATTTCAAAACACCATAGTTATGATTATACATACTGTATCAAATTAGATGATCAATTTATCAACTAAACAACTAATTAACCCTCAATTTCTACTTTAAATTAACCCATACCCATTCACAAAACTATCTGTAAAAAGGTTTTCTTCACAAACTACATATATAATAACAATACATTGACTATAACTTATGAGAATAGTTTTAACATCACTAGTTTATCATATAAAGCCACATAACAACTACAATTCATCCTTACCCAAGGATTCTACAGAGAATTTGGGAAGAGAAAAACTAAATTATTAAAACTAAAAAGAATAAAATAAAACCTTGAAGAAGATGATGATACTATCTCTTTGATTGACAAGCTTTTCTCCTCTTCACTCCCAATTCTCTAGGATTCTCTCACTTTTCTTCTTCTCTTCTTCTTCTTCCTCTGAGTTTTCTTTCTTCCTAACTCTAACATACGTAGAATAATATAACGTATATAGTAATAATAGATATATTAAGTATAGAATTTTAACTGACATCAGTTATAGAATTTTGAAAATCAAAAGCCATAAGACTTGTTTGGCTAGCTAACTAAAAATAACTCATTAACCTTTACACCTTGTTTGGTAAACCTAATTAAAACAAATGAATTAATCCTTATACCTTATTTGATAAAACATCATTAGATTAAAGACTTTAATATGCAATAAGACATGTTTGGCAAAACTAAATTAAACTCTTTTAAATTATTTTAATAACTCCTTTATATCAAGGTTATTTGTCACACTTCTAATAAATTAAATAATCAATTTAATCAATTCAAATATTAATCTATTAAATTACTTTCACACATAAATCATTATCACATAATTATAATTTACTTTGTAATTTTATTCAACCAACTAACACTTTATTTTAATCACAATTCCAATTAAAATATTATAATTCATTTAATCACTATAAGCTCTCTAATTAAATTATTAAATTAGTATATAATCTCATCACAATTTATTTTCTTAACTCCTTAATTATTTTCTTACAAATAATTAACTAAATCAAATCAATCAAATTAATTAACTAAATCAAATCAATCAAATTGAACAATTATTTATTCAACAATAAACATAACCATTAAATATTTATATAACTCAAATAAATATTTCAAATTAAATAAAAAAAATCTGGAATGTTACACTCTTCGTATTCATCCTTTATTAATCTGTGGATATAACCTGTCTACGCAGATTACCGCATGCCTGGTGAATAACCTTTCGTATTCATTCTTTATTAATTTGTGGGAATAACCTGTCTACACGAATTACCGCATGCCTGGTGAATAACCTTTCGTATTCATTCCTTATTAATCTGTGGGAATAACATGTCTATGCGGACTATTGCATGTCTGGTGAATAACCTTTCGTATTTATTCTTTATTAAGTTGTGAAAATGATCTATCTATGCGGATTACAGCATGACGGGTGAAAATCCATATGCAGTTTCTTATATTATTTCATTTCATATTCCTAAATCTAAACTTACTATTGTTTCTATAATTCCTGAAATGATTAGAAATTCTTTGAGGTTTGTGCTTCATCTAATGTCATTTCATTAAAATATTGGTCTGAACTCTCTTATTAAAATTTTAATCTTTTCATGTCGGGTTACTATTTATTTGGGGTACTATTCATACGGTACTATTCATGGGTTCTATTCATACGACACTATTCATGAGTATTATTCACAATAAAATTTAATTTTCTTTTCTAATCAATTTATTTTTGATACATGAATATTATTCTTAAATTTTACTCCACAATTAGTTATCATGTTGACAATTTTGACATTTTTGAACTCTAGATAAATTGAATTATAAATCTCTAATATTTATTATTGATCTCACTTGATTTATTCTTTGTATCATTGTCATCATCCTCATGATTACATTGTGATGAAAGTCATCTTTGGCCCGTAGTACATAGATGGACTGTTGATTGGTATGATTATGACCAGGAATTGTGTATTGGTATAATCATGACCTGTAATGTTATAGACAAAGGTTGTGGTGAAAGTCCTATTTGGCCTGTAGTGCATAGATGGACATATGTTTCGCATGATCATGACCATTGGTGATACAAACGATTATCTTTGGATCGTAGTGAATAGATAATTCGTTGATCGAAAATAATTATTGATCGATGTTACAGGGATAAAATATTGATGATGGACTTTTAAATCAGAGAAGATAGTAGACATCATGCTCTACTTGACTCTTCTAATGGATTGCTATTTTCGCTGCAGTTGTTGATCTAAAACTTATTGTCTATTGTAATCTATCATATTTTTCACTGTTGAGGACTAAGGATAATTTATTCTTCATTATCTTAGTCATAATATTCTTTATTGGGCTAGTTAAGCTCACTCTTTTTCTTTTGGTTCCATTGTTCTTCTCAGGAGGCGAGAATGTAGGACTAGTCGGGGAGTGGAGTAATGGTCCAAGATGGTTCTTATAGTAATTCTCACTATTTTATAAAATAGTGTGAAAATAATTATAATGGAAACTTTATTTGAGTTTAGATATTATCTACGAGACAATATTTGTATTAAAACTCACAGCTTATGTGTTATCGTATTTTGCACAATAGTTGTATAAATGAAGTTTATAATTAAATTTTGTACCATGTATTTTGCCGAATCAAATTGGGTTATGTAGACCTATTTTGGGGGCATTACAGTAGAGGTCATGAGAAATATCTAAAAATACTCCACCTTAGTTAGATTTAAATAGTTTTAATGTACAAATAGTTGTATAAATAATTTTTTAAGTAATAAAAACTTACATTATCAACTATATATAATGTATTTATTCCTATAAATAATTTTTATAAATATTAAAATTTAAAATTATTAATTATATTCAATATATTTATTTGTATGAATAATTTCTTAAGTAATAAAAATTAACATTATCAACTATATATAATGTATTTATTTCTAGAAATTATTCAAATAAATAAATACATTGAATATAATTAATATTTTAAATTTAATATTTATAAACAAATATTTATAGAAATAAATACATTATATATATTTGATAATGTTAATTTTTATTACTTAAGAAATTATTCATACAAATAAATAATTGAATAAAATTAATATTTTTAATTTTTAATATTTATAGAAATAAATACATTATATATAGTTGATAATGATTACTCCCTCCGTCCCAAATTATCTATTTTTTTAGAGTTCCACACACATACCAATATGTGTGATAAAAATATAAAAATACCCTTATGTGATGACTTTTTTATTTTCTGTGCATGAATTCTTATTGGTGAGAATATGAAAAGATGCTTAAAAAAGAGGAGAGACATGAATGAGAGTAATGACTATCATTAATTAGGGTAAAGGGGTAAACTTAGAAAATAAAGGGAAAAAATGCATTGAAATCTTGAAAAAACAGATATTGTGGGACAAATTTTTTTTGCTAAAAAAGCAGATAATTTGGGACGGAGGGAGTAGTTTTTATTACTTAAGAAATTATTCATACAAATAAATAAATTGAATATAATTAATAATTTTAAATTTTAATATTTATAAAAATTATTTATAGAAATAAATGAATTATATATAGTTGATAATGCTAATTTTTATTACTTAAGAAATTATTTATACAACTATTATGTACATTAAAACTATTTAAATCTAACTAAGGTGGGGTATTTTAGACATTTCTCCTAGCCTCTACTCCCTCCTGTTGCCAGCAAAAAAATTTCTCCTGGCCGTTAGAGAAAGTAGCGGCCAACAAAAAAAAATTCTTTAACCGCTAGAGGGAGTAGCGGTTGGGCCCTCACCTCAACCATTCAATTTAATTTTGGATGGCTGGAACAGTGCTCATGTGACGCCCCCAAAATAGGTTCACACAATCCATTTTAAGTCGCCAAATACATGGTACAGAAATCAAATACAACTTCATTTATACAACTATTAACTATCGTAAAAAATACGACAAAACATAGTTTGTGAGTTTTAATACAAATATTGCCTCATAGACAATATCCAAACTCAAATAAAGTCCTTATTAAAATTATTATCACACTATTTTATAGAATAGTGAGGACTACTATAGTAACCATCTTGTACCATCACTCCATTCCCTGACTAGTCCCAGCTATATTCTCATTTCCTGAAGAGAACAATGGAAGAAAATGGTGAGCTCAACTAGCCCAGTAAAGAATATTATAACTAAGATAATGTAGAATAAATTATCGTTAATCCTCAACAGGAAAAATCCGATAGAATACAATAGACAACAAGTTTTAGATCAACAATTGCGCAACGGAATAAGTAATCCATTAGAAGAGTCAAGTAGAGCATGATGTCTAGTATATTCTTTAATTTAAAAGTTCATCATCAATATTTTATCTCTATAACACGAATCAATAATCATTTCGGATCAATAAATTATCCACGCATCACGTGCCAAGGATATTCGTATGTATCACCAGTGGTCATGATCATGCCAAACATCTGTCCATCTATGCACTACGGGCCAAAGAGGACTTTCACCACATCATCTGTCTGTAATATTACAGGTCATGGTTATACCAATATATAATTCCAAGTCATAATCGTACCAATCAACAGTCCATTTATGCACTACGGGACAAAAATGACTTTCGCCACAATATAAGCATGATGATGATGATAATGATATAAAGAATGAATCAAGTGAGATCAATGATAAATATTAAAGATTTATAATTCAATTTATCTAGAATTCAAGAATGTCCAAATTGTCAACATAATAACTAATTGTGGAGTAAAATTCAAGAATGATATTCACTTATCAAAAATAATTTAGATAGAAAAGAAAATTAAATTTTATTGTGAATAGTACTTATGAATAATATCTTATGAATAGTATCGTATTAATAGTACCCATGAATAGTATCTCGTGAATAGTACCTGAATAAATAGTACCCGAGTGAATAGTAACCTGAATGAAAATATTAAAATTTAATAAGAAAGTTCAGACCAATATTCCAATGAAACGATATTAGATGAAGTGAAAAATTCATAGATATTCTACTAATTATAGGGATTATAGAAGCAATACTTATTGTAAGACCCCGAATTTTATGAAATAAAAGTATTCAATTTTTCTTATAATTACTATTCAGTAAATGGTTAAATTGATAAAAGTTTAAAGTTATGGGTGAAGTATGAATTTTTTTAAACTAAGCAAGTGGTTATAAAATAATCATTGTTGTCGGAGAATATTCGTTTAGTCGTGGAATATTCTTTCTGTCGGGGAATATTTGTACGACGGCGCAGCTGCTTGTGGGCCCCATAACGAATAACTGTCGGGTGAAGAAAACGACAAATTTAAGTTTTTACAAATAATGGCGTAGTTGTTACCGTTAACACCGTTGGAATACCCGGTGGTTAAAATACAGTAATACGCGTTATTGCACAGTAGCACACGGTATTGCATAGTATTTTTGAAATTATTAATTCGTACGTGAGAAGGCACTACTCAATAATTGTTACAGTAATTACTGTTCAATATTTTATTTTATTGATTCAATAATTGCTACGTTGAAATTTTGTATTATTGTTGTTTAATAATTGTTGCTGCATAGTATTTCCCATTATCAGATCAATAATTCATATTATTTAAATAGTATTATTAGATAGCATTATTGGCAATGTCTAGAAAGTTCTGTCTAAGGAGAGGTTTGGTCACCTAATTGCGCGTCAGTAAGGAGAAATTCTTATTGGAAAGCCCCCTCTTTCCTGGGAACGGCCTGGTTGTCATAAATGTGATTCTGTAATATTATTTGTGAATAATTAATTATTGATTCATATGATAAGAAAATATTTATTTTATGTGGATATAAATGAGGGATATATTTTTGTGGTTAAAAATGAAGGAGTTAATGTTGAGGTTTTTATCCGTATTTTTGTCGGAATAGAGGTATTAAAAATCAGGGTTTTTGAGATATTTTGCGGGGGTTATAATTTTTAATCCGACCGTTGGATCGTGGTAATTTTTGGATATGTTATACATATATAAGTTGAGTATATGTCCACAAATTTTGAACCGTTAAAAATGAACGTATGATTTGTTATGAATTTTACGAGATGACTGATTCAGAAATTGTTGAATTTTCGGAGTTTATCATTTTGGTGGAAAATTCTAGAATTGGTGGGCCCCACTTGTGGTTGGTGAAGAAATGTGCTGAATTATATTTCAAATGTGGTGGGTAAGAATAGTAGCAGGTAAAGCCATCAGGTTGCAGGTCAAACCTACCAAAATTTTCCTATAAATAGAGGGCTAAGTTAGAATTGAAAATCACACCAGAAACATAAGCTTTCTCTCTTTCTCTCTCTAGATTATTGAGTGTATTTTGTGAGTATTTAGATACTCTGTGAGTTTCTATTCATCAGTGCAAGTTTCCTTCAGCCTTATACCGATCAGAAGTACTGCTCCTTTGAGGTAAGGGATAGTAAGGGATAGTAAGGGATTTTAAGAGTTGTTATGTTTTTTCAGTTTCGTAATTTTTCTGAACTTCAAAAATTCTGGAAAAATTTGAAATGATATTTTGATGAGTTTTATTGATTGTGTCCAAAAATGGTGATTTTTGGATGTATAGATTGAGAGTTATGAATTTTATGAGAAAAGACTATTTTAAAAGTAACTGCTTATAATTCCTTGTGGTTAACTCCAAAATTGATGAAATTTTTATTGGGAGTACATGTATATGATAGAAGTATACTCTGTAAATTTCAGAATTTTTAGACAAAAGTATAATTTTTGATAAATGTCTAAATATTCGGTGGTTTTGGCCATATGAAAAATAGTAAATGAGTTTTAAAAATTCTGAGAAAAATATATGTTCAATATGGGACTATATTATGCTAAATCCCAGAAAAGAAATATTTTTGGAACTGATTTGGTATTTTTCATGAAAATAGACTAGTTATGAGTAAATGAATTAAATATGTTATGTGAAGTTAGAAAATTGGAAAATAGGATTTTATGGCTTGAGAATCCTATATGAGGTATATGCAGATTTTTGATGAGGGTTTTGATTATTGGTGATAAAATCTTATGAGTTTGGTATTTTAGAATGATTAAATGCATTATTTAGTAAAGTGTAAACAATTTAAAAAAAATTGTTTATAAGCTTAAGAAATATTATTCTTTCAATATCATTATACCGAAATACTGGTATGGATTTTATTGTGGAATTTCTACCTTTTTGTGTCGATTTACTATTCATGAGTTACGAATATTACTCTTGAGATTAAAACTATATGTTGATCATATTATTTTTATCATCATATATAACATTTTTATAACCCTGATGTTGAAATTCTCTTTCATTGGAGTGTACAGATGGGTAGATTATTGGTATGATCATGACTAGGGTTCTCTTTGGCCTGTAGTGCAAAGTTGAATTGTGACTGGTATGATCATGACCATTGAATTTATAATTGAATATCTTAAGCTTAAGTGCAAAGGTGAATTGATCAACATGGTTATAATTATTGTTTATATAAATTCTGAAATGATTATATATTTCTTTGAGATATGAATATATTTGGCCTGTAGTGCAAATATGAATTGTTGATGAATATCTTTGGCATGTAGTGCAAAGATGGCCTGTTGATGAATATCTTTGGTCTGTAGTGGAAAGATGAATTGTTGTTGAATATCTTTGGCCCGTAGTGCAAAGATGGTTTGTTGATGAATATCTTTGGCCTGTAGTGCAAAGATGAACTGTTGTTGAATATCTTTGGCCCGTAGTGCAAAGATGGTTTGTTGATGAATATCTTTGGCCCGTAGTGCAAAGATGGATTTGTTAGTATGATTATAAACAGGAACTGTGATTTGGTATAACCATGATCTTTGATGTTTCAGGTAAAGACAGGTGATGAAAATATTCTTCGTCCTGGGTGCGAAGAAAAATTTATAGTCACAATTATGATTATGAGTTATTCATATGATTGTGGAAAGGAACTGTTGAGTGATGTTACATGGATAAAACATTGTTGGTGGATTTTTAACATGGAGAAGATAATAGACTTTATAGTCTATTTGACTCTTCTAATGGATTGCTCGTTCCGCTGCAACTATGGTTGAAATTTTTATCATTTACCATATGTTCTAAATCTCTGATTTATTGTTGATGAAGGCTATTGATAATTGAATTATCTTTAGTCATGATATTCTTTACTGAGCTAGTTGTGCTCACCCTTTTGCTTCACAATTCCTTTCAGGTAATAAGAGTGTAGCTGGGTCGAGCGAGGATAACGGGGAAATAGAACGGTGGTCTCTAGTTGTGGATGTTCTCCCGAAGCAGTATAGAAAAGTTCATTTAGTAGTTATATTTGGTGAATCCAATAGGGTGAGGCGAACCCAACGTTGGAAGGGTGTTTTGTCACTATCATACAAGATGTTTAATGACATACAACCTCGTGTCATCATAAGACAGGGATGTGCTCATCCACTTGCTGAGTATATCTATGGGCACTACCTATATAATCTTGGTGTTTGTTTGAAGTATAATTCTCAATTAGAGACAGTGGAGATAATGATAAGTCAAGAGAAGACTCACCATTGGGAAGAATATGATAGTAATCTTCTCGTTTTTCTTTGGGGTCTATTGGGTCAACCAAGGATAATTCTGTGGCCATATGATATCTATCATAACCTAGAAGCATGGCCTCCCATGTACGAAGGTTTCCTTGAGCACTTCCCAAATATTCTAGTTTCTAAAACAGTTTTTGACTATACCCTTATGTAAGGTGTTACTGTGAGGTGCTGTCCACGGTTGGAACATGAGTCACATTTGGTATATATTTGTATCCAAACTCACAGCATATGTGTTGTTGTATTTTGCACGACAATTGTTGTAATAAAGTTGTAGTTGTTTTCTGTACCATGTATTTGACGACTCAGAATGGGTTGGGTGGAATGAACCTATTTTGGGGTCGTCACACTTATCAAAATAACTGTATATTTAGGAATATGAAACGAAATAATATCACTTACATACTATAAAGTATGGAAGAAAATAATATTTCTTACGAATATTGAACGAAAATAATATCTCTTACGAATATTGAACGAAAATAATATCCCTCACGAGTACAAAAGAAATGATATCCCATACAAGTATGAAAGAATATACGAAACTGCAAATGGATTTTCACCTATCATGCGGTAATCCGCGTAGACATATTATTTCCACAATTTAAAAAAATGAATACGAATGGTTATTCACCATGCATGTGGTAATCCGCATAGACAGGTTACTCCCGTAGATTAATAAAGAATGAATATGAAGGGTTATCCACTATGCATGCGGTAATTCGCGTAGACATGTTACTCCCGCAAATTAATAAAGAATAGAATGACAACCCTAATGAGTATGAAGAAAATAATATCCTTTACGAATACGAAAGAAATAATACCCCTTACCTTAGTAGGAGACTAAATCTGACTGGTATAGCGGAGATATTCTTGAGAAAAACTTGCATTATTCGCTACACTCAAAGTATCCTTACACTCAAAAGAAATACACATAATATTATAGAAGAAGAATTCTCTGATTCTGGTGTGATTTTTATTTCTTAACTAAGCATCCTATTTATAGGAGAATGGCAGTGCACTATTTGAATATAATCACGGGTGAACAGAAGAAAAAATTCATGGGCGTTCGGCGAGAAATCTGATTTTTACTATTCATTACTGGGCAATAAAATATTCTAATAAAACAAAAAATTTATATAAAATATAATATATTCTAATTATAATCTAATAAAACAAATAACTTTAAATATAATATAAAAAGTATTCTGTTTTATTACTATTATAATAATAATAAAACAAAACTGAGACAACTTTCTACCATCGATTTTAAAAAATGAGTAAGTGGGGTCCATGTAATAAGTCAAACTTGCAATAAATACTTCATGACAACCCCTCTATTGATATCAAAAATTGAATAAATATTTACCATAAATCACTTATCTTCAATCAACATATTTTTAATCTTCCAACAATTATTCATTATTAATATTATAACTCACAATATTGACAACTAGATCATTCTCAGAAAAGAGAGGACTTTTCGATAAGAATTTCTCCTTATTGGCGCGCAATTAAATAACCTAACCCCTTTTCTCGATAGAACTTTTTAGACATTGTCAATAATACAAATAATAATATGAATAACTGTGTTGTCTCAATTATTGATTTAATAATATAAAATATTGTGCAGATGATACTGTGACAATAATTAAATCAATAATATGAGATATTATGCAGCAACTACTGTTGTAATAATTAAATAAAACTGAGTGACTTATTACGTAAGCATCAATAATCAGAGATACGGTTCAATACCGTGTGCTATTGTGCAACCACGCGTATTACTATACTTTTATCACCGGGTATCTCAACAGTTAATTGTAAAAGTTTTGTCGCTATATCCAATAATTATTCTGTTATGTGGAGTCCACCAATGATTGTGCCATCGTATGAATATTTCCGACAAAAAGAATATTCCCCGAACAAATGAATATTTTATGACAACTTGTTTACTTTACAAAATTTGCACATATCACCCATAACTATATCATTATATCAAATTAACACCTTATTATTCAAAATAATATTTTGAGAAAATTAAATCTTTATTCATAAAAAGTTGGGGTCTTACAACCTCCCCTCCTTATAAAATTTTGTCCTCGAAATTGATGTATGTACCTGATATGTCTAAGAGGTGAGGATACCTTGTTTTCATTTCAGATTCTAACTCCTAGGTAATTTTCTCAATATCATTGTTTCTCTATAATACTTTGACTTGAGGTATAACATTTGAGCGTAGATTATGTTCCTTCTTATCCAAGATTTTAACAGGTACCTCTTCATACGTTAAATCTCCCACTATCTCATCTGGTTCTAATTCAATAATGTGGTTTAGGTCTTCCACATATTTACATAACATAGATATGTAAAAAACGTTATGAACACGAGACATACTTGGCGGTAAGGCGAGTCTATAGGCCATAGTTCCTACTCGATCGAGGATTTTAAATGGACCAATGAATCGAGGATTGAGATTTCCTCTCTTCATAAACTCTTACTTCTGGAATAATATATTCTTGTACTTTCTTTTTCATATTCATCAGCTCGGG
The DNA here is from genome assembly GCA_016801055.1 of Panax notoginseng. Lineage (NCBI taxonomy): Eukaryota > Viridiplantae > Streptophyta > Magnoliopsida > Apiales > Araliaceae > Panax > Panax notoginseng. The sequence goes on along the minus strand of CM029013.1, from coordinate 225,637,667 downwards.
GTCTGTAGCTTGAGCAACTCTAACTTTATCAATTAAAGTCTGTTCTACTCGTATATTCTCCATCTTCACGTGGGTCCCTAGAGTCTTTAATTCTATCTCCATCATTTGTAAGTCATACAAAATGGGTCTTTGTGTTAACAATATCGTACTTGTACCCGCATACGATCTTCTACTCAATGCGTCAGCTACTACGTTCGTTTTTTTAGGATGGTATTGAATGGTATGGTCGTAATCTTTTAACAGCTCAAGCCAACGTCTTTGGCACATGTTAAGTTCCTTTTAGGTGATGAAATATTTGATGCTTTTGGAGTATATTAGGATGTCATTAATAAAGACAACCACGAAATGATCCAAATATTTTTGAAATATTCGGTTCATCATATCCATGTAGGCAACATGGGCATTGGTCAAATTGAAAGACATGCATAGGAATTCGTAATGCCCGTATTGAGTTTTAAAAGCAGTCTTTAGAATGTCATCAGTTTTAATCATTAACGGATGATATCCGGAACGAAGAATGATCTTTGAGAAGAATTTAACACCTTGCAACTAGTCAAATAGGTTATCAATGCGAGGTAACGGGTACCTATTTTTGATGGTGACATGATTCAACTCCCGATAGTCAATGCAAAGTCGCATACTCTCATCTCTCTTCTTTACGAATAAAATAAGATCACCTCAAGGCGATATACTAGGACGAATGAAACCACTATCTAACAGTTCATGTAGTTGGGTTTTTAACTCCTGAAATTCAATAGGAGCCATTCGATATGGGGTTTTGAAAATGAGTTTTGTATCGGGTTCAAGGTCAATACAAAATTCGATTTCACGCTGTGAAGGTAGGTCAGGAAGTTCTTCGAGGAATACGTCAGGAAATTTATTAATAATAGAAATATCATTCAAATCTGACGTATTTTTGTTTAAATCCGTGACATGGGCTAAGAAAGCTTGACATTTATTTTTCAATAAACGAATGGTTTTATGGCTTGATTGATTGACAGTGATTGACTTTAGTGATTTGGTTGCTTGAATTCGCATAATAGGTTGGTTAGGAATATAAAAACTAACAACATTACGAAAATAATTAATTTTAGCATAATGAGTAGTTAACCAATCAATCACATCAAATGCAAGTATTTTCAAAGAGATGAGATCAACAGGTAATGTGAAAGTGTTAATTTTAATCAAACAAGATTTATAAATGGTGGATGTAATGAAGATTTCTCTCAATAGAGTTTCAACAGATAAGTCAAAATTTAATTTCTCTGGAGTCAAATTTAAACGTTGAGCACAAGCAGTTGAAATAAAAGAATGGGTAGAACCGGTATTTAATAAGGTATAGACTTCATAAGAGTTTATGTTTAGCTTACCCATGATAACTTCATTCGGGTTTCTCGTTTTTTGGGAAGTCACGACAAACGCTCTTCCTTGAACCATCGACTTTGACTTGTCTGGGACAGCCTTTGGTGTCATCATTATCGCTGGATTTGACTTCGCTATAGGGCATCTCAACTGCTTCGCCGTACTCCTGATCCATGATCTGAATCATTAATCTTCGATCCATATCAAATTGGGGTTGACCGCTCTGTGCAGGGTAGTTCAAAACTCGATGTTGGGTTCTCCCAATTGCTATCCAAAAAGAGAAATACATATCATCTATTTTAGTGTTCTTGGATCAGACTTCTCTTTCTACAATATCAACGCATCATGCGGCTTTTACCCATGCATAATCAATTCTCACTCGTTTAGTTTTTTCTTCTTTCAAATAATCTTTGATATTTGAATTCTCAGATTTCAGCTTTATTATCATATATTCTGCCAAAGAGAGCTTCTGTTCAAGCATCGCATATCGGGTAGTAAAATCTTGAATTGTTGCATCCCTTTGTTCCACGACCGCCTGCCATTCTTCACCCTGCTCTTCTAGCTCACGAATAAGATCTTGCAGTTCTATATTTCGATCATAAAATTCTCCTAATAAATCCTCCTCAGGTTCCTCTTCTTCCTCACTCTCAGCTGTTACCTCTACGACTAGCTCGGGTGAAACTATTAATTCTTCAATCATCACATAGATATTAATTTCATCTTCGCTTGACATCCTACAATCAAGTTTAATAACTTAATTAGTACTCCCCAATAAAATCTTTGTTATAACAAGATATTACACTCCAATATTTATTCTTTAAATGAATCTACTCAATTCATCACTTAAAACTCTATATGAGTTCATATCTTGATTTTCGGATGTCATTCTTAAATACTACCACAAAATAAGGGTTAATTAAAGAAATTGACATGCCACATATTATCCCTATATTCTAACCGACCAATTAAATAAAAAATAGCTTAGGTAGGATGCACTAGCGAAAGTTTTACTCGTCTCTCCTCTCCTAGTTCTAACCTCAGATCTCCGCCAGAGATCATATCCCTAAGCTCTGATACCAACTGTGACGCCCCCAAAATAGGTTCACACAACCCATTCTGAGTCACCAAATACATGGTACTGAAATCAAATACAACTTTATTTATACAACTATTAACTGTTGTGAAAAATACGACAAAACATAGGTTGTGAGCTTTAATACAAATATTGTCTTGTAGACAATATCCAAACTCAAATAAAGTCTTCATTACAATTATTATCACACTATTTTATAGAATAGTGAGGACTGCTATTAGAGGTGATTATAGTGAGGTTTGAAGCTCAAATGGTACACGAAACCGCTTAGGTGCGGTTTAAAAAATTCAAAACCGCACATGAAACCATTTGTGATTGGTGCGGTGCGGTTTTGAAACCGTACGGTTTGGTTTCATTTGGTGCGGTTTTGGTTCCAAAACCAATTGAAATAATAAACCCGTAAATTAGTTAGCAAAATCATTCACGCAAACGTATTATGTAGTGAACACAATCATTGAACTAATTTAGAAAAATAGAACCAGGCATCAACAATTATATGGTTAATTAATACTATGTTATCACATTTGATTTAGGAAATATCATGTCACTTTTGATTTGCAAACATAATTGATACTATTTATTCTTCATTAAACCTTGCAATATATGTCTTCTAAAATAAAATGAGGATAATATTTTATAGTAGAGAAATTATATATACTTGTAGCAAATTTGAGAAAACATGAAGATTATTTGGTGCGGTTTCGATTTTATGTATGCGGTTTTGACTAGTAACCAAACCGAAATCGTAAATTTGGTTTTTTCAACCCACATAAAACCGCCACATACGCCGGAACCGTTGGTGCGATTTTAATTGGTGCGGTTTGTGCGATTTTTGGTACGATTTCGGTTCCAATTTGGTTACTTGCTTAACCCTAACTATTATATCAACCATCTTGGACCATCACTCCATTCCTTGACTAGTCTCAGCTATATTCTCATTTCCTGAAGAGAAAAATGGAAGAAAAGAGTGAGCTCAACTAGCCCAGTAAAGAATATTATAACTAAGATAATGTAGAATAAATTATCCTTAGTCCTCGACAGGAAAAAATCTGATAGAATACAATAGGCAACAAGTTTTAGATCAACAACTGCAGCGGAATAAGCAATCCATTAGAAGAGTCAAGTAGAGCATGATGTCTACTATATTCTATGATTTAAAAATTCATCATCAATATTTTATCTCTGTAACACGAATCAATAATCATTTCAAATCAACGAATTAGCCATGCACTACGGGCCAAGGATATTTGTATGTATCACCAGTGGTCATGATCATGCCAAACATATGTCCATCTATACACTACGGGTCAAAGAGGACTTTCACCACATCATTTGTCTGCAACATTACAGGTCATGATTATAACAATATACAATTCCAGGTCATAAGCATACCAATCAACAGTCCATCTATGCACTACGGGCCAAAGATGACTTTCACCACAATATAAGCATGAGGATGATGATAATGATATAAAGAATGAATCAAGTGAGATCAAGGATAAATATTAAAGATTTATAATTCAATTTATCTAGAGTTCAAGAATGTCCAAATTGTCAACATGATAATTAATTGTGGAGTAAAATTCAAGAATGATATTCACTTATCAAAAATAATTTGGACAGAAAAGAAAATTAAATTTTGTTGTAAATAGTACTCATGAACAGTATCGTATGAATAGTACCCGAATGAATAGTACCCAAGTGAATAGTATCCCGTGAATAGTACCCCGAATGAAAATATTGAAATTTAATAAGAAAGTTCAGACAAATATTCTAATGAAGCGATACTAGATGAAGCGCAAAATTCAAGGATATTCTACTAATTTTAGGGATTATAGAAGCAATACTTATCAAAATAAGTGTATATTTAGGAATATGAAACGAAATAATATCACTTACATACTATAGAGTATAGAAGAAAACAATATTCCTTACGAATATTGAACGAAAATAATATCCATTACGAATATTGAACGAAAATAATATCATTTACGAGTACAAAAGAAATGATATCCCATATAAGTATGAAAGAATATACGAAACTGCAAATGGATTTTCACCCGTCATGCGGTAATCCGAGTAGATAGATCATTTTCACAATTTAATAAAAAATGAATACGAAGGGTTATTCACCATGCATGCGGTAATTCTCGTAGACAGGTTACTCCCGCAGATTAATAAAGAATGAATACGAAGGGTTATTCATCATGCATGCGTTAATCCGCAGGAGTATCCCCGTAGACAGGTTACTCCTGCAGATTAATAAAAAATAGAATGACAACCCTTATGAATATGAAGAAAATAATATCCTTTACGAATACGAAAGAAATAATACCCATTACCTTAGTAGAATATTAAATCTGACTCGTATAGCAGAGATATTCTTGAAGTAAACTTACACTATTTGTTACACTCAAAGTATCTTTATACTCAAAAGAAATACGCACAATATTTTAGAAGAAGAATTCTTTGATTCTGGTGTAATTTTCATTTCTTAACTAAGCATCCTATTTATAGAAGAATGACAGTGCACTATTTGAATATAATCACGGGTGAACAGAAGAAAAAATTCACGGGCGTTCGGCGAGAAATCTAATTTTTACTATTCATTACTGTGCAATAAAATATTCTAATAAAACAAAAAATTTATATAAAATATAATATATTCTAATTATAATCTAATAAAATAAATAACTTTATATATAATATAAAAAGTATTCTGTTTTATATAAAAAGTTTTCTGTTTTATTACTATTATAATAATAATAAAACAAAATTGAGACAACTTTCTACAGGCGATTTTGAAAAATGAGTAAGGGTCCATGTAATAAGTCAAACTTGCAACAAATATTTCATGACAACCCCTCTATTTATATCAAAAATTAAATAAATATTTACTACAAATCACTTATCTTCAATAAATACATTTGTAATCTTCCAACAATTATTTATTATTAGTGTTATAACTCACAATAGTGACAACCAGATCATTCCCAGGAAAGAGGGGGATTTCCGATAAGGATTTCTTCTTATTGGTGCGCAATTAAATAACCTAACCCCTTTCATCGACAGAACTTTCTAGATATTGTCAATAATACAAATAATAATATGAATAACTGTGTCGTCTCAATTATTGATTTAATAATATAAAATATTGTGCAGATGATACTGTAACAATAATTAAATCAATAATATGAGATACTATGTAGCAACTACTGTTGTAATAATTGAATAAAACTGAGTGACTTTTTACGTAAGCATTGCGTATTACTGTACTTTTATCATCGGGTATCTCAACAGTTAACGGTAAAAATTTTACCGTTATTTTTATAAAAAGGTTATTTCTGTCGCTTTCTATATCCGACAGTTATTTCGTTATGTGGGATCCACCAATGATTGTGTCGTCGTACGAATATTTTTAACAAAAAGAGTATTCTCCAACCAAACGAATATTTTATGACAACTTGTTTACTTTGTAAAATTTACACATATCACCCATAACTATACCATTATATCAAATCAACATCTTATTATTCAAAGTAATATTTAGAGAAAATTAAATCTTTATTCATAAAAAGTTGGGGTCTTACAGCCTATAGCTAACGTGTGCTATATATATATATATATATATATATATATATATATATATATATATATATATATATATATATATATATATATATCAAATGGTCAAAACTCATACCCAGAGCATATAAAAATATACGTCGCGGACTAATCACACCGCCACAGAAGGTGTTATACACCTGTGTCAAGAGAACATGCCCCCATAGTTGGTTAGCTCAAGTTACCCTAAGAATCGAATTACAAAATGTATGTCAAAAGGAGTTTAACTCACAAGGTTTATATGACCATATTCAAATTACATCGATTTATTCCAAATACGAACATACTTGAATATCAAAAGATACCAACAATCTAAATACTTCCGAATGTCAACGAAAAATATACGAATAATGATGCAAACGAATAAGGTCTCAAAAACGTCCAAAACGTTGTTTCTCAAATGACGAAATATTACATAACTGATATGAGGGATAGAAGCACAAACAAGAAATGAAGTATGAAATCCGTATAGGAATATAATACCGAAATAATTTACCGAACTCAAATATCACACCGCTAGACCTCCTCAATCCGATCAATATAATTATCAAATCAATACCAGATCATTAATTAAATTATTAAATTGTAAAATTTATGTATTTTATTTTTATAAATTCAACATTCTTAAAATTATTTCATACACCCTCTAAAGTTATGAATACGTTCTGTACATTCTGTAATGCAAAAACATCAATTTAATTTAATATTGTTAATGGTATAATAATATAAATGTAGTTTTATTAATTCTTAAAAACCTGTATATTAATTTAAAGTCAGTATTCAATCATGTGTTAATTTCTTAATACTGATTTTGATATTAACAGTACACAAACACAAAACAAGAATTAAAACATTTACAGAGACCAACTTATCAATTATAGATCTTATATATAGTACATCCAATTAAAACAAATTAATGGTGTATTCTCAAATAAATTTTTAAAGATTTAACTGTCAGCATAATTAATATTCATGGTTCTTGGTCAAGTCTGATGGCAGGATTTATATTTGATAGTGTGAGAATGATAGGAGTTCACCCTTCTTGGAAAGATATTAGATCTAATCTTAGAAATTCATTTATTAAAGCTGGGCTGGTGGATAATAAAATATTCAAACATGCCCCACTGATCATAACCTCCGCCATAGAATATTTATATATCCTAGCTTGGATTAAAACCATATTATATTATAATAATTAATTACTCATTTGTTTAGCAATTGTCCTCCCTCACCCAAGATCAGTAAATCCGTCACAAATACACCACATATATATATATATATATATATATATATATATATATATATAAAGGATTACACCCAAAACCCATAATAACAATTATTTCTCTTAATAACAAAATAAATTTAATAATTACCTTTTGAAGATACGATTATGTTGAATACATATAGTCTCATAATTTTTTTCTCTCAAATTTTCCTTTTCGTTTTACAGCTTTATTGTCAAAATCCTCTCTAATCAATTATGTCAGTACATGAATTAGGAAGGGTCTTAACCTAATATATTAATATTATTTATATTTCAATTTAGTTTTTAAAACTCAACATTTTAAATTGGACTCAAAAGGTTTAACAAGCTCAAACTTAAATACTTAGAAATTAGTTTGACCCAATTAATTTTATTATTTTTATTTTATTTGTATTATCTTATTATTATTATTATAATTATTATTATTTTTTTAATTTTCCAGATATTACAATAATAAACTATATAAACCTGGCCAGATCGAACTATTATCAGCTAGTGCGATTGTATATATTTTTTAGTTGATATTTTAGTCTTTCGTGACATGGGTGACAATTGACTTAGTGATCAAAGAAGGAAATTATTTGGATTCATAATATTATAACCTCTAAATGTGAAAATAAAAAAGATAATACATTGCTCATTATTTTTCAAAACAAATACTAATAAAAAATTGAAACAGTAATTTCTTGGAGTTTTCAATTGTGTAAATCACATCCTAGTGATATTATTAAAAAAAATTGATGGTGCATTCATGTATTGTGTACATTATTAATTTTGTTCGAATATTAAAGATATATTTTGAATTTATAAAATTAATTTATGATATTTTAAATTTTAAAATTGATATGGTTGAAAAATTAAATATTCTTCAATTTCAGAAATTCGAGATCAATTAAAAGAAAAATACCTAACACATAATTAATGTAGAAGAGAATAAGTGATTTAGCACAAGTTTTAACATATGTACGAAACATATTTAGAAAACACATTTATTTAGAAAAGTCCATTCGTCACAAAATAACAAATTTTTTTTCCTTTCTTTAATTACCAAATACGTATTATGTATAAGCATTTTTTATAGTTACATTCTACCTTGTACTCTCAAAAAGAGCCCAAATTGTATTTTTTTTCAAAAAAAAAAATATTGTCTTTGTGAGATATATTTTGACATTTTAAAATCAATTCGCGAAAACTTAAAACTCCAAGTTGATATAATTTCGTTCATGTTTTGAAAATAACAAATATCATAATTACTAGTATTTTATAGTTAGTTTACAATTGTTATAGTTATTTGTATTAAAATTAAATAATTTCATATAAATTTTGAATTTTAAAATTTCACGAATTAACTAGAAAAAATGTTCAAAATATATCTCTAATTTTAGAACAAAGAGATTAATATTTTTATTGATCTTGGAATATAATGACATAATGTCAGAATAATTTTATTATTATATTATTATTTTTAAATTACCAAATAGTTCTAGTTAATATAGGTTGACCCATAAGTTTCTAAACCAAATTGTGAGGGCTAGTTGCGGGTCAAGTTAGCTTCTAGCGCAATGTCTATGACTCTATGTTGAGTTAGCTTCTAGCGCAATGTCTATGACTCTATGTTGGTAATTTTTTTATTTTTTTGTTAAATATATGTATTCTCTCCGTTCTAAAATTAAATATATTTTTTAATTTTTTCAACATATTAGTTGATACTGGGAGTCTCAATTTTTTTGTCTCAAGAAATGTCTCAAATGATGTGTTAACTAGTAAAGTAGATCTCACCAATAAATAGGGATAGATTAGTCGTACACTTGGTCTTTCTTGATTATTAAATTTGGTAGATAATCAAAAGTTCAAAATTGAAGTTTCTAATTATTTCCATGGAAAGTGATTATAAACTGTTTTAAAATCAGTTTACCAAACATTTTTTACTTCTTAAAATTGATTATAAACATATTTGACCACTTATAAGTTATCTCAAACGCCCTCTAATTTTGTTAATTTTTCAGGGTTAATTTTGTTACTTTTTCAGGGGTTGTGGTAATTTTAGCTCGACTTGTAAATTTACAGATAAATTTGGTTGGTTTCACAATTGGAATTTAGAATCTCGTTTTGTTCACTTGTTCTACGTTTGGATTGAATGAATGGAAAGGAGGATAGAATGATTCATTTCATTCTAATTGGAATGAGTTATTTCATACTCTTCCTCCCCAAAGAATAAAATTCATAAATTTGGAAGGAATAAAAACCATTCCAATCGCAATCAAACACAATTTTTTTCATTCCATAAAAATGAATCATTTCATTCTCACTTTCATTATCCCCAATCCAAACGTAGCATAAGACTTTTGTAGGACTCCTACGACAAAGTCATGGTAGGAATATGATGAATATTTTATGATGGTATATGTTAGGAATGCATAAGAGCATTAACAATAGTTTTTCTAATCAACTCTATATCCCTAATTTTGAAGAACACATCAACAAATTATTATCCAACAATTTTCTTATACTTATTTAACTCTCTATTGTCGACGTCGGGGAACAATTTCTTTTTTTGAATTCCTCTTTTAATTATTTCTTACCCTTTATGTTTTCTATGTGGTTCAAATTTGAGTTGAAAGGGTGAAATTAACAAAAGAGTCTGACATGAAATATCGACGATTTGAAAAGATTGATTTTTACAGAGCCGCCAGTTGGTAGGAGTGAAATGGTTGTACCAACTCAACCAAGTTTATGAAAAGTTTTGTAAAAAGGCACAACTATTGGACTCTGTTTAATAGGCCTTGAAAATCGAGATTCATAGAGTTCGGGGGCTTGCATAAGCGGGGGGAAGGGTGTTAGGCACCCCCCAACTTCTGTGAAAACACAATTACCGCGTCTTTCAATTCTCTAATTTATTTAAAATGTGTGTGTGTTGCTGTTAATTGGGCCTAAGAACTTTATTTGGAAGTAGTGTTATGCCTCTTTTGCACCTATATATACATGGTTTGATTTGTATAAAAATTCGATTTTAATACAAGACATATCAAAATGATGTTTTGAACACAGGTTTTCAACCCTTATACTTACATAGTAATTGAGGCATTTGATATTTTTATTTTATTCCGTATTCGGCTTGTTTTGACTTTATTCTCGAGATACAAAGCATCTTCTACAAAATAATATACATACAAGTGTCGGGCTCCTTATGGGCATGAAAGCCATCGAAGGATCTCCAAGCACCACACTTATGATTTGCAAGCTAGTTGTACAACTGAAAGGGATCCATCATGGGAACCAGATCTAGATCCATCAGTTGGATCTTAGATCTCATGGCTCCTAGGCTCACAAAATATCATATGAATAGCTTGCATAACAGATATACTGAAATAAAACATATATTTAATCTAAACGTCGCAAAACAAAAGATTAATCAATAAATCATTCCATGCGCGTAGTCAAAACTTCCAGCTTCCTCTAGATATAGATCTAGGGTCGCGTGGTTGCTTAATATTTACAAAATTAGAAAAAAAAAACTAAATTTAAATAAATTTTATTCATTCTAGCTCAACGGTTCCAATTTTACAACTTTTGAACCAGTTAAAAGTTAGATACGACTAGATTTAAATAAATCTAGTCCACAAATTTGATTTAACTATTGCAGATTTACATTAAATGAACAGTTAAAACTGATATTTAATCCCAGTAAACTATTAATATATATATATATTAAAGCAATAAAAAGCCACGAATTTATAATCCAGGCATGACCGGTAACACAAATAAAAACATATATGATTTTAGATTTGGATTAAAACAATATTATATTATAATAATTAATTACTTATTTTGTTTAGCAATTGTCCTCCCTCACCCAATATCAGTAAATCCATCACAAATACACCATATATATATATATATGTGTGTGTGTGTGTGGGGGGGGGGGGGGGAATGGGTATGCACAGCCGTGCTCTTTTTTTTTTACACAGTCAACTAAAAACGACGTCGTTTTGGCTGAAACAAAAAAACACGGCTTCTCAAACACGGCCCTGATCGCGAAGAAGGGTTTCATCCTCCCAAATCAAAGGTTTCTCTCCTCCCTAATCACAGGGCTTCATCCTCCCAAATCAAAGAGCGAAGAACCCTTAAACAAAGAACCTAAGTTTAGCCATATCGGTGCGAAGAAGATGAATGCGAAGAAGAATTTAATGGTCCAGATTGGAGCTGGATTGTGTGTCAGATTCTCAAAACATGTATTGCCTATTCTAGTGGAGTCACCACTGCAATTCTTCTTTCTGATCTCTCTCAGGTCCGTACAATTGATTGATTTCTGTGTTTTATTTCTGTTTTTGTTTAATTTTGTTGCTTTTGTTATTTTCGTTACCATATTTTATGTACAGGCTTGGAGTGAACAGTACCGGAGTGGTGCTCCGAAGAAACGATCGGTTCATATATTGATATGGCAAATTACTTGGCAAATTCAGAATTACCCTTCCTTTTGATGAATTTATAATCTTAGATTAACACTAATTACAGAGAAGTTAGATTGGTACCCCCATAAACAAAAGAAGCATCGTCAGTTTCTCTCTCGTCAAGGTAAATTCTTGTGCTATTTTGAATCCTTACTCCCCATTATGTTTCTTGCATCTCTCTGTACATAACCACAAATCCCAAACCAAAATACATCTAATATAGAATAATAAATTTGGCTTAGGTAATAAATTCAATGGGCCCGGAAACTGTTTGATAACATGGGCTACCGATAATTTTGCTATAAAGTTATCGAAATTGATTTTTGTTTTCATTTCTTATATGTTTTGCATAGTTTCTCATCGGCTGAGATAATAAATTTCAATGTGCCTGGGAACTGTTTGATAATATGCGTCAGCGAGAATTTGGCTATAAAACTATCTAATTGATTTTTTTATTCCTTATATGGGATTTTGTTAATTGTATAGTCTCTGAAGAATTGTAGCTAGGGTAAACTATGTTATAGGTATGGGGAGCGAAGAGGATGAGGTAAAGAATTCTCAGGTGGTGGATGCACGGGCAAGAAACATAAGTCATAATGTTCGATGTACGGAGTGTGGTAGTCAGTCCATTGAAGACTCTCAAGCTGATATTGCCATTCTACTTAGGAAGGTAACCCACTTTATTTCCTTACCTTATTTCTGTCATGTGTTTATATAGATGCAACTGAAACTAGTGGCATTATAGTGGTAGTGGTTGGTTATATGTATATTGTAGTGGTTGGTTATAATCATTTGGCCCACTCATGTATGTGGATCGTTAACTATTTACAATTCGACACATTATTTTGTATATCATATATTTGCATCTAATTTTTGCTTATGAATTGCAATTTTTCTCTTTATAATCTTCCATCTTCATTAATTGACTTTGATAAGAGAACTCCTGAGCCAAAAATAGTGTTAACTAATTTACTTAATGTACTCTGCCTCTTAATTTATAGCATTTTACAAAAAAAAAAATTCAAGTCTTCTTTATACTTAACTAGTCAACTTCTTACATGGATGTAGTTATGGTAACTGATTTTGCTATATGGATATGTACATCACTAAATTATCCTTCTGCTTGTGTTTCAGTGACTATATGTTGCCTAGCAAGAGAAGCTCTGGACCTTCTTCGTGAAAGAAAGGATGGTTTTGACATCGTTATTAGTGATGTGAACATGCTTGACATGAATGGTTTTAAACTTATGGAGCATGTTGGACTCGAGATGGACCTTCCTATATTCTACCCAGCTTGTAAGATGTCAGAAAGAGCTCAACAAGAAGCATTTGATGTCAATCCTCTGTGCTACAAAATATAAGGCTCATACTTTCATGTGTGGACTGTTTACCAGCCCAGAACAGAGGAAACAACATGTTTTATCCTTAGTTAGGAAATTCTTCCGGGGTATTGATTTTGAATTAGAAGAGGGACATGCAAAGTAATTTGTTAATGTTATCCTCAATTAATTTTTTCTAATTAAAATATAGAAAGTAATTGATTATTATCTCACTTTTATAGTTCATTTTTTTTTGGAATTTTTATAACATTTGAATATTGTAAGCTATACATGTTCTTGTTTTTGTGGAATGTAATTGCCATTAAGGACCTATGTTCATCAATTGTGACAAACTTATCATCTGAAGAATAGTATGTACTCCTATTAAGTTTTTTTCAAACAGTATCTGTGTTGTTGCACAAACTTAATTAAAAAAATAAATTCAAGTATATAAGCAAACTTGTTCCAGATATACATAACACTCCTGTTTGTTTATTTATTTCTTCCATATAGAGCACATTTCATGTTGACTTCAACCACACTCATTAGATACATAATCATGTTCTTCAACATCAGCTGATTAATCACAACCGAGATAACTAAGACACTAGTAATTAAATAAGTAATTATAATTTGCGTCTTCAATCATCATTATGGCGGTCTTCATTGATTTCGTCCAGAATCACCACTCGCGTATGGCACTGAAAAAGACAAGAACTATATATTAGAAACCACTATAATTATGTCCTTTACATAACCGTCCATGTAACTGTCTGCAAAAATGTAAAAAAAGACCAGAACTGTATATTAGGCATGCTTACCAGTTGATACTGAAAAAACTCTTGCCATAAATTTCATCTAAGAGAAGCAATAAGCAAACTTTCAGCACCCAAATCATCATCTCCTACTACTATTTTTTTTCTTGTTATTATACATCAGTTTTCTGTAACCAAATACATCACCTTACACATGGTGTTAAAAAAATGAAAAAAAGAAAAAGAAAAACATAACCAAAGATTTGAGACAAGGAAGCCAAATATGTACTATAAACAATAAATTTCAACTTGGGAAAAATATGCAACAAGATGCATGCCAAGCAGTCTTCCCTCCTGAAATAACTGAAACATGAATCTTAGGCTGCATTACACAAGAAACATACAAAACCTGGACAAACCCGGCTGCAAAGAAATTTCAAATATACCAACAATATGTGATTTCAAGTAATAGACAGGTGGGGAAATTAAGAATGAAAATTACTACCAGTCCTCAAATATGTTTTGACTACCTTTTTTGTTTGTTTGTTTACCATTCCTCCATTACTCGTTTGCTTTAGTGGTGTAAAGTCTCAGACCATGATGTCTAATCATCATTCAAGCTCATCATAATTTTACAATCCAATTAATGGGCCTTTAATCTCACAATTGAGGCAATTTATGTTCCAAAAAAAAAAATTCATCAGAACTATAATAAAAATTAACTACTTAATTCATATAATAAGAAACACATTCAGCAGGGTGCTGGCTAGTATTCTCTAAACAAAACAACTACTTTGACAAGCTAAACACATAAAGATGGACCAGAATTGTTATTAGGAAAGTAAAGCATATTGTTATCCACGGAAAGTAAAGCATATTGCTTCAAAAGGTTAAAACACTTCTTTGTTTATAAACTTACAAATTTTTAAGGGAAAAAAAAAACTAAGACAGACTACAAAGGACATGCTCCAAACACTAACCAACTTTAGATCAACTAGTCACTACATGTTCAAACATCACTACATGTTTGAACATTAATGTTACTGCACAACGATGTTCTAAAACTCAAATCACATAGACTATAAAATATTTCTCAAGAGATTATTCCACAAAAAATAGATCTTCTTAAGTTCAGTTAACAACTAAACATTCACTTCCACTTGTTCAGATATTAATGAACTGATTCCTTTGTTCACAATTTAGTTCACAATGTTTAAACATCACTACATGTTTGAACATTAATGTTACTGCACAACGATGTTCTAAAACTCGAATCACATATGCTATAAAATATTTCTCAAGAGATTATTCCACAAAAAACAGATCTTCTTGAGTTTAGTTAACAACTAAGAATTCACTTCCACTTGTTCAGGTATTAATGAATCGATACCTTTGTTCACAATTTAGAGACTGTATATATGTGTAATACTAATCAAGTGATGAATTAAAGCTAAATAACGAATTAAGCAAAAATTAAATGTGCCACGATTGTTGTAGAAGAACAGAGGAACAATTATGGTGAAAAAACCCATTAATAATTCACCAAATCGCAACATCACTTTTAAATAAACCCTAGAAATCATCCTACGTCAAACCCTTACCGAATCGAGGTCGAGCAACCGTTTTTTGTATTGGTTTGAAGTCACGATGGTGGCGACAGTGGTAGGGATTTTTATATACAGAAGAGGATTTGGGAGGAGAAGCCCTTATGCGACTAGGGAGGAGATGATGTGCGATTGAGGAGGAGAAGGGAGAGAAGCCCTTATGCAACTGGGGAGAAGATGATGCGCGATTGAGGAGGAGAATGGAGAGAAGCCGTGGTTTATTTTTTTAACTCCAAAACGACGTCGTTTTGGAGACTGTGTAAAAAAAAAAAGAGCACGGCTGTGCATACCCATTTTTCCCTATATATATATATATAAATAAAAGATTACACCCCAAACCCATAATAACAATTATTTCTCTTAATAACAAAATAAATTTAATAATTACCTTTTGAAGATACGATTACGTTGAATATATATAGTCTCATAATTTTTTCCCCCAAATTTTCCTTTTTGTTTCACAGCTTTATTGTCAAAGTCCTCTATAGTCGATTACGTCTGTACATGAATTAGAAAGGGCCTTAACCTAATATATTAATATTATTCTTATTCTAATTTAGTTTTTAAAACTCAACATTTTAAATTAGACTCAAAAGGTTTAACAAGCTCAAACTTAAATACTTAGAAATTAGTTTGACTCGATTAGTTTTATTATTTTTATTTTATTTGTATTATCTTATTATTATTATTATAATTATAATTTTTTTTTTAACTTTTTTATTTTCCAGATATTACAATAATAAACTATATAAACCTGGCCAGATCGAAGTATTATCAGCTAGTGCGATTTTATATTTTTTTAGTTGATGTTTCAGTCTTTCGTGACATGGGTGACAATTGACTTAGTGATCAAAGAAGGAAATTATTTGGATTCATAATATTTATAACCTCTAAATGTAAAAATAAATATTTGGATTCATAATTTGATTCTCACTCCCTCTGTGTTCTATGCTTTATATGTAGTTACTTTTTGTTCACTTCTCATAGTAATTTTAAAGATTGAACTTTTTACGTGCTTTAATTATCTGACCTCTTAAGAATCTGCAACATTTTTCTTTTATATTCAAAATTAACTTCAAATTCTTGAGGAAGTTGATAACTTGTTTTGTTTGTTTCTTAATTTAGATATCAGTTTTCATAATTCTTTCATCTTTTCTAACAAATTACAGTTTTAATATATTTTTCGATTTTTGGACTGTTGAAAAAAACCTCAATCATCTGCTGGAAATTGACACAGCTACTTCTTTGTTTGTTTGCTCTTTCAATCAATCTATTTGAAAAAATAAAAGATAATAATAGGAGGTGTCAAATTTTTGATTTCAAAAAGTATCTCAAATAATGTATTATTATTACATTGGTTGAGTAAGTTTGTTGTGATTGACTATGTCGTAAAGTACATTTTATTTTATTAAATAATAAATCATTTGAGACCCTTAACATTATTAAGAAATAAAATACTTTCACATACTTTGATCACTAAGTCAATGGTCACCCATGTCACCAAAGCTAAAATATTTGAATTATTGGAAATATAGGGCCACAAACCATGACCAATTCTTTTGATTTTTCAGATCACTAGATAATGGATCCTAGGTTTGAAATGTGTACTGTTACAAACTTTAACCTCTTTGATCCACCTTGAAAAATATAACTATTTTAATTCGGCCTTTAGATAGTCATTTTTCACAATTAAGTATCGACTCTTCGTGAAAGTATCAAAATGATACAAACATTAATCTCTTTAACCCACCTTGAAAAGTTAGCTACTAAAGAGGAGATGCTAAAGCCTATATCAACTCGCACTAAATTGCATTTACAACTAATGTGAGACTATGTTTTACGGTCTAGTATGAAATTCGCATCAGGTAGTCTATAGAAATCGAGCCGCATTGATATAATAAAGAGTTAGAGAGTTTCTTATTAGATAATCTTTCTTTTACAAATTTGTATATTTACAACTCTCATCTATACAAATACAACTTATTTTATAAGACTGTTCAAACGAACTGCCCAATTTTAAATGACATGATTCCAAATCCCTTAATTAATAATACTTGTGAAGTTTCCTCAAACTTCAATATGGAATTTCTACATCCAACTGCATACGGGTAATATTATGTCTGACAAAATATGATTATGCATTTGTTAACGCCAAGTTCGTCCGCGCGTCCAATCACAAAATCCACGCGCTGAATCCTGCACAATAACAGATCACACAGAAGCTTGACGGCCGTACCGCCGGGGGATTGCTCCGGTGTGAGAATAAGCACAGGCCGTTCACAAGGTTTAACAATGGAGGTTTATATGTTTAGTGCTCAAAGTAGATATTACCTGTTAATTGTAACCTCGGCCTTGTATTTATAGAGCTCCCACCACATTGGTATCCTCTTCTTTGGATTAGAGTAGGACTCCTAAATATGTTAGCTACCATATTTGGGTCCAACACAATCTCCTTAAAAAGTGCAAGTGGAATCCCTTTCCATCACTACATCCAGAGTTACCTTGTTGACGTAGGATTAGGGCTGATGCCCTTAATCACGTAAACTCCTTGTCGCACCAACTCTGCATGTGGACTGCTCATACGCTCAGGCCCAAACCAATAGTCAAACCCAACAGGCCCGAACTCAACCCTCACGATGACCACGGGCCCCAGCCTATTGGGATCGGGTAACCGACCCCGATCTTACATCTCTGAACATACGAGCCCGACCTCCTTTGACCCGACCCAAGCCTTCAGAACAAAAGAGGGTCGGGAAAACACTCCCGAACATTGCCCCCCAGTCTCTTGTTATAAGATATTTATGACACGAGACTTGAAAGGACATGAATTCGGATAGTCACGCCATAATGATGAGTTGTCTCGGGAACCCAAACGGTTTCTCCTCGGTCCGCGAGCTAGTACACGCTTTCTCACAACTGGGCCCACCTGCCATAAATAGCCGCCTTTGGAAGCCGTGCCAGACGGGCTATATAAGCCCCCCAACATTCAGCAGCGTCACTTTTTCGAGCTTTTAATATTTTGAATCTCTGTCGAACCTTTCCGGCAAGAGCGATTTCCGGCGAGACACCCATTTTTCCAGATTTCTTCAGTCCGTGCCATTTCTCCACTAAGCTCTTGTCTTGTACCTCTCTTCCCTTCTTCCCACCATAAATGGCTGACTCCAGCGATCCTCATCCTCTACCAGCCATAGCAGCCGGCACTCCCACTCTTAACTCCGGTGACCTTCTCCAAATCGAGCTGGAGGCTACTCCGGTCGAACTCTCCGCGGAGAACGCCGAAACCAGAATTCGCCAGTTCTATGCATCGAAAACCGACTACGCTGTCATCAACACCAAATCTTCCATCACCCACTCTCAACTGTCGGACATCCAAACTTTATTCAACATCCCCAAAGAATACAAGCTTCGGGTTCCCGAGGCCAGCGAGAGGATGTACCACCGACCCGAGGGCGAATGGGTAGCCGTCCATCTGTATGCACTAAGGTACGGGGTTCGGTTCCCCCTCCACGAATTCATCTCCTCTTTCCTCTGCCTGGTAGGGATCGGGTTCTCCCAGTTGGCTCCCAACTCCTATATCCAGCTGATCAGCTTCATCGCCCTCTGCCAGGAGGCTGGCATCACCCCCGGGCTGGATTTCTTCTTCGTCCTGTTCTCGGTGGGTCGGTCAAAGGAGCCCGGCCTTCGCCATCTGAACCGTGTTCCTGGACGGGACACCTTCGTGAAGACCCCATCCAGCAACAAGGGGTGGCATTCACAATGGTTCTTTATGAGGGGAACCGATCTTAACCTTCTCCCCGACTGGGCCGGTCCCGAAGATGTCCCCATGAAGGTCAACAAATTTCCGAAGAGTCGTTCGGCAGCCTTCAAGAAGTTTTACGCCCTTCTGAGGCAGACTAATTGGGGTCTAGGAATCGTGTCCAACGAATCTTGGCTCTACGAACACGGCTGTAAGTTAATCTTTCCGACCTTGTTTTCTTATTCACCCGATCTTTTGCTTCGATTTTCATAATGATCCTTTTATTTTATGCTGTAGTGACCATCTTCAAGCCAAACAATACTGAAGAGGCCCTGTCCCCACTGCCGATCCTTGTCGAGCCAATCCATCTCCCAGCCGCCGACGACTCTCCTTCAGACGAGGCTGTTCTAATTGCCGAAATGTCTGTCGGTTCGTCAACCGGCCCTCTTCCCGAACCTTCCAAGGCTGATGCTTCCACGAAAAGTGTGTTGCAGATGAAGGGGGCCGACAAGATGGCTTTGCTAAAGAAGTCGAAGAAAAGACCTTCTGTTCGAGCTCCCCCCAAGGCCATCGTCGCGCTCCCGCCGAAGCCTGCTCTGAAATCAACTCCTCCACCTCCGATCATAGTGACGGTGGCCGAAGATTCGGAGGGTACCGAAGATCAGCTTCTGGAGCCCGCTTCGAAGAAACCGCGGTTGGTCGAGGGGCCCTCCCATGCCGAGGAGGTCGTTGCCCCGATCAATGCTTCTTCCCCGAAGTCCAAGGCTAGCTCTTCCGGAGGATCCCCAACCACCTGCTGGCCGAAGAGCCCAGCTGACAAATTCCCTTTCCACTTGCTTGATCAATTCAAGCTTTCCGGTGATGATGAACGGTTCAAGAACTTTTCGTCAGAGGATTTTCTGGTTACCTATCTCCGAGCCCAGACTCAGGTATTTATCCTCATTTGTATATATGTCTTCATTCATTTTTTTTGCTGTCTGACCAATTCGCCTATGTATTTAGGCCAACGCCATCCTTGCTCGAGCTATCGCTCCTCTTGCCCGATCTACCAAGAGAGAGGTCCAGCTGAGAACCGACGTGGAGCTTCTCCAAGCCGAATTATCGGGTCGGGATTCGGAGCTGAGGAGGGAGCGGGATCTTCATGCCGATACCAGGAATAAAGTATCCCAGGCTAATCGTCGGATTACTGAACTCGAAGAACAAAATTCTCTACTTCAACAAGAGTTCGTCGGTCTCAACGATCATGCCAAGAAGCTGGTGCATGACAAGGAGTTGATGGCCGAAGAGAATAGAGCCCTGGTGGGGAATCTGGAGGCCCTCGAGGAGAAGTTCACTAGGGTTCATGCTCAGCTGAGGACTTTGATCCAGGCGAACAACACCTTGATGGCCGAACAGGTCTCCCTCAAACAAGCTGCCATCAAGGAATACGAAGAATCGCCTGCTTTGACCGATAAGATCATGACCCAGTTTGGTGAAGGGGTGGAGGCCTATCGGGAAAAAGCGAGAGCGAAGCTTGTCGATGCCGGCCTGGATGCCTCGATCCTTGACTCTTCCGATGAGGAGGCCGAGGCCGATGATGACTTACCATAGTTCTTTTTAGTATCTGCTTTTCATAGTTGTAATTTTTCTTTTCTAAGTCTTGTAACTCACCTGACCAGTGAAGCCGACGGTGTATGTACCCGAAGCTCATCTGATCGGAAATTGTAAAACTTTGTGAATATAAATGAAGACAAAAACTTTCTAAGTAGTTATCTCGATCAGTTTAACTTTACTTTTATCGCCCAGTTAGGTCATTTCTGACTGTCTGGTTAATTTATGTCTAAAGCGTACTGTCTCGGATTTGTAACTTTTGTCGATCAGCTATACTTGTGGCGCTTATCAACCAGTTAAGTTCTCTCGAACCGTCTGATCGTTTTACGCTCAAAGCTTATATGATCGGATGTGTAGCTTTGTCGATCAGTTATACTTGTGGCGTTTATCAACCAGTTAAGCTCTCTCGAACCGTCTGATCGTTTTATGCTCGAAGCTTATATGATTGGTAAAGCAGTGCAAGATTAAAATGAAGTACAAACGTTTCTCTTGAGAGAAGTTTTCCTTTCATTGATAAATTGCATAAATTACACCATTATCGGGAAAGAACAGGCATGTATTTACTGGTAATATCTCCTAAGTCTTCCAGCATGCCATGTATTCTTTACTTCCGACCCATCCATTGCTCGAAGCCGGTAAGTCCCTGGCTTCGGCACTTCTACTATCTCATAAGGCCCCTCCCAGTTAGGCATTAATTTTCCTGTGTTCTGGGGGGTTGATGCCTCTGCCTCCCGAAGCACCAAATCTCCTACCTCGAACCTCCTCAACTTCACCTTCTGGTTATAGTGTCGGGCTGTCTTCTGTTGGTAAAGGGCCAACCTCAACACCGCGACATCACGAGCCTCGTCTAGCAGGTCCAGATTTACTTTCAGACCTTCATCGTTGTAGAGCTCTTTGTACTGGCTGACCCGAAGAGTGGGTGACCCGATCTCTACTGGTATGAGTGCATCAGTCCCATAGGCCAGCCGGAAAGGGGAGTCTCCAGTGGTTGTCCTCGGGGTCGTTCGGTATGCCCACAAAACGCTGAATAGTTCCTCGGGCCATCGACCTTTCAACTCATCAAGCCTTCTTTTTATCCCGTTGAGTAGGGTTCGATTTGTCACTTCCACTTGACCGTTTGACTGAGGGTGGGCAACCGAAGTCTTCCGGTGTTGAATTCCCAACTCTTTCAGGAAGCTTTCAAACTTTGACCCCACGAACTGTCTACCGTTATCCGATACTACAGCCATCGGGATGCCGAACCAATAAACTATTCCTTCTTTCACAAATTTAAGACATTCCTGTTCGGTAATCTTCTGCAGTGGTTTGGCTTCGACCCACTTTGTCATGTAATCGATAGCCACTATTATAAAGCTGACTTGCCCTTTGGCCTTCGGCAGAGGTCCTAGGATGTCGATTCCCCATACTGCGAAGGGGATCGGGGATAAGACCGAGTAGAGTTCTTCGGGGGGTTGATGCGGGATGTTGCTGTTCAGTTGACACTTGGGACATTTTTTGACGAGTTCCTTGGCCTCTGTGTAAATGGTTGGCCAGTAATACCCCTGTCTTAGAATTTTATTCGCCAGTGACTTGGCGCCCATGTGATCTCCACAGATCCCTTCATGTACCTCTCGAAGTGCGTAGATTGCCTCTGACGGTGTTAAACATTTAAGTAAGGGAGAGCTGAAGGCCCTTCGATACAAATCTCCATCAATCAGTACGAAATTCGAACTTCGATGCTTGATCTTTCTTGTTAGGATGCGGTCTGATGGTAAGGTTCCATCAGCCAGATAACAGATGTAGGGCGTAAGCCAACAGTCTAGCCGATCAATACATAATGTCTCCTCTTTTGAGACACTAGGCTGCTCCAATGTCTCTAGATATACCGAACCGTTGAAGGAGTTGGCATCGGTTGTCGCCAGTCTGGCCAGGGCATCTGCTATTGTATTGTCGGATCGGTCAATTCCCTGACAGCTGACCGTGTGGAAGTATGTCAGTTTATTCTTTGTCTCGGCTAAGTACTTCGTCATTCTCGCCCCCCGAGCCGCATACTCTCCCGATATCTGTTTGACGACCAGCTGCGAGTCACTGTAGATGACCAAGTTTTGTACTTCCAGGCTTCGGGCCAATTTTAACCCGGCTAGAACGGCCTCATATTCTGCTTCGTTGTTGGTCGCTCTGAACTTAAATCGAATAGCTTGTTGGACCTTGAATCCTTCGGGGCTTGTCAGTATGACCCCTGCACCACTAATGTCTGACGTTGACGAGCCATCGACATATAGTGTCCATGAAGTCTTTATGGGTTGTGTTTCGGTCACCGATCCCACATCTGGCTCCGAAAACGAACATTCCACGACGAAGTCTGCTAGCGCCTGCCCTTTGATTGCCGTTCGGGGATGATACTCTATCGCGAACTGTGTTAGCTCCATTGCCCATGCCGCCAGTCTTCCAGAAACCTCAGGTCGGTGTAGAATTTTCTTCAACGGCTGATCGGTGTACACCACCACCACCCGACCCTGGAAATAATGCCGAAGTTTTCTGCTTGCAATGATTAAGGCATAGGCGAATTTTTCCAGGTTCGGGTATCGGAGTTCTGCGTCCCGAAGTACGTGGCTGACGTAGTACACGGGGAATTGATTTCCTCCCTGGACCCGAACCAATGCCGCCCCCACTGCCATCGAACTCGCCGCCAGATAAAGATATAGGGGTTCTGAAGGGATTGGTTTCATCAGCAGAGGTGCCGAAGAAAGATATCGTTTGATCCCTTGGAACGCGTCCTCGCATTCTGAGGTCCACTGGAAGCTTTTCTTGTTCGTGGGTCCTTTCAGGGTGTCAAAAAATGGAAGGCACCTCTCAGCTGATTTAGAGACGAACCTTCGTAGGGCCGCAATCCGACCCGTTAGTCTCTGCACATCCTTGTATGACTTTGGTGATTTCATATCCAGGACTGCCTGGATTTTCTCTGGGTTTGCTTCGATTCCCCTTTTGCTGACCAAGTATCCTAGAAATTTACCCGATCCCAGCCCAAAAGTGCATTTGGTCGGGTTTAGCCTTAGCTTGCGTTTTCGGACTGTCTCGAAACAGTCCTCCAGATCTTCAAGATGTTTGCGGGCTGACATGCTTTTAACGATTATGTCGTCTACGTAGACCTCCATGCTCCTCCCCAATTGCTTTGTGAACACCAGGTTCATCATTCGTTGATAAGTTGCCCCGACATTTAATAGCCCGAAGGTCATTTTCCTGTATGCGTATATCGCCCGATGTGTGATAAAACTTGTCTTCGGGGCGTCCCTTTCTATCTGCCCGAAGGTTCATCATTCCTGTACGCTTCCCTTTCTATCTGCCCCGTCCTGCCTCGGTGTTCTGATCGGCGCCCGGCCGAAGGACTCCTCCCTCTGCTCTTTCCATCTCTAGAGCGACTCCGGTGCCTGCTCTGTTCTCTTCTTGCCTCCCCCCGCCGAGGCGATCGGGACCGGCTTCGATTCCTACGCCTTCTGGAACTCACTTCTTGATCCCCGACCATGTTGGCCATCTGTCTCTCCAACTCCAATCGTTGCAGCTGGAGCGCCAACATGGCGTCTTTATTCTGGTCCAGTCTCTTCTGCAAGAGAAACTCTCGTTGGTCTCGGCTTCCTGCTCCCCGGTCTTGCCTCACGAGGGCTTGAGAGTGCCTCTCGTCGGCCTGACTCGCCTGATGAGGCGTGTGTTGACTCTCGGGGAAGAGCTTCCGCCGAAGATCATGGACTGGTAACTCTTCTACCTCCTGTATTTTAGACCCTAGTCGGTCCTTCACTGACCCCCTCGCCTGAGTTGTTTGGTGGGACTGCTGGGTCTTGGCTCTTTCCGAGACAGCGATATTATCTCTACTCGTCATGATTGCTGCCGAAGAAAAGTATTTGTGGTTGCAAAGAAGATGCCCTCCTTCTAGCGCCAATGTTAACGCCAAGTTCGTCCGCGCGTCCAATCACAAAATCCACGCGCTGAATCCTGCACAATAACAGATCACACAGAAGCTTGACGGCCGTACCGCCGGGGGATAGCTCCCGTGTGAGAATAAGCACAGGCCGTTCACAAGGTTTAACAATGGAGGTTTATATGTTTAGTGCTCAAAGTAAATATTACCTGTTAATTGTAACCTCGGCCTTGTATTTATAGAGCTCCCACCACATTGGTATCCTCTTCTTTGGATTAGAGTAGGACTCCTAAATATGTTAGCTACCATATTTGGGTCCAACACAATCTCCTTAAAAAGTGTAAGTGGAATCCCTTTCCATCACTACATCCAGAGTTACCTTGTTGACGTAGGATTAGGGCTGATGCCCTTAATCACGTAAACTCCTTGTCGCACCAACTCTGCATGTGGACTGCTCATACGCTCAGGCCCAAACCAATAGTCAAACCCAACAGGCCCGAACTCAACCCTCACGATGACCACGGGCCCCAGCCTATTGGGATCGGGTAACCGACCCCGATCTTACATCTCTGAACATACGAGCCCGACCTCCTTTGACCCGACCCAAGCCTTCAGAACAAAAGAGGGTCGGGAAAACACTCCCGAACAGCATTGATTTTGGTTTATAAAATTTGGTTATGGTTCTATTTAAGAATTAAAATCACATTACTTATTTTTAATATGGGTTGTGTGGGTTTAAACCATATAGTTATGAGTCAAATATAAGTTGACCTATATTTCAAATTTCAAGCTTACCATTATTATAGTTCAATTAAATAAATTACTTAATATGTTCATTTTTTTTATTTTCCTTTTAACTTCTCTCTCTAAATTTTTTATCCTCTCTCTCTCTCTCTCAAATTTAATTAATTTACTTCCATGATGAAAGGCTACGAGGCAAGTAAGGACAATATATATATATATATATATATATATATATATATATATATATATATATATATATATATATATATTTTAAAAAAAAATACTAATAAAAAAGATAATACATTTCTTATTATTTTTTAAAACAAATACTAATAAAAAATTGAAACAGAATTTTTTTGGAGTTTTCAATTGTGCAAATCACATCCTAGCTAGTGATACTATTAAAAAAAATTTGATGGTGCATTCATGTATTGTGTACATTATTAATTTTGTTCAAATATTAAAGATATATTTTGAATTTATAAAATTAATTTATGATATTTTAAATTTTAAAATTGATATGGTTGAAAAATTAAATATACTTCAATTTTAAAAATTCAACATCAATTAGAAGAAAAATACCTAACACATAATTAATATAGAAGAGAATAAGTGGTTTAGCACAAGTTTTAACATATGTACGAAATATACTTAGAAAACACATCTATTTAGAAAAGTCCATTAGTCACAAAATAACAATTTTCTTTTCTTTTCTTTAATTACCAAATACGTACTATGTATAAGCATTTTTTATAGTTGCATCCTACCTTATAATCTCAAAAAGAGTCCAATTTGTATTTTTTTCAAAAAAGAAGAAGTGTTGTCTTCGTTTAAAATTAGAGATATATTTTGACCTTTTAAAGTCAATTCGCGAAAGCCTAAAACACCAAGTTGATATAATTTCGTTCAAGTTTTGGAACAAAGATCATAATTACTAGTACTTTATAGTTAGTTTACAATTGTTATATTTGTTTGTATTAAAATTAAATAATTTTATATAAATTTTTAATTTTAAAATTTCACGAATTAACTCAAAAAAGTCAAAATATATCTTTAATTTTAGAACAGAGAGAGAAATATTTTTATTAATCTTGGAATATAATGACATAATGTCAGAATAATTTTATTATTATATTATTATTTTTAAATTACCAAATAATTATAGTTAATATAGGTTAACCCATAAGTTTGTAAACCAAATTGTGAGGGCTAGTCGCGGGTCAAGTTAGCTTCTAGCGCAATGTCTATGACTCTATGTTGGTATTTTTTTATTTTTTTTGTTAAATATATGTATTCTCTCTGTTCTAAAATTAAATATATTTTTAAATTTTTTTCAACATATTAGGTAATACTAGGAGTCTTAATTTTTTTATCTCAAAAAATATCTCAAATGATGTGTCAACTAATTAAGTAGATCTCACCAATAAATAGGGATAGATTAGTAATACACTTGGTCCTTCTTGAATATTAAATTTGGTAGATAATCAAAAGTTCAAAATTGGAGTTTCTAATTATTTCCATGAAAAGTGATTATAAACTGTTTTAAAATCAGTTTACTAAACATTTTTTACTTCTTAAAATTGATTATAAACAGATTTGATCATGTATAAGTTATCTTGTAAATTTACAGATAAATTTGGTTGGTTTCACAATTAGAATTTAGAATCCCGTTTTGTTCACTTGTTCTACGTTTGGATTGAATGATCCCCAATGAATAAAATTCATAAATTTCGAAGGAATAAGAGCCATTTCAATCGTAACCAAACACAATTTTTTTCATTCCATAGGAATGAGTCATTCCATTCTTACTTTCATTACCCCAATCCAAACATAGAATAAGGCTTTTGTAAGACTCCTACGACAAAGTCATGGTAGGAATATGATGAATATTATATGATGGTATATGTTAGGAACGCGTAAGAGCATTAACAACAGTTTTTCTAATCAACTCTCTATCCCTAATTTTGAAGAATACATCAACAAATCATTATCCAACAAATCATTGTCAACGTCGGGGAAAATTTTCTTTTTTTTTGAATTCCTCTTTTAATTATTTCTTACCCTTTTATGTTTTCTATGTGGTTTGAATTTGGGTTGAAAGGGTGAAATTGACAAAAGAGTTCAACATAAAAATGTCGACGATTTGAAAAGATTGATTTTTACAAATCCGCCAGTTGGTAGGAGTGAAATGGTTGTATCAACTCAACCGAGTTTATGAAAGATTTTGCAAAAAGGCCCAATTATTGGACTCCGTTTAACAGTCCTTGAAAATTGAGATTCATAGAGTTCGGGGGCTTGCTTAAGCGCGGGGAAGGTGTTAGGCACTCCCCGACTTCCGTGAAAACACGGTTATCGCGTCTTTTCAATTTCTTAATTTATTTGAAATGTGTGTGTGTGTGTGTGTTGCAGTTAATTGGGCCTAAGTGCTTTATTTGGAAGTAGTGTTGTGCCTCTTTTGCACTTATATACAAAGGTTTGATTTGTATAAAAATTCGATTTTAATACAAGACATATCAAAATAATGTTTTGAAAACAGGTTTTCAAACCCTTATGCTCACATAGTAATTGAGGCCTTTGATATTTCTATTTTATTGCGTATTCGACTTGTTTTGATTTTATTCTCGAGATGCGAAGCATCTTCGACAAAATAATATACATATACGTGTCGGGCAGCTTATGGGCATGAAAGCCATCAAAGGATGTTCGAGCACCACACATATGATTTGCAAGCTAGTTATACAACTGAAAGGGGTCCATCATGGGAACCAGATCTAGATCCATCAGCTAGATCTTAGATCCCATGGCTCCTAGGCTCACAGAATATCATATGAATAGCCTACATAACAGATATACTGAAATAAAATAGATATTTAATCTAAATGTCGCAAAACAAAGGATTCATCAGTTAAATCCTTGCATTCACATAACCAAAGCTTCCAGTTTCCTCTAGATATAGATCTAGGGTCGCATGGTTGCTTAATATTTGAAAACTAGAAAGAAAATTAGATTTAAATAAATCTTAGTCATTCTAGCTTAACGGTTCCAGTTTTATAACTTTTGAACCGGTTAAAAGTCAGATACGGCTAGATCTAGAAAATCTAGTCCATAGATTTAACTATTGCAGATTTACATTGAATGAACAGTTAAAACTGATATTTAATCCCAGTAAATAATATATACAAATATATTAAAGTAATAAAAAGTCACGAATTTATAATCCAAGCATGACTGTTATATATATATATATATATATATATATATATATATATATATATATACACACACACACACACACACACACACACACGGTCAGGATCAAGAGCATTATCTTTAAATAGCATTCTTCCTTAAATAGCATTCTTTTATTAAAACTACGTCATTTTGGAGGGACGCGGTGACATTTTTATAAATACGCGATGACATTGTATTTATAAAAATGCCACCGCGTCCCTCCAAAACGACGTAGTTTTAATAAAAGAATGCTATTTAAGGAGAATGCTCTTGATCCTTACCGTATATATATATATATATATATATATATATATATATATATATATATATATATATATATATATAAGCAAGTAAAAGCCACGAATCGACGATCCAGACAAAACTAATCGGTACAAATATATATTTATATAGTCGTATATATATATATATTAAAGCAGGTAAAAGCTTCAGATCAGAAAAAATCTTACAGTGTATGGCGAGAAAGGTTTTTGACCACTTTTGAAGCTTGAAAACTCAGTTTTCACCGCTTAAAATTTGATATGTTATAATATATATGTGTACAAGTGTTTACGAAGAAGAATATCGAAGTTTGGAGCACTGTAGGAACGGTTAAGAGCTGAAATGGGCGGAATTCCCTATATTTTTTTTCTTTTTTGGCTGATGGGGGGTCTATTTATAGACCAAACTAGCCGCGGGTCTATCTGCGGTCGACCCGGGTGGGCTTTGCCCCGTGGGTCTTGTTGTCTCGAAGTACGTGCACTCGGACCAACGCGCTGTCTGCTCGAACCTTCATAACTTTCAATCCGGGAATCCGATGGAGGCGTGTTATACCTTTCCGAAAAGTCCTTTTCGAGAGCTACACAATGACATGTGATTTGACCTTTTCTGAATCTTGGAAGATGGGTCCATTACTAGATCTTCGAATCTTCGCAGTCCATCAGTTGAGCTGTCTTGTGCTGTTTTTCACTCGGGATTGACGTTATGGTCTTGCATGACCTTTATGGCAGTGATTTGACTTGATTTGATGTTGAGTAAAAAAATTTACTATTTTTCCCTTCTAGGGTTGCATCCGTGTTTGATACAGTAGTAGCTGTCTTTTCTCAAGGTTGTCTTCGAGATTGGACTGTTGTTGACTTTTGTCAATCCCAGGGTTATCTCTGAGGTTGGTTTGTTGTTTCCCGGGGTTGTCACCGAGTTTTAGCTTGATCCCCTGGGGTTGTCGTCGGGGTTTGGCTTGATCTCCCAGGGTTGTCAATGGGGTTTGATTTGATTTCCCGGGGTTATCACCGGAGTTTGATTTGATCTCCCGGGGTTGTCATCGGGGTTTGATTTTGATCCCCCGGGGTTTGATTTGATAATTTTGACTTCCAGGGTGGTCTCTTGAAGATAAAAGACGATTCTATCATCCTGCATGGTTAGTAACATGAATGTAAAATTTTGAGTATCTACAGATGGCCCTCTTTATCATGTTTATGCAATGTCATGGAATGAACAGGATAAAGATGATTAGTCACTTGAAATATGACAAGATTAAATGATGTCTTGTAATGCAGCATAATATGATGTTATGTACTCTGACCATTTTTGTTTGGAATTACTTCCCACGGTATGACTTCTCCTTCCATTTCTATTGAGGATGGAGTTGTTAATGATGATCTCCACTGAATTGACTTGATGTCTACTCGAAAGGTAGTTTATCAAGCTTTCATCACCGGATCTTTCCCGATGCTACATTGGATTGGAGCCAATGGTTTAAAATGTCCGTCAGCTCCATTGAGACTGATTTGACATCATGTTGTAGAGATGTTTTCAAGATCCCTGTTTGGGGAGATTTTCCTATGGCGGATACCACTGGACCTTTCTGAATTTGACGTCGGGATTTATCATCAACGTTCTTTGTCTTTAGAGACGCTTTCTGACTTTACCTCCGCCAGGGATGTTCCTCGTTTGACGAGTGACCCCATTGGGGATTATTGATGCTTACCTTGATGATAGCTCTCCTTGTTAGTTATCATTGGATTCTTCCTGCCGTTACGTTGGGATTGTCACCATCGCCCTGTCTTTCTATCAGGTTGATGCTAATAGTTCTGCTGGAGATAGAACCTTTCTTGCTTGCTTCCCCAATATCCTCACAACACCTACTCGAACGGTAGTTTTGTGAAGGTTGACCATCACCAAATTTCCTCGATGCCTACTTGAACAGTAGTTTACAACAGTCTAAAAATCACCAAGCCTTCACGGTGCCTCGACTGGGGACTTATATAACGGATTCCATCATTAATCCTCCCCGAGGAAGATAGTTTTCCATGGTTTTCATCATCAGATATTTCCTGATGCTATGCTGGAGTTGTCGCCAACGATTTACAGTGTCAATCATTCTGACCTTCGTTGAAGTAGTTTTCAACAACTTACATCACTGGATCTTTTCTGATGCTATGCTGGAGTTGTCGCTAATAGTTTACACTATCAGACATTCTAACCTTCGTTGAAGTAGTTTTTAACAGCTTACATCACCAGATCTTTCCCGATGCCACGCTGGAGTTGTCGCTAACGGTTTACACTATCAATCATTCTAACCTTCGTTGAAGTAGTTTTCAACGGCTTATATCACCAGATCTTTCCCGAGGCTATACTAGAGTCGTCGCCAACGGCTTACACTATCAGTTATTCTGACCTTCGCTGAAGTAGTTTTCAATGGCTTACATCACCGGACCCTTCCCGATGCTGTATTAGAGTTGTCGCCAACAGTTTACAGTGTCAATCATTCTGACCTTCGTTGAAGTAGTTTTCAACGGCGTACATCACCGGACCCTTCCCGATGCTACGTTGGAGTTGTCACCAACGGTTTACAGTGTCATACATTATGACCTTCGTTGAAGTAGTTTTCAACGACTTACATCACCTGACCCTTCCTGATGCTACACTGGAGTTTTCGCCAATGGATTACACTATCAGACATGCCTGATCTCTCTGCTGGAGATAACTTTTTGACAAGTTATACCCTTTAACAAATCTGGATATTTTGATGCATTCAAGACCAATGGTGACACTGGATCTTCCCGATGTTCTGATAAAGGGCCGTTTTCAATAATCTCTATCATTGGCTTTCTACTCCCCTCATCAGGGTTAATACCAATGAATTACATACAGATCAGAAGTTTAGTATCTGAATTCAGGGTTTCAGGCCCTTTTTTCTCATTCACATAACACCTTTTTCCCTGATTTGACTTTTCAGCTTCCTGGAACTCTGTTGTAACTCAAATTTTTTCGAGCCAGAGGGGGTGGGTACCACCCTAGGTGGCCGCAGGTAGACCTGCGGCTCCCATCGGGTATATTTGCTCATCCCGTTCCTTTCATAAGTCATTTTCAAGTTGAACCATATAGAAAATCCAAAAATTCTTCTTCAGATCTACTGAGTTCGGGCTGCTTTCTACAAAATCTGTCACCATACAAATGTTCTGCACTACTCTGGTAACGTTTACAGGTTTTCTTTTCAAGTTTTGACAGTTAGAACTTTAGATTTCATATAGAAAGTTTCTAAACACAATATAGTTAATATGCATGCTTATATGACTTGATAAAAATGGTCAAACTCTGTAAATGTAATGTTTTACCGTGCTGAACGTATTGATGTGAAAAAAACTGACTTCTGAGACAGTCATTTGACACCCTTTTTTGCTAGTTTATTCATCCTATTTGAGGACAAATGAGCATGGGTTCTTTCAAAAAAATGCACATGGTAATTTGAATGCCATTGTGACTTACGTTTAATGTTTAATATTTATCTTTTGATGTTGGGTTGGTGTGCTACTGAATGGCCACCTAGTCATGCTTATATGCATGTGGACATTCCATTTTACAAAGGAGACTCTGGCAAAAAAATTTCACGAGTCTGGGCATTTAATGAGCATGCAATTTTAACTCTACTGGGGATGTATGTTAAATTAATGCATGTATTAGGACTTAGATTATGCATGAAATAATGATTTGAAAATAAGCTTTAAGTTTAAAACTTACCTCACTCTTTCTGAGGTGATTTGGAGATTTTGTTCAGGTTATGGATACAGATATACTGAGTATGTGACGCCCCCAAAATAGGTATACATCACCCATCTTGAGTCACCAAATACATGATACAGAATTCAAATACAAACTTAATTATACAACTGTCTTGTGAAATACGACAAAGCATAGCTGACAGTTTTAACAGGAATATTGTCTTCTAGACAATATCCTAACTCAAATTCAATCCTCATTACATTTATTATCACACTAAATAGTGATGACTACTAAAACAACCATCTCGGACCTTCACTCCATTCCCCGACTAGTCCCGGCTACGTTCTCATTTCCTGAAGAGAATAATGAAAGCAAAAGGGTGAGCTCAACTAGCCCAGTAAGAAATATTATGACTAAGATAATGCAGAATAAATTATCGTTAGCCTTCAATAGTGTTAAACTGATAAAATATAATAAACATAAAGTTTAACTGCAGTGGAATAAGCAATCCATTAGAAGAGTCAAGTAGAACATGATATCTTCTATCTTCTATGATTTAAAAAGTTTATCATCAATTTTATCGCTGAGACTTAGCTTAAGAAATAATCCACATCACTGAATTATCCCTACACTACGGCCAAGGATATTCATTAGTATCATGTCCACGAATTATCCATGCACTACGGGCCAAGGATAATCGTGTTATCATCAATGGTCATGATCATGCCAACAACTGTCCATCAATGCACTACGGGCCAATGAGGACTTTTACCACATCATTTGTAACATTACAGGTCATGATTATACCGAATGATCCTTGGTCATAATCATACCGATCAACAGTCCATTTATGCACTACGGGCTAAAGACACTACCAGAAAATCAAGCTATAGCGATGGTCGCCGACCGTCGCTATAGATGAAAAGACCGTCGCTATATGCTATAGCGATGGTCGGATACCATCGCTATATAAGCCGTCGCAGAAACCTATAGCGACGGTCTATTTTCCTATAGCGACGGTCAGACCGTCGATAGAAAACTCCACAAAAGCGCGCTTGAAGCTTTTTACCGACGGTCAGAAAATCGATATAGCGACGGCCATGACCGTCGCTATAGAAGATTTGGCGCGAATGGTTGAGATCTACCTCGACGATCGCCGACCGTCGCTATAGGTGAGATCTACTGCGATGGTCGGCGACCGTCGCTATAGGTGAGATTTGGCACGAATGTGAGGTGTGTTGCGACTGTCGTAGCCGTCGCTATAGGTATTTTGGCGCTAATTTTTTTTACTTTTAGCGACGGTCCTGACCGTCGCTATAACTTTTCCAAATTATTAAAGAATTATACAATATTTCTTATTTATTTTACCTGTTAAGAAGCATAACTACTTTCAACCATCCTATCTGAATATAACATTTACAACTAAAAGAACAAAACAAATAAAGTCTATTAATGTATAATATCATCTAAATATACATAACCATCCAAAATGCTGTTACTATGTATCAAAATAGTACATAACCAGTAGCACATTTAACATATTTTCAGTATCACATCTAACAAATTTTCATCCAAAATAGTGTTACATCTAACAAATTTCTAGCAGCACATGTAACATATCTCTAGCAGCACGAGACATGTCACAGGTCCTCTATAGGATTATTTGATCCACTAATATCACCATTATCTCCTTCTGTGGATCGATCCTACAAATTAATTATCAAGTGAACTTGTTAATCCATACAAACAGAGTGATAGAGCAAAAATTTTAAGTATAAGTGGAGTGAGAGAGCAACACCTGATTGTTGGAATGAGCATGTGGAACTGATGACTTCTTTATAAATTCTGTCATCATTGATAATAGTTCATCCACTTTTCTTGCAGTATCGTCTCCTTTTTCCCGCACCTTTTTCAACTCAGCTTTCAATTCTTGATTCTCACGTTGTACCTCATTATTTGTGTCACGAGGCCCCCAAGTGTTTGTAGCTGTGGCACCAACTCCACCTTGTCAAAGTCTACCATATCGCTCTGGTCCAAGAACTTGTTCAAGTATATCATTCCGTCCTGTACTACTGCTTTCACCAGTCGATTCCTGAGTCTTCTTTAACTCATTAATTTTTTTCTATGAAAATATACAATGCAAAATATACATAACTTAAATATACAAGGCAGTTTAACATAACTTAAAGAAGAGTAGCAAATAATTTCTTTCCAAGGCTGTATCCAAGCTTGTTTGCTTAGTCTTTGTCAGGATTCAGTCACATACTAAGTTGTTACATTAACTATTTGGCTAGAATTTCAATCTATGGTATGTGTCTCAGTTATTTTGATCTCATTTTATCAATAGGAAACCATATGAAGGAGGTGACTTCCAATACAATGAGTTAAACAGAATTCTTCGTGAAGTTGAATTAGAGGAATTTGAGAAGGCAGCAACTAATAGTAGTAATTCTATCTTTTTTTAACTAATCATTTCAGACCGGACGTTCAATTTTGGTTCACTACTTAATTCAAGTAATAATTTATTGATTTAAAGCAAACCAAACACTACTTCATTCAAGTCTATTAAACAAAGTCAGCAATACCCTTTATAGTAAAACTAAATTCTCCCCTAAAAATAAACGGAAACATATTTGTATAACATACTTGTAACATACTTGTATACCAAAACTAATGATGTTTAAGACACACATCATTAGTTTAATGCCTTTTAGCATATTTGTTATTACTAATGATGTTTGTCTTATAATTCAATACAAATGAGTATGTATCATGAGTATGTATCATGAGTGCAATACATCCTGATGATAAAACCCAAAGAAGAATCGAAAACTCCCTTTATAATAGTTTACATTAAATGATGCTAGCTAATGTGGCCCCTAGTAGATTATCCCCATATTCCCATAACATTAGTTATCCATAAATAATAATCTGCACCAAGATGAAATTATTTATAATGTTACAATCAGACTATAGTTAAAGCTTGCAATAAATTTGAAGTAGTAGTATCATTGAATTCACATTTAAGTAAGCCATCAATACACTAACAAACATGCTAAAAGGTATTAAACTTGTCTTAAACATCATTAGTGCTTATCCCCCTTTTTGCTTAATCAATTATACAAACATTTGATAAACTTCTACTAATTATATAATAATCAGTATATAGAATCATACCCCATTGTTTGAGGATTGATAAATACGTACCACATTCGAGGATGCTCCTGGTAAAATTGAGTTATCACTTTGAGTGTGGGATTGTATATACATATCCGCTCGATCAATCTCTTTTTTATTTATTTGGTACTACAAATAAAACAAAAAATAGTACATAATTCAAGAAATACTCTATTCTTAGAAGTCTAATACATGATTAACGACAAAAAATTGAAATAACATCAAATATTACCAATTCATGCTTCTTTTTTGGAATTGATTTAGTGCCCAACGTATGACCTACCAACAATTTTTTTCGATTTTCACAATTTTTTGTTGCTATATCCTGCATTGCATGTATTTATAAATTAATAATAATATATAACAATAAGTAAGAATTGATAATACATAAATTAGAATAAACACAATGCGACAAACGAGATTTTTGTAATTTAATTTTAATATTTATTGAATTAAATAAATATTCTCGATGATTTAATTATTAGATTAAATAATAAATTGATGCAATTGTGATAGATTGATTTAATGATATGTGTTATATTTATTAAATTAATGTAGAGAATTTTATTATTCAAAGTATGTAATTATGTGAGTTTATTAAATTAAAAGAAATATTTAATAAGCCTAATATTATTTTATAATTAATGAGAAAATTAATTATATGACTATGTGAATTAATGAGAAATTATTATATTTTATTCAAATTAAATTAAATAATATATTTGAATTATTGTATAATTGGGTGTGACACGATTTAAACTATAGTATAAGAGAATCGTTAAATTAAATGGGTTTGAAACCTATTCTTGACCAGCCAAACAAGGCCCTAAGGGGAGTTGATAGCAGTTACCCATGATTGGGTAACTGACCATAATGCGCGTCAGTTTGCTTATTTATTATACGTATTCTCTTTTTCTTTTCTTATTATTTTCTTAGTCTGAAAAAGCAGAGAGGGAGAGTGTTTGAGAATTCAGAGAGATAATTGATAATTTTGAGGGAGATTGTGAGTGGTGTGATTGAAGTGGTGTTTGTAAGAGAGATTGTTATCTTCGCTCAATCTACGCTTTGGGTAATTTCTCAAACCCAGTTTAATTACGTTGTTTCAGTTTTTATAAAAATGGCTTTCAAGTTTACTGTAAGGTCTTTGTAAGTTGGAAAGAGTAAGGATTATGTGCATGTATGTGTTAAGGTGTATCATATCGTATTTTATTATATATATATTATATAAACCTTATCATCAGTTTCATAATACTATAATTACAACGTATGTATGGCCTCAAAATTTACAGAGTATGGAATATGGCCATATGACCCTTATATGTGATTTTAATATGTCAAACATAAATTGCTTTGTAAAATTTACACTTGTATGCTATTATGCATGTTGATACGAAGACACCAAACTTTAAATTAACGGATTCGGTGTTATAACGAATCCGTAGTGTTAATTTTTATGATTTATGTTCAAAACTTTCAAGAACATCAAGAACAGTGAAATTTACATATTTTAATTCTGTAATTATGTGTTTTAATGGGTTAAAATCATTCCATAAATGTTGGGTAATGATTATGTATGAATTCTAGCATGTAGGTATGTTAAATAGGTGACATTAATGATCATGTAGTGTTTATTTCGCTGAACTCTGTGTTCTTCGCGAACTAAGAATCAAAGTCTGGAGTTTCGCGTCGCGGCGCCAACTCCAGAACTGAAGTCCCGCGCCGCAGCGCCAAGTATCCAGCCGCAGCGCGAAAACCAAGTATAACTATGGCGCCGCAGCGCCACTTAGCAGAATGGTCCAGAAATGAGTTTTTAAAATGTTTAAGTCTAGCAATGTGTTGGTAACTTAACCTAATGAACATGAAAACATGTTAGACATTTAGTGAAGTGTTAAAATAAATTCTTAACATGTCAATAATACATTTATATGTAAAATGAATGATTGAATGCATAGTTAGTTTATTGTTCATAAAGTGTAAATTATGTGACAATGAGTGTAGTAGTTTGACTAAGTCGAGTTAGACAAAAAGAATGAACTTGTGATGATTAGTACGTTATAAATGACTAGTATTGTGAACGTAAATGATATGTAGGATTTAAATCAAGGAACGAGTATAATTAACGTGTAATCTACGCACGATGCAAGTTTCCTAACCCTACTTGTTATCATTATTCAAGTTTGTAAATTACTTCAAGCAATTCTCGTTATTATTAAATCAAGTTTGATTTGTTATATTAAAGATTAACTATCTTTTCAAAGTATGAATCTGTTATACAATATTTATTCTATTGTATACCTCTTGAGATTGTTATTCAATTTAAATATCATTATTTGTTGAACCTTGTTAGACTAGCGAATCCTTTTTGATTCAACTAGTCCATAATTGATGAGCGTTCTAAATTTCAGAACCCTTGATGAATTATCCAAACCAAACTTCCTTTGGTGCGAACTCTAATGCCAAACTGAGATGAACAACCCTATATAGGGGATTACTTATGCGTTAGCGTTAAGATATTGTGCACAGTATGGTTCTAAGGGCTGACCCCCCTAAGTACAAGAAGCAGAGTCCATAGTCTTATGACTGTTAAAGGTTTCAAGTATAATCCTTGATAACCTAGGACATAGTTCAAAGTCTTATGACCCTTAGAATTCTTTTGATTCTTGTTATTCATTCTTGATTCAAAAGTTGAGCTTTATTTTAGAAGTCTTTGATTCACTCGCATGTTATTATATTGTTATTTCATTATTATACTTGTGGGCAATCGTGCTCACTCTTGCGTAATAATAACATTGTAGTTAAGAAAGAAAGAACCGACGAGCCTTCTTCTAGCAAAGGCAAGGGAAAAGCTATTAAGTGATGAAGACGTGTTATTAAATTTTAAGAATGTTATTGTCAAGACTTGATGTTGTTTAAGACTTATTATTTGTTTATGTTTCTGCACAGATTTAAGGTTAGTATGACATGGGATTGTATTTATTATTCAGATGTTGTAACCCTATAAGGGGAGGATTTATTTCAATATATTGCATGGTTTGCATTTATTATGGGTAGATAGATATATGATGTTTGTATAGTGAACACCAAATCATGTGGGAATGGAAGTACCCAGATTTGGGGGTGTCACAGGTTGGTATCAAAGCTGTAGGTTATGAACCTTAGGTGGGGAAACAACATTAGGTAGTAGCCTTGTAGGAAGAATATAGTGATGGAAAACTCTTATCGAGTTCTAAGAGATGAATTTCTTAATTCATTGAAGATAATAAAAGACTTTATGTGTTTATGTGTTAAATTATGTGCTCACTGGTACGATTTAGTAACTAAAACTTGAAGTGTGTTGTTAGGATGTCAGATGTTGGAGGAGCTAGTCAAGCTGGGGAGGAGGAACCCCGAGTGCCTATTGAGGAGGAGCCCCGAGACATTCATGTTATCAGGGAGCAGTTGATACAGAGGGAGCCATCTCCGTTGATCACCGTTGTTGGTCAGGAGCATGAGCCTGAGATTGATCCAGAGGAGGATCCTGAGGAGGAAGAGGAAGAAGAGGAGTTTCCACCGAACTCCATCGATGATGAGATGTACGATGAGCTATATGACCGTAACGTAGAGTTAAGTGACACTGTCCAAGATTTGACTGAGCGGACGATTATTCAGCAGATTACCATCGAGCAGAAGGATAGGGAGATTGTGACTCTTCGCACACGTGTGGGAAACGTGGAGTGGGATTTGGTTCACGAGAAGGGTCAATCCGAGGAGAAGTCGGAAGAAATAGAGAAGTTAAAGAAGGAACTGAAGGAAAGCTTAGAGAGGCTGATCATAGCAGAGGAGGGCTGGGTAAGAGAATCATGTCGTGCTGATCTTGCAGAAGAGGATTGTCGTGTAAAGAAGGCTAAGCTTGGGGAGACATACTCTACACTTAGTAATGCAATGGATGAAGCCCAGGATCGAGTTTTGAGGTACCCAATCCAGTTTGAAGGTCTACCAGCATACATTTTGGATCACAGAACGATGTCTCGCATCATAGAAGAGGAACGTAGCAAGGCTATTCAGCGCCTTAACAGGCAGTGTTAGTATTTGTTTAATTATGTGAAAAGCTTATCTGGTTATTAGATGTAAATTCAGACGTGTTTATGAACGAATGAATATTTTAATGTTCTAAATCCTGTAGATTCTTTATCTCGGGATAGTTGATGTAAATAGTAGTGATACTATCGTTTGATGTTAAAACTTTTGATTTAAATAAATATATCAAGTTGGTTGAGATACTGTGTTAAGTGATTATTTTCAATTGTAGAGTTAAGCCTTAACTATTTAGAGAATTTAATAAAGATCTATTAAGCGTATATTCTTAACAGAAATATGCCACTGAGAAGAAGACAAAATCGTCAACCAGCTCAGGAAGAGTCAACGAATAACAACAATAACGCCAATACTAATCCCGTCCAACAATTAGTGAACTTACTAGCTGGAGCAATGAATAATCAACCTTAAGCTCCACCGAATACTTCATTCAAAGATTTCAAGGCAGTGGGACCGCCAGAGTTTAAAGGCTCCATGAACCCGATCGAAGCTCAG
This sequence comes from Panax notoginseng, assembly GCA_016801055.1. Taxonomy (NCBI): domain Eukaryota; kingdom Viridiplantae; phylum Streptophyta; class Magnoliopsida; order Apiales; family Araliaceae; genus Panax; species Panax notoginseng. The sequence continues at coordinate 225,597,257 of CM029013.1, read as the reverse complement.
ACTTGGGTTATGGAGATGGAGAAGGTTTTTGAGATCGCAAGAGTCAAAGAGGACCAGAAGACCGCTTTTGCAACGTTTATGCTGAAATCTGAAGCCAGTTTTTGGTGGCAAGCAAACAAGGTCTGTGGAGGAGAAGGTATGATTACCTGGGAGATGTTCAAGGAGATGTTTTTCGAGATGTATTTCTCGACTACCTCGTAGAACCAATTGGAGGTTCAGTTTCTAGAATTGAAGCAGGGAAATATGTCCGTATCAGATTATGCGGCTAGATTCAACGAATTGGCAAGGTTCGCCACATATCAAGTGCACACGGACGATAAAAAAGCAAGAAGGTTCAAACAAGGACTAAAGCCTTGGTTGTATGGTAAAGTATCGATGTTTCAGTTGAAGACATTCGCCGGGGTACTAGAGAAAGCTATACTCGCTGAAGGTGGAAGCGATGCGGTAACCAAATACAATCAGGATCAGAAGAAGAAGAAGAATGAAACTGAAGGGAATAAAATGGCTAGTGGAAGTAATACGGGAGGAGGTAATAATAATCATAAGAGAAGGTGGTCTGACAACACATCAATCGAAAACCATCAAGGAGGTCAGAAGAAAAGGATTGAAGCATGCCCGACCTGCGGGAAAGCTCATTTGGGAATGTGTATGAAGGGTAAACGTGTGTGCTATAATTGTGGTCAGGAAGGCCACATAGCACCTAACTGTCCTAATCCAAAGAAGGGTGCCTGCTTCACTTGTGGTTCAAAGGATCATTTGGCAAGAGACTGTCCTAAGAAAGGATCTAGAGGGACAGGATCAGGAGGAAACCGAGGAAATAGCAGTGGAAGCGCTTTGACCATCACAGGACCAACCGCCACCAATTGACCGACCGCCAGGACCTTCAATATGACGGCGCAGGATGCATTGCAGTCGCGTGATGTGGTGTCAGGTATCATTTCGATCAATAGAGTTAATGCTTATGTATTATTTGATTCGGGTGCTACTTGTTCATTTATATCCGATGACTTTGCTAAGAATTTAGAATTGCCTAAGGATGAGTTAGAATACCCCATGAACATAGAAATTGTGAATAGAGAAATAATCCCTGTTAAGCACGTGCATAAGAACTGTAGAGTGGATATTAAGGGTAATATCATGAACGTAGATCTTATCCCTATTCGACTTGGGGAATTTGACGTTATCTTGGGAATGGACTGGTTATTCAATTATGGGGCGGTAATTGATTGCCAAAAGAAGCATATTAACCTTATGACTTCGTCAAAGGTTGTGTTTTATGGTAGCAAGTCGCCTAGACAAGCGAGTTGTCTGACGATGATGCAGGCCAGGAAGTTGTTACAACAAGGATGTGTAGGATATTTAGCTTATATAGTCGACAGTCGTAAAGAGAATCTGAAAGTAGATGAGATACCAGTAGTGAGAGACTTCGCCGATGTATTTCCAGATGATTTACCAGGACTTCCGCCAGATAGAGAGGTTAAATTTGTGATCGATTTGGCACCAGGAACAGTTCTAATATCGAAGGCACCGTACCGAATGGCGCTGGTAGAAATGAAAGAATTGATGGTACAACTACAAGAATTACTGGACAAGAAGTACATTCAACCGAGCGTATCGCTGTGGGGAGCGCCGGTATTGTTTGTAAGGAAGAAATGACGATTGTTGCACGATTTCGCAACCGCAAAACACGCGCAAGTATACGCGGTCTTAACAAGTAATATAAGAAAGTAGAGTGTCGAACCCACGAGGACAAAGATTTAATCGAAAACAAATACTAAGGTAAAATCGTTACTAAACTTATCTAAATGATTGGAGGTAAAGGTTGGTTAGGCTATTTTAATAAGAAAACTAACTAAGAGACGTTGGTTGTGCTAGGAAGGTAAGATGGGATTACAACTCCCCTAATGCTTCGCCTAATCTTCTAACTCTCCGCAATATAAACGAATCAAGGAATGATCGACCTAGAACAATAATAGGCATAAACTTCTGTCGAAGGTCAAATGCACATCCCTAGCAAGCTAGAACACCATATGTCTATGGGTGGAACTAACTGGGTCGAGGTCATTAAGCACATTCACAAGGTCACACAAGGCAAATAAGGATATGTCTATCCTATTGGCACATTAAGCCCCACATTCAAATGTCAAGGTCATAACAGGTGTTGCTGCATTTAAAGACAAACAGTAATATCCATTTATCAATTTCCATTACTATCAGTACCTATTTCTTTTTCTAGAAATCAGACAATATAAGCAAAATACAATAACCCATTCCAAAATGCTTCATTATATAAAACAAGAGAGAAAGTCGATTAAGCTATTCAAAAGGTTACATTGCAATCCTAAAATGGAGTTAGTTCATAACTATGGGACTAACACAAATTTCTACTGCACTATCCATTATCAGACAAATACAATAAAAATAATATTTGCAATAAGAAAAACCCCTGTAGAAAGAAGTTATCTTCTGCCAAATATTCTCTTCACGCGCACAGTCAGAAAATGTGGAGATCAATTGATCTCTTTTTCTTCTTCAAGCTTCTTCCTCTCTCTTCTTATCTATTTTCTGGTATATGTCTCTTCTTCTCCTTTTTGCTCCCGCCTGCTCCTTCTAACATCCTTTTCCCCCCTTTTTTGCTAGGTCAAACAAAGTCCTTGTCTGCCTGGGAACCGGAGGTGGCGTCGCGGCGCGGGCCACCAAGTATTGAGCAGCGCTGCGGCGCAACCCTATGAAATGGGACACGGAGATCGCGCTGCAGTGCGAGACAAAGGGGTATGCGTGGCGCCGTGGCGCGGTTCACGCCAGCTGGGGGGCAGGCCATGGCGCTGCGGCACGGATATTAAGCCTGGAGATGGCGCCGCGGCGCGAACATTGACAAAATGACTGTTTTGCCCCTTTAAAGCTGCAAAAACACTGTGAAGCTCTGCAATGCAACGATTAAACACACTAACACTATATTTCTATGATACTAAATAAAAACTACGAATTCAGGCAAATATTTAAGTCATAAGGTATCCGATTCGCGGGTTTGAATCACACTCATCAAATACCCCCAAACTTAAGTCTTTGCTTGTCCTCGAGCAAACTATCTAACACAATAATAATAGTAGTCACTAAGAATCCGAAAGGAATATATATATAACAATCTATACTAGCATCGTGGCTACGAAACTCTAAATAAGCTACTCCCCAAGAGTAAGTCAAACACGGGAATGAGTAAGGGTTCATTATATTTCAAGCATAAGACCGTAATCGATCCATTCTAAGTGCGTGTGTGAATACCAACCGTCCTGACTAATCATAGCTCAACTAAGTTTGCGCAGTCGAATGTTAATGTAAGACCCCAACTTATTAATGAATAAAATCAAATTTTCTCTAAATATTATTGTGAATAATAAGGGGTTAATTTGATATAATACTTTGGTTATGGGTGAAATGTGCAAATTTTACAAAATAAGCAAGTGGTTATAAAATATTCATTTTGTCGGGGAATATTCGTTTGGTCGTGGAATATTCTTGCTGTCGGGGAATATTTATACGACGGCGCAGCCTTGTGTGGGCCCCATAACGGAAAGCGATTGGATGAAGAAAACGACAAGTATAAGTTATTTATAAATAACGACGTAGTTGTTACCGTTAATACTGTTAGAATACCCGGTGGTTAAAATACAGTAGCACACGGTATTACACCAATTATTGATTCTTACGTAAGAAGGCACTACTCAATAATTGTTACAGTAGTTACTGTTTAATATTTTATTTTATTGATTCAATAATTGCTGCGTTGATATTTTATATTATTGTTGTTTCAATAATTGTTGCTGCACAGTATTTTCCATTATCAGATCAATAATTCATATTATTTGAATAATATTATTAGATAACATTATTGGCAATGTCTAGAAAGTTCTGTCTAAGGAGAGGTTTGGTCATCTAATTGCGCGCCAGTAAGGAGAAATCCTTATTGGAAAGCCCCCTCTTTCCTGGGAACGGCCTGGTTGTCATAAATGTGATTCTGTAATATTATTTGTGAATAATTAATTATTGATTCATATGATAAGGAAATATTTATTTTATGTGGATATAAATGAGGGATATATTTTTGTGGTTAAAAATAAAGGAGTTAATGTTGATATTTTTATCAATATTTTTGTCGGAATGGAGGTATTAAAAATCAGGGTTTTTTAGATATTTTGCGGGGGTTATAATTTTTAATCCGACCGTTGGATCGTGATAATTTTTGGATATGTTATACATATATAAGTTGAGTATATGTCCACAAATTTTGAACCGTTAAAAATGAACGTGTGATTTATTATTAATTTTACGAGATGACTGGTTCAGAAATTGTTGAATTTTCGGAGTTAATCATTTTGGTGAAAAATTCTAGAATTGGTGGGCCCCACTTGTGGTTGGTGAAGAAATGTGCTGAATTATATTTCAAATGTGGTGGGTGGGAATAGTAGCAGGTAAAGCCATCAGGTTGCAGGTCAAGCCTACTAAAATTTTCCTATAAATAGAGGGCTAAGTTAGAATTGAAAATCACACCAGAAATAAGTTTTCTCTCTTTCTCTCTCTAGATTATTGAGTGTATTTTGTGAGTATTTAGATACTTTGAGAGTTTCTATTCATCAGAGCAAGTTTCTTTCAGCCATATACCGGTATTCCGACCAGAAGTACTGATATCTTGAGGTAAGGGATATTATTTTCTTCTTAAATGATATTATTTTCTTCAATATCATTATGCTGAAATATTGATATGAGTTTTTATCAAATTTGAAACTTTTTGTGTCGGAGTTACTATTCACGTATACGGCACTATTCACGTATACGGTACTATTCACGAATACGGCACTATTCACCGAAAAATAAAATTTTTCCTTTTTGTCCAAGATGTCTATTATGGTTACTATCTTTGATTGTATCCATGTTTTAATCTTTATTTTTGAATTCTGCTTCACAATTGATTATTATGAAGTATTATTGATCTTGGATAAACTGTTATACGAATCCCTAATATTTGTCCTTCTGTCTCACTGGATTCGTTTCCTTTAAAATATTTTTCATCATCCTCAGTCCTAAATGATGATACTACTGAATATTTTTGGCCTGTAGTGCAAAGATGTATGATTACTTGATGAATATCTTTGGCCTGTAGTGCAAAGATGAACAGGTGTTGAGATGAACATGACTGACAGGTGATACAAATGAATATCTTTGGCCTGTAGTGCAAAGATGAATATTTGGATAAAGATGATTATTAATTGATGTTACAGGGATAAAATATTGATGATGGACTTTTAAATCTTAGAAGATAGTAGAATTCTTTCTCTACTTGACTCTTCTAATGGTTTGCTGTTTCCGCTGCAGTTGTTGATCTAAAACTTGTTGTCGATTATATTCTATCAGATTTTTCCCTGTTGAATACTAATGATAATTTGTTGTATATTATCTTAGTCATAATATTCTTTATTGGGCTAGTTGAGCTCACCCTTTTCCTTTTTGTTCCATTTTTCTTCTCAGGAGGTGAGAACATAGCAGGATCTAGTCGGGGTATGGAGTGATGGTTCTAGAAAGATGTTTTAGCAGTCCTCACTATTTCTGTAAAATAGTGTTTGAATAATTGTATTGAGGACTTATTTGAGTGTGGATATTGTCTAGAAGACAATATTTGTATTTAAACTCACAGTATGTGTTGTCGTATTTTGCACGACAATTGTATTATTGAAGTTGTAGTTTGTTTTCTGTACCATGTATTTGGCAACTCAGAATGGGTGTTGTATACCTATTTTGAGGGCGTCACAGTTGGTATCAGAGCTTAGGAATATGATCCCTGGCTGAGATGTGAGGCAAGAACTAGGAGGGGAGAGACGGGGAATTCCTTCGCTAGTATGACCTGACTAAGTTTATTTGGTGTTTATTTGGTCGGTCAGAGTATAGGGATAATATATGACATGACTATTAACCCTTGTTTTATGGCAGTATTTAAGAATGGCAGCTGAGAACGTTAATAATGGAGTAAATCAGACCGTGGAGACACCTTTGATCACCACCCAGGGGAACGTGCAACAGGAAGGCAATATTCCTCCTGTAAACAACGTTACCGAGCAAACGATGAATGATGGAATGTTTAGGAGCTTTTTCAGTTCATGCAAAATACGGGTGGAAATGATAACAATGCGCGGTTTGTCACAGCTAAGCAGTTCAAAGAATTGGGACCACCAGAATTTAAGGGAAAGCCGGATCCGATCATGGCGGAAACGTGGATCAAGCAAATTACCAAGATATTCGATGTCTTGGGATGCACGGAGGAACAGAAGGTTCCATTCGCCACCTTTATGTTCCGCGGTGAGGCAGACTACTGGTGGGAGTCTGTGAAGCGTACCCAGCCTGACGCACTCAACATGTCCTGGGAAACATTTCAAAAACTGTTCAATGACAAGTACTTTCCTGAAAGTATTCGTCATATGAAGGAGGTGGAGTTTATCAGACAGGAACAAAATAACATGACGGTGTCCCAGTACGAGGCGAAGTTTGCAGAGTTATCCAGGTTTGCACCTCATTTGGTCGAAAATGAGGAACGAATGACAAGGAAGTTTCTGAGAGGTCTAAAACCCGAGATTCGACAATATCTTATCTCTCATAAATTTTCTTTATATTCAGATGTTGTAAACAGGGCTCAATTATTAGAGCAAGATAATGAGTATGTGCAACCGAGGGACCACAACCAGGGTCATACCGGTGGCGGCAGTCATCGAAGCAATGAAAACCAACAGGGAGAAAAATATTCGGACAAAAGCGGTAACCACTCTGGTGGTAATCGTGGCCGTGATAATAGAAGGAGCGAGTCGGGAGGAGATTTTAAGAAGAGAAGGTACAACAATGATAACGTGAAGACGTCAGCACAAACATCAACTATTTCTAGGGGAGGAGAACGACCACCGGTCGTATGTTACAAATGTGGGAAAGAGGGACATATCAGCCCAAACTGCCCACAACAATCTAAGGTATGTTATAACTGTGGAAAGGAGGGTCATATAGCTCGAGAGTGTTCTGTAGAAAAACCAAGTTCAGCGGGGATGACGACTCAAAAAGCTGTCACAGAAAGTCAAAGTCAACGATTCCTGGAAGAGCGTTTTTCGTGACTGGTCAGAATGCGAGGAACCCGAACGAAGTTAGCACGGGTTAGATACTGGTTCTACCCATTCATTTATTTCTCTTGCTTGTGCTCAACGTTTAAACTTGACTTCGGAAATTAGACTTTGACCTATCTGTGGAGACTCCGTTAGGAGAAACTTTCATTACATCTACAGTTTATAAATTTTGCTTAATCCAAGTTGGCACAATCACATTACCTGTTGACCTTATCTCTTTAAAGATACTTGCTTTTGATGTGATTTTAGGAATTGATTGGTTAACTACTCATCATGCCAAAATTGATTGTTTTCGTAAGGTTGTTAGTTTTCATATTCCTAACCAACCTGTTATGCGAATTCAAGCAACCAAACCACTAAAATCAATCGCTGTCATACCAAGCCATAAAGCCATTCGTTTATTGAAAAACGAATGTCAAGCTTTCTTAGCCCATGTCATGGACTTGAACAAAAATACGTCAGATTTGAATGATATTTCTGTTGTTAGTGAATTTCCTGACGTATTTCCTGAAGAATTTCCTGGCTTAACCTAGAGCGTGATATTGAATTTTTGTATTGATCTTCAACCCGATACAAAACCCATTTCTAAAATCTCATATTGAATAGCTCCTATTAAACTTCAGGAGTTAAAAACCCAACTATAGAAGTTGGTACCCGAGCCTCTATCTAGTGACTTCCTTTATGGAATGCACTGAAGCCAGACTCTCCGTAGGGGATACCATATTCGTGCGGTAGTAAACTGATAGGTGTCATTGTGACGTGCTATCCAAGATTGGGATATGAGTCACAATTGAGAGCAACCGAAGTCGGTGACCAAAGTACGTAGCTTTCTGGCTTAACGAGTTACTATCGGAGATTCGTGGAAGGATTTTCTCGAATTGCTACTACTCCGTTAACTCAGCTGACTCGGAAAGATACAAAATTCGTATGGAGTGAGGAATGCGAGAAGAGTTTCGAAGAACTCAAGAGGAGACTCATTTCGGCACCTGTTCTGACAATACCATCTGGTTCGGATGGATTTGTTATCTACAGCGATGCTTCAGGCAAAGGGTTAGGATGTGTTCTCATGCAACATGGGAAAGTCATAGCCTATGCCTCACGACAACTCAAAGAATATGAGAGGAATTATCCTACTCATGATTTGGAGTTGGCAGCAGTCGTTTTTACGTTGAAGATCTGGAGACACTACCTGTATGCGGAGAAAGTGGAGATCTATACAGATCATAAAAGCCTCAAATATTTCTTCACCCAAAAGGAACTCAACATGCGGCAGCGACGTTGGCTCGAGCTGTTGAAAGATTACGATCATACCATCCAATATCATCCTGGAAAAGCAAACGTAGTAGCTGACGCATTGAGTAGAAGATCATATGCGGGTACGAGTGCAATGTTGTTAAAACAAAGGCCCATTTTGTATGACTTGCAAAGGATGGAGATAGAGATGAAGGCTCCAAGTACCCATATGATGATATCAAATATACGAGTAGAACCAACTTTAATCGATAAAGTTAAAGCTGCTCAAGCTACGGACATGGAGCTGATGCGTATGAAGAAGAAAGTGTAAGAAGGTGCTATTCCAGAAGCAAGAATCGATGAAGAAGGAATACTTCGAGTCAACTCCAGACTTTGTGTTCCAAACGATTTTGACTTGAAGCATAGAATAATGATGGAGGCACACAACACACCGTTTGCAATCTATCCTGGGAGTACCAAAATGTATCACGATCTTCGACACACATTTTGGTGGAGCAATATAAAAAGAGAGATCGCGGAGTTTATCTCGAGATGTTTAACTTGTCAACGTGTAAAAGCAGAGCATCAAGTACCAAAGGGTCCATTACAACCACTTGAGATTCCAAAATGGAAGTGGGAACACATTACTATGGATTTTGTTACGGGTCTTCCCAAGGTTTCTCAAGGCATAGATGCGATTTGGGTTATTGTTGATAGATTAACCAAGTCCGCTCATTTCTTGCCGATACGTGAGACTTATTCCCTTGAACGTCTTGCTAGTATGTACGTGAACGAGATTGTGAGATTGCATGGCATGCCAGTATCCATAGTTTCGGATCGTGACCCAAGATTCACTTCACGAGTTTGGGTTAGCTTGCAGAAAGCTATGGGCACGGATTTACGATTCAGTTCAGCGTACCATCCTCAAACGGACGGACAATCAGAGAGGACTATTCAAACTCTTGAAGATCTATTAAGACTTTGTGTCCTAGATCTCAAAGGGAGTTGGGATAAGTACCTACCATTGGTGGAATTCTCCTACAGCAACAGTTATCAGGCGAGCATAGGTGTGGCTCCATTCGAGGCGTTGTATGGAAGAAAATATCGTTCTCCAGTATGCTGGGACGAGGTGGGTGAAGCAACATTGTTGGGACCAGAGTTGGTACGCATTACTACAGAGAAGATCCAAACGATTCGACAACGTTTACAACGGAACAGGATCGACAAAAGAGTTATGCGGATCTTCATCGGAAGGACGTGGAATTTAATATTGGGGATCATGTATTGTTACGTGTTGCACCATGGAAGGAAGTTACAAGATTTGGGAAGAGAGAAAAACTCAATCCAAGATTTGTTGGTCCATTTGAGATTCTTGAGCGAATAGGAAATGTGGCATATAGACTCGCATTACCTCCAAGCATGTCTCGTGTTCATAATGTTTTTCACATATCTATGCTTCGTAAATATGTTAAAGACCCGAACCACATTATTGAGTTAGAACCAGACGAGATAGCTGAAGATTTAACGTACGAGGAGGTACCTGTTAAGATCTTGGATAGGAAAGAGCATGTCCTACGCACGAAGGTTATACCACAAGTTAAGGTTTTGTGGAGAAACCATGCTATTGAATAAATGACCTGGGAGTTGGAATCGAAATGAAAGCGAGGTATCCGCACCTTTTTGAAACATCAGGTACGTACGTCAATTTTGAGGACGAAATTTCATAAGGAGGGGAGGTTGTAAGACCCCAACTTATTAATGAATAAAATCAAATTTTCTCTAAATATTATTGTGAATAATAAGGGGTTAATTTGATATAATACTTTGGTTATGGGTGAAATGTGCAAATTTTACAAAATAAGCAAGTGGTTATAAAATATTCATTTTGTCGGGAATATTCGTTTGGTCGTGGAATATTCTTGCTGTCGGGGAATATTTTTACGACGGCGCAGCCTTGTGTGGGCCCCATAACGGAAAGCGATTGGATGAAGAAAACGACAAGTATAAGTTATTTATAAATAACGACGTAGTTGTTACCGTTAATACTGTTGGAATACCCGGTGGTTAAAATACAGTAGCACACGGTATTACACCAATTATTGATTCTTACGTAAGAAGGCACTACTCAATAATTGTTACAGTAGTTACTGTTCAATATTTTATTTTATTGATTCAATAATTGCTGCGTTGATATTTTATATTATTGTTGTTTCAATAATTGTTGCTGCACAGTATTTTCCATTATCAGATCAATAATTCATATTATTTGAATAATATTATTAGATAACATTATTGGCAATGTCTAGAAAGTTCTGTCTAAGGAGAGGTTTGGTCATCTAATTGCGCGCCAGTAAGGAGAAATCCTTATTGGAAAGCCCCCTCTTTCCTGGGAACGGCCTGGTTGTCATAAATGTGATTCTGTAATATTATTTGTGAATAATTAATTATTGATTCATATGATAAGGAAATATTTATTTTATGTGGATATAAATGAGGGATATATTTTTGTGGTTAAAAATGAAGGAGTTAATGTTGATATTTTATCAGTATTTTGTCGGAATGGAGGTATTAAAAATCAGGGTTTTTGAGATATTTTGCGGGTTATAATTTTTAATCCGACCGTTGGATCGTGGTAATTTTTGGATATGTTATACATATATAAGTTGAGTATATGTCCACAAATTTTGAACCGTTAAAAATGAACGTGTGATTTATTATTAATTTTACGAGATGACTGGTTCAGAAATTGTTGAATTTTCGGAGTTAATCATTTTGGTGGAAAATTCTAGAATTGGTGGGCCCCACTTGTGGTTGGTGAAGAAATGTGCTGAATTATATTTCAAATGTGGTGGTGGGAATAGTAGCAGGTAAAGCCATCAGGTTGCAGGTCAAGCCTACTAAAATTTTCCTATAAATAGAGGGCTAAGTTAGAATTGAAAATCACACCAGAAACAATTTTTCTCTTTCTCTCTCTAGATTATTGAGTGTATTTTGTGAGTATTTAGATACTTTGAGAGTTTCTATTCATCAGAGCAAGTTTCTTTCAGCCTTATACCGGTATTCCGACCAGAAGTACTGATATCTTGAGGTAAGGGATATTATTTTCTTCTTAAATGATATTATTTTCTTCAATATCATTATGCTGAAATATTGATATGAGTTTTATCAAATTTGAAACTTTTTGTGTCGGAGTTACTATTCACGTATACGGCACTATTCACGTATACGGTACTATTCACGAATACGGCACTATTCACCGAAAAATAAAATTTTCTTTTTTTATCCAAGATGTCTATTATGGTTACTATCTTTGATTGTATCCATGTTTTGATCTTTATTTTTGAATTCTGCTTCACAATTGATTATTATGAAGTATTATTGATCTTGGATAAACTGTTATACGAATCCCTAATATTTGTCCTTCTGTCTCACTGGATTCGTTCTTAAAATATTTTTCATCATCCTCAGTCCTAAATGATGATACTACTGAATATCTTTGGCCTGTAGTGCAAAGATGTATGATTACTTGATGAATATCTTTGGCCTGTAGTGCAAAGATGAACAGGTGTTGAGATGAACATGACTGACATGTAATACAAATGAATATCTTTGGCCTGTAGTGCAAAGATGAATATTTGGATAAAGATGATTATTAATTGATGTTACAGGGATAAAATATTGATGATGGACTTTTAAATCTTAGAAGATAGTAGAATTCTTTCTCTACTTGACTCTTCTAATGGTTTGCTGTTTCCGCTATAGTTGTTGATCTAAAACTTGTTGTCGATTATATTCTATCAGATTTTTTCCTGTTGAATACTAATGATAATTTGTTGTATATTATCTTAGTCATAATATTCTTTATTGGGCTAGTTGAGCTCACCCTTTTCCTTTTTGTTATATTTTTCTTCTCAGGAGGTGAGAACATAGCAGGATCTAGTCGGGGTATGGAGTGATGGTTCTAGAAAGATGTTTTAGCAGTCATCACTATTTCGGTAAAATAGTGTTTGAATAATTGTATTGAGGACTTATTTGAGTGTGGATATATTCTAGAAGACAATATTTGTATTTAAACTCACAGTATGTGTTGTCGTATTTTGCACGACAATTGTATTATTGAAGTTGTAGTTTGTTTCTGTACCATGTATTTGGCGAATCAGAATGGGTGTTGTATACCTATTTTGGGGGCGTCACAGTTAAAACCAAGCAAACTCCGCAACTTAAACATTCAAGAAGCATTAAGAACAAGGCGCAAATGCAGGAGAAGATCAAAAGGCTCTAGCATGCCGACAGCAAAATCAGACTCGGACAGTACTCAATTACCTTAGGCTACAGAACTACCCATGAATGAACTTTTGATCAGTGACTCCCAAGTCAGACGTCTTTAGGGCACTAGGTGTAGAACACCCCTAAGAATCTAATAACTCGAGCAGTAAAGGCCACGTAATCAACATAATCCAACTGAGACTTCACAACAAGAACGAAGATTAATCAGCGAGTGTGTTTTACGCTCCATCTCGATATCAGTCTTGCATTTATGGGCGAGTGCATTTTACGCTTCATCTCGACCCACTGCAAAACTTTCGATATGCAAAATTTATTTATTATTTATTTATTTTTTTTAACAAGTTAGAATCCAAGATCCAACACTGCAAAAATACCTAAATCTTTTATTACCTTGCACAAATGAAAGTTTATAAGAGTGAACAAATTTTCAACATAATAAACACAAAAACTATACTCGAACAATAATTAGTTAACATAGTTGGTCGGTGCTTGCTAGAAGGACAGATCAATAACAGTCTAAACTTATCAACTAATAAACCCCTAACACATGTCATGTTTGACACAACTCTATGAGAGACATACTCATTTGGCGCTAAAAATAGCCACAATCAAAAAAATCAGCAATGATAAATATAACACCCTTGCTAAATAGCAGCTCAAAATAGGGTGAAAAGGCCATTTACATGGCACAAGCATATAAATCTGAATAAGCCCCAAAAAGATGGCTAGAAATCACAATCATGCTAATAAAATTGAAATAAAACCAAAAGCAGCTTATGGCATCCATAAAGATAAAAAAATATTCAACATAATCCCGCAGTTCAAAAGACTTCACCACAATACTGATAACTACAAACATAATAAAGATAGTAAGTCTGGCAATCCTAAAATGGCAGTAATGAGATAGACAGATAATGAGATAGACAGATAATGAGATAAACAGATAAAGGCTAAAACACCCCCAAACTTGAAGTGAGCAATGCCCTCATTGCTAAACATAAAGCAATTGAATATAAGAGGGCTTCCCTGAAGATCGCTCACTCAGCAGCGGCATCGGCTTCGGCTTCTTCCTCGTCTGGGCGTCCTATCAGCTTCGGCAGGCGGTGATGGTGGAGGGTATGGTGGAAAAATAGGAGGGTCGGGAAACTGGTATGGCGTGAACTTAATGCCCTCGCCACAAAAGTCAGTGTAGATGCTCTGCATTGTGTTCACCAATTCAGCTGGTACTGCATTACTATCTCCTGCCTCTGAGCCACCGCTGCGATATGCCTCCGCTGCCTCTGTGCCTCAACGTCCTGCTTCTGATGCAGCAGGGTGAGGGATGCCATGATGTCTGCTAAAAAACCCTGACTAGCTGGGCCTGCCTCAGGTGCTTGAGAGGGCTCTGGCTCTGGGCCGGCTGAAGGAGGCGGCTCTATAGGTGGTCCGTATCCTTCGCCCCTGACATGAGATTCTGCCCCGTCCCAAACAGTGAAACGCTTGATCGTTTGATGGTCGATGACAGTCATGGGCGACGAAGCTATCTCATCTGGACCCCACTGTACCCCGGCCTGCTTGCACAAAAGCATGATCACGGATGGATGTGGAAGTCCTACAATGACTGTACTCTTGATAGCCTTGATGATCGAGTCATGGATGAGAACTCCGATATCCACATTCAAACCCGTGACAATGGTGAAAAGCATAATCGCCCTTTCTTTAGTCACATCGCTTAGGTGACGAGTCGGGAGCATGGTGGCACAAATGAAACTGTACCACGCCTTTCCATAGCGACTGAGCACAGTAGCCGAGAAGCTAGTCTTTTCACTGGTATAAATATTTTTCTTCCAGGCCGTCCCGGGCTTGCAGAGCCTTCGGATGACATCTTCCTGGTCATAGCCACGAAATCCTAGCTGCATATAATCATTTCCCGTGTAGTTTGGTGCCCCGAATAACGCATTGATGGATATACTGTCAAATGCTACGGACCTTCCCCTAACTTGAACCACAACAGGACCCTCAGGACTGGCATTGGCATAGAATTCCCGAACCACCGGGACAACAGCTGATACTGGTGGTTGGTGAAGTTAAGCCACTTGCGCTCCATGATCATATTCATGATTTCCCCATCTTTTTGATCCGGCCGCAACCCCCGCTCGTGAATCAAATTGCGCTTGTCGAAAGAGTCTCTGTACCACTTGAAAGTTTCCTCACTGACAAACTTGGCAGGGTCCCAAGCCTGTGGTGGAGCCGCGGAAGATGAAGAAGAACCACCGACGCTAAGTCGTTGCCTTTTGGGTGCCATAATGTAATTTGTTGATGAGGTTCCCACAGACAGCCCTAAACAGTGCCAATAATCTAAAGAGATGACTCCTGAAGCAATGCAAAACAAACCCCCAATACAAACCCAACGAAAACAAGCCAAAATAGTTCGATTACTCTTTGAGGCAAATAAGCAAACACCTTGTGTGCATTTTCTAAACTATACTTGGACAGCCCTTTGCTTGATGCTACTCTAACCAGATTTCCATAAGTGGAAATCACCCTAAATCAAACAAGAAGAAGAACACAGAGAAGCAATTAAACCAACAAAATCTCTGATAGAATGAAAACCCTCAAAAATACCTTAAGAATTAAACCCTTGCACTTGAGTGGGGTTGCCTTTGACAAACAATCGATGCTATGGTTTGACTTTGTAGGTTGAGAAGAGACACGATCGATGTTTGCTCGGATTTATTGTGAGTGATACGGCTGATGGGTCGAATTCTTTTAGGCTACCGAGAGAGAGCTGAGATTGTTGAGAGAAGTGAGGAGTCTTAGCCGAAAAGCCTGCTTATAACTGCACTTGGAATTCAAAAACACGCTACTGGCGCCGCGGCACGAGTGTTTGTTCACAACTCTGCGCTACGGTGCGAGTTTTCAGTAACCGGCGCTTCTTGTGGCGTTCGACGCGAGTTTTCAGTAACTGGCGCTTCTTGTGGAGCCGCGACGCGAAAGGTAATGTAGTCGGCTCCTCTTGTGGCGCTGCGGCACGAAAGACAGTAGTGGAGCCGGCGCCGAGGCGCGAGTACTGAACTCTGCGATTTTTTTCACCTGCTATCTGCACATACCAAAACAAGAACAACCACTATACTACACAAGCAAACATACACTGTTAAAAACATAGCAAACACTATTATAATATTCAGATTATCATACGAAACATGTTGCCCGTAAATGAGAGACACAAAACATAAAATCCATCAACTATGTTATATAATAAAATGAACAATTCCTAAATAAACTAGAAATGAGTGAAGAAACATATAAAATTTATATCGAGATGGGGGTGCCTCCCCACCAAGCGCTTGTTTTATAGTCGTCGGCTTGACTATCATCCCGACTTAGATCGGATCTCCAAGTGTAATGGAGGTATGTTGACGGTCAACCTCGCTGCCCCAGTAGTGCTTTTACACGTTGCCCATTCACCTTGAATGTTGAGTCGGAATTTGGGTCCTTAAACTCTATTGCTCCATGCGGATAAACCTTGGCAATAGTGAAAGGGCTGACCATCGGGACTTTAGCTTCCCAAGAAACAACTTTAGCTGGGAGTTAAACAAAAGAACTTGCTGGCCCGTTTAAAATGCCTTTCAAGGATCTTCTTGTCATGCCATTTCTTGGTCCTTTCCTTGTACAACTTGGCGTTTTCATACGCCTGCAGACGAAACTCATCTGCTTCATTTAGTTGTAACAGCCGCTTTTCTCCGGCTGCCTCAAGATCAAAGTTAAGCTTTTGAATAGCCCAGTAAGCGTTATGCTCCAGTTCGACCGGAGATGACATGCTTTACCATAAACTAGCCTGTATGGAGACATTCCGATGGGCGTTTTATAAGCTGTGCGGTAGGCCCATAATGCATCATCCAGCTTCTTTGACCAATCCTTACGGGTTGGGTTAACAATCTTTTCCAAGATTCGCTTCACCTCTCGGTTCGAATTTCAGCTTGGCCACTGGTCTGAGGGTGGTAAGCAGTGGCTATTTTATGAGTTACCCCATACCTGGCTAGAAGGGCTTCAAAATACTTATTGCAGAAGTGCGACCCTTCATCACTAATTATGGCCTGAGGTGTGCCAAAACGGTGAAAATATTCTTTTTGAGGAACTGAAGCACCACCTTAGCATCATTTGTCGGCAAGGCAACTGCTTCCACCTACTTTAAGATATAATCCACTGCCACAAGGATGTAGAGATTGTTGAAACGAAGACGGGAATGGTCCCATGAAATCTATGCCCCAGACATCAAACAACTCTACTTCCAAAATATTCTGCAGTGGTAGCTCATGCCGCCTTGAAATAGTGCCCACCCGTTGACATCTGTCACAGTGCATCGCATAGGCGTGAGCATCTTTAAAAAGGGTGGGCCAATAAAATCCTGACTGTAAACACTTTAGCAGCAGTTCGCTGGCCTCCGAAATGACCTCCATAAATAGACGAATGGCAATGATGCAACACGCCTTCCATTTCTTCTTCTTTAGGCAAACATCTACGCAAAATCTGATCTGAACACTGTTTGAATAAGAAGGGTTCATCC
>CM029013.1:225426851-225579937 GCA_016801055.1 Panax notoginseng | reverse complement strand
CATTGATTTTGGTTTATAAAATTTGGTTATGGTTCTATTTAAGAATTAAAATCACATTACTTATTTTTAATATGGGTTGTGTGGGTTTAAACCATATAGTTATGAGTCAAATATAAGTTGACCTATATTTCAAATTTCAAGCTTACCATTATTATAGTTCAATTAAATAAATTACTTAATATGTTCATTTTTTTTATTTTCCTTTTAACTTCTCTCTCTAAATTTTTTATCCTCTCTCTCTCTCTCTCAAATTTAATTAATTTAATTCCATGATGAAAGGCTACGAGGCAAGTAAGGACAATATAATATATATTTATATATATATATATATATATATATATATATATATATATATATATATATATATTTTTTTTTTTTTTTAAAAATACTAATAAAAAAGATAATACATTTCTTATTATTTTTTAAAACAAATACTAATAAAAAATTGAAACAGAATTTTTTTGGAGTTTTCAATTGTGCAAATCACATCCTAGCTAGTGATACTATTAAAAAAAAATTGATGGTGCATTCATGTATTGTGTACATTATTAATTTTGTTCAAATATTAAAGATATATTTTGAATTTATAAAATTAATTTATGATATTTTAAATTTTAAAATTGATATGGTTGAAAAATTAAATATACTTCAATTTTAAAAATTCAACATCAATTAGAAGAAAAATACCTAACACATAATTAATATAGAAGAGAATAAGTGGTTTAGCACAAGTTTTAACATATGTACGAAATATACTTAGAAAACACATCTATTTAGAAAATCCATTCGTCACAAAATAACAATTTTCTTTTCTTTTCTTTAATTACCAAATACGTACTATGTATAAGCATTTTTTATAGTTGCATCCTACCTTATAATCTCAAAAAGAGTCCAATTTGTATTTTTTTCAAAAAAGAAGAAGTGTTGTCTTCGTTTTAAAATTAGAGATATATTTTGACCTTTTAAAGTCAATTCGCGAAAGCCTAAAACACCAAGTTGATATAATTTCGTTCAAGTTTTGGAAATAACAAAGATCATAATTACTAGTACTTTATAGTTAGTTTACAATTGTTATATTTGTTTGTATTAAAATTAAATAATTTTATATAAATTTTTAATTTTAAAATTTCACGAATTAACTCAAAAAAAGTCAAAATATATCTTTAATTTTAGAACAGAGAGAGAAATATTTTTATTAATGTTGGAATATAATGACATAATGTCAGAATAATTTTATTATTATATTATTATTTTTAAATTACCAAATAATTATAGTTAATTTAGGTTAACCCATAAGTTTGTAAACCAAATTGTGAGGGCTAGTCGCGGGTCAAGTTAGCTTCTAGCGCAATGTCTATGACTCTATGTTGGTATTTTTTTATTTTTTTTGTTAAATATATGTATTCTCTCTGTTCTAAAATTAAATATATTTTTAAATTTTTTTCAACATATTAGGTAATACTAGGAGTCTTAATTTTTTTATCTCAAAAAATATCTCAAATGATGTGTCAACTAATTAAGTAGATCTCACCAATAAATAGGGATAGATTAGTAATACACTTGGTCTTTCTTGATTATTAAATTTGGTAGATAATCAAAAGTTCAAAATTGGAGTTTCTAATTATTTCCATGAAAAGTGATTATAAACTGTTTTAAAATCAGTTTACTAAACATTTTTTACTTCTTAAAATTGATTATAAACAGATTTGATCATGTATAAGTTATCTTGTAAATTTACAGATAAATTTGGTTGGTTTCACAATTAGAATTTAGAATCCCGTTTTGTTCACTTGTTCTACGTTTGGATTGAATGATCCCCAATGAATAAATTTCATAAATTTCGAAGGAATAAGAGCCATTTCAATCGTAACCAAACACAATATTTTTCATTCCATAGGAATGAGTCATTCCATTCTTACTTTCATTACCCCAATCCAAACATAGAATAAGGCTTTTGTAAGACTCCTATGACAAAGTCATGGTAGGAATATGATGAATATTATATGATGGTATATGTTAGGAACGCGTAAGAGCATTAACAACAGTTTTTCTAATCAACTCTCTATCCCTAATTTTGAAGAATACATCAACAAATCATTATCCAACAAATCATTGTCAACGTCGGGGAAAATTTTCTTTTTTTTTTGAATTCCTCTTTTAATTATTTCTTACCCTTTTATGTTTTCTATGTGGTTTGAATTTGGGTTGAAAGGGTGAAATTGACAAAAGAGTTCAACATAAAATGTCGACGATTTGAAAAGATTGATTTTTACAAATCCGCCAGTTGGTAGGAGTGAAATGGTTGTATCAACTCAACCGAGTTTATGAAAGATTTTGCAAAAAGGTCCAATTATTGGACTCCGTTTAACAGTCCTTGAAAATTGAGATTCATAGAGTTCGGGGGCTTGCTTAAGCGGGGGGAAGGTGTTAGGCACTCCCCAACTTTCGTGAAAACACGGTTATCACGTCTTTTCAATTTCTTAATTTATTTGAAATGTGTGTGTGTGTGTGTGTTGCAGTTAATTGGGCCTAAGTGCTTTATTTGGAAGTAGTGTTGTGCCTCTTTTGCACCTATATACAAAGGTTTGATTTGTATAAAAATTCGATTTTAATACAAGACATATCAAAATAATGTTTTGAAAACAGGTTTTCAAACCCTTATGCTCACATAGTAATTGAGGCATTTGATATTTCTATTTTATTGCGTATTCGACTTGTTTTGATTTTATTATCGAGATGCGAAGCATCTTCGACAAAATAATATACATATACGTGTCGGGCAGCTTATGGGCATGAAAGCCATCGAAGGATGTTCGAGCACCACACATATGATTTGCAAGCTAGTTATACAACTGAAAGGGGTCCATCATGGGAACCAGATCTAGATCCATCAGCTAGATCTTAGATCCCATGGCTCCTAGGCTCACAGAATATCATATGAATAGCCTACATAACAGATATACTGAAATAAAATAGATATTTAATCTAAACGTCGCAAAACAAAGGATTCATCAGTTAAATCCTTGCATTCACATAACCAAAGCTTCCAGTTTCCTCTAGATATAGATCTAGGGTCGCATGGTTGCTTAATATTTAAAAACTAGAAAGAAAATTAGATTTAAATAAATCTTAGTCATTCTAGCTTAACGGTTCCAGTTTTATAACTTTTGAACCGGTTAAAAGTTAGATACGGCTAGATCTAGAAAATCTAGTCCACAGATTTAACTATTGCAGATTTACATTGAATGAACAGTTAAAACTGATATTTAATCCCAGTAAATAATATATAAAATATATTAAAGTAATAAAAAGTCACGAATTTATAATCCAAGCATGACTGTTATATATATATATATATATATATATATATATATATATATATATATATATACGGTCAGGATCAATAGCATTATCCTTAAATAGCATTCTTCCTTAAATAGCATTCTTTTATTAAAACTACGTCATTTTGGAGGGACGCGGTGGCATTTTTTGTAAATACGCAGTGGCATTGTATTTATAAAAATGCCACCGCGTCCCTCCAAAACGACGTAGTTTTAATAAAAGAATGCTATTTAAGGAGAATGCTCTTGATCCTTACCGTATATATATATATATATATATATATATATATATATATATATATATATATATATATATATATATATTATATATAAGCAAGTAAAAGCCACGAATCGACGATCCAGGCAAAACTAATCGGTATAAATATATATTTATATAGTCGTATATATATATATATATATATATATATATATATATATATATATATATATATATATTAAAGCAGGTAAAAGCTTCAGATCAGAAAAAATCTTACAGTGTATGGCGAGAAAGGTTTTTGACCACTTTTGAAGCTTGAAAACTCAGTTTTCACCGCTTAAAATTTGATATGTTATAATATATATGTGTACAAGTGTTTACGAAGAAGAATATCGAAGTTTGGAGCACTGTAGGAACGGTTAAGAGCTGAAATGGGCGGAATTCCCTATATTTTTTTTTCTTTTTTGGCTGATGGGGGGTCTATTTATAGACCAAACTAGCCGCGGGTCTATCTGCGGTCGACCCGGGTGGGCTTTGCCCCGTGGGTCTTGTTGTCTCGAAGTACGTGCACTCGGACCAACGCGCTGTCTGCTCGAACCTTCATAACTTTCAATCCGAGAATCCGATGGAGGCGTGTTATACCTTTCCAAAAAGTCCTTTTCGAGAGCTACACAATGACATGTGATTTGACCTTTTCTGAATCTTGGAAGATGGGTCCATTACTAGATCTTCGAATCTGCGCAGTCCATCAGTTGAGCTGTCTTGTGCTGTTTTTCACTCGGGATTGACGTTATGGTCTTGCATGACCTTTATGGCAGTGATTTGACTTGATTTGATGTTGAGTAAAAAAATTTACTATTTTTCCCTTCTAGGGTTGCATCCGTGTTTGATACAGTAGTAGCTGTCTTTTTCTCAAGTTGTCTTCGAGATTGGACTGTTGTTGACTTTTGTCAATCCCAGGGTTATCTCTGAGGTTGGTTTGTTGTTTCCCGGGGTTGTCACCGAGTTTTAGCTTGATCCCCTGGGGTTGTCGTCGGGGTTTGGCTTGATCTCCCAGGGTTGTCAATGGGGTTTGATTTGATCTCCCGGGGTTATCACCGGAGTTTGATTTGATCTCCCGGGGTTTTCATCGGGGTTTGATTTTGATCCCCCGGGGTTTGATTTGATAATTTTGACTTCCAGGGTGGTCTCTTGAAGATAAAAGACGATTCTATCATCCTGCATGGTTAGTAACATGAATGTAAAATTTTGAGTATCTACAGATGGCCCTCTTTATCATGTTTATGCAATGTCATGGAATGAACAGGATAAAGATGATTAGTCACTTGAAATATGACAAGATTAAATGATGTCTTGTAATGCAGCATAATATGATGTTATGTACTCTGACCATTTTTGTTTGGAATTACTTCCCACGGTATGACTGCTCCTTCCATTTCTATTGAGGATGGAGTTGTTAATGATGATCTCCACTGAATTGACTTGATGTCTACTCGAAAGGTAGTTTATCAAGCTTTCATCACCGGATCTTTCCCGATGCTACATTGGATTGGAGCCAATGGTTTAAAATGTCCGTCAGCTCCATTGAGACTGATTTGACATCATGTTGTAGAGATGTTTTCAAGATCCCTGTTTGGGGAGATTTTCCTATGGCGGATACCACTGGACCTTTCTGAATTTGACGTCGGGATTTATCATCAACGTTCTTTGTCTTTAGAGACGCTTTCTGACTTTACCTCCGCCAGGGATGTTCCTCGTTTGACGAGTGACCCCATTGGGGATTATTGATGCTTACCTTGATGATAGCTCTCCTTGTTAGTTATCATTGGATTCTTCCTGCCGTTACGTTGGGATTGTCACCACCGCCCTGTCTTTCTATCAGGTTGATGCTAATAGTTCTGCTGGAGATAGAACCTTTCTTGCTTGCTTCCCCAATATCCTCACAACACCTACTCGAACGGTAGTTTTGTGAAGGTTGACCATCACCAAATTTCCTCGATGCCTACTTGAACAGTAGTTTACAACTGTCTAAAAATCACCAAGCCTTCACGGTGCCTCGACTGGGGACTTATATAACGGATTCCATCATTAATCCTCCCCGAGAAAGATAGTTTTCCATGGTTTTCATCATCAGATATTTCCTGATACTATGCTGGAGTTGTCGCCAACGATTTACAGTGTCAATCATTCTGACCTTCGTTGAAGTAGTTTTCAACAACTTACATCACTGGATCTTTTCTGATGCTATGCTGGAGTTGTCGCCAACAGTTTACACTATCAGACATTCTAACCTTCGTTGAAGTAGTTTTTAACAGCTTACATCACCAGATCTTTCCCGATGCCACGCTGGAGTTGTCGCTAACGGTTTACACTATCAATCATTCTAACCTTCGTTGAAGTAGTTTTCAACGGCTTATATCACCAGATCTTTCCCGAGGCTATACTGGAGTCGTCGCCAACGGCTTACACTATCAGTTATTCTGACCTTCGCTGAAGTAGTTTTCAATGGCTTACATCGCCGGACCCTTCCCGATGCTGTATTAGAGTTGTCGCCAACAGTTTACAGTGTCAATCATTCTGACCTTCGTTGAAGTAGTTTTCAACGGCGTACATCACCGGTCCCTTCCCGATGCTACGTTGGAGTTGTCACCAACGGTTTACAGTGTCAGACATTATGACCTTCGTTGAAGTAGTTTTCAACGACTTACATCACCTGACCCTTCCTGATGCTACACTGGAGTTTTCGCCAATGGATTACACTATCAGACATGCCTGATGTCTCTGCTGGAGATAACTTTTTGACAAGTTATACCCTTGAACAAATCTGGATATTTTGATGCATTCAAGACCAATGGTTCATGACACTGGATCTTCCCGATGTTCTGATAAAGGGCCGTTTTCAATAATCTCTATCATTGGCTTTCTACTCCCCTCATCAGGGTTAATACCAATGAATTACATGCAGATCAGAAGTTTAGTATCTGAATTCAGGGTTTCAGGCCCTTTTTGCTCATTCACATAACACCTTTTTCCCTGATTTGACTTTTCAGCTTCCTGGAACTCTGTTGTAACTCAAATTTTTTCGAGCCAGAGGGGGTGGGTACCACCCTAGGTGGCCGCAGGTAGACCTGCGGCTCCCATCGGGTATATTTGCTCATCCCGTTCCTTTCATAAGTCATTTTCAAGTTGAACCATATAGAAAATCCAAAAATTCTTCTTCAGATCTACTGAGTTCGGGCTGCTTTCTACAAAATCTGTCACCATACAAATGTTCTGCACTACTCTAGTAACGTTTACAGGTTTTCTTTTCAAGTTTTGACAGTTAGAACTTTAGATTTCATATAGAAAGTTTCTAAACACAATATAGTTAATATGCATGCTTATATGACTTGATAAAAATGGTCAAACTCTGTAAATGTAATGTTTTACCGTGCTGAACGTATTGATGTGAAAAAAACTGACTTCTGAGACAGTCATTTGACACCCTTTTTTGCTAGTTTATTCATCCTATTTGAGGACAAATGAGCACGGGTTCTTTCAAAAAAATGCACATGGTAATTTGAATGCCATTGTGACTTACGTTTAATGTTTAATATTTATCTTTTGATGTTGGGTTGGTGTGCTACTGAATGGCCACCTAGTCATGCTTATATGCATGTGGACATTCCATTTTACAAAGGAGACTCTGGCAAAAAAATTTCACGAGTCTGGGCATTTAATGAGCATGCAATTTTAACTCTACTGGGGATGTATGTTAAATTAATGCATGTATTAGGACTTAGATTATGCATGAAATAATGATTTGAAAATAAGCTTTAAGTTTAAAACTTACCTCACTCTTTCTGAGGTGATTTGGAGATTTTGTTCAAGTTATGGATACAGATATACTGAGTATGTGACGCCCCCAAAATAGGTATACATCACCCATCTTGAGTCACCAAATACATGATACAGAATTCAAATATAAACTTAATTATACAACTGTCTTGTGAAATACGACAAAGCATAGCTAACAGTTTTAACAGGAATATTGTCTTCTAGACAATATCCTAACTCAAATTCAATCCTCATTACATTTATTATCACACTAAATAGCGAGGACTACTAAAACAACCATCTCGGACCTTCACTCCATTCCCCGACTAGTCCCGGCTACGTTCTCATTTCCTGAAGAGAATAATGAAAGCAAAAGGGTGAGCTCAACTAGCCCAGTAAGAAATATTATGACTAAGATAATGCAGAATAAATTATCGTTAGCCTTCAACAGTGTTAAACTGATAAAATATAATAAACATAAAGTTTAACTGCAGTGGAATAAGCAATCCATTAGAAGAGTCAAGTAGAACATGATATCTACTATCTTCTATGATTTAAAAAGTTTATCATCAATTTTATCGCTGAGACTTAGCTTAAGAAATAATCCACATCACTGAATTATCCCTACACTACGGCCAATGATATTCATTAGTATCATGTCCACGAATTATCCATGCACTACGGGCCAAGGATAATCGTGTTATCATCAATGGTCATGATCATGCCAACAACTGTCCATCAATGCACTACGGGCCAATGAGGACTTTTACCACATCATTTGTAACATTACAGGTCATGATTATACCGAATGATCCTTGGTCATAATCATACTGATCAACAGTCCATTTATGCACTACGGGCTAAAGACACTACCAGAAAATCAAGCTATAGCGATGGTCGCCGACCGTCGCTATAGATGAAAAGACCGTCGCTATATGCTATAGCGATGGTCGGATACCATCGCTATATAAGCCGTTGCAGAAACCTATAGCGACGGTCTATTTTCCTATAGCGACGGTCAGACCGTCGATAGAAAACTCCACAAAAGCGCGCTTGAAGCTTTTTACCGACGGTCAGAAAATCGATATAGCGACGGCCATGACCGTCGCTATAGAAGATTTGGCGCGAATGGTTGAGATCTACCTCGACGATCGCCGACCGTCGCTATAGGTGAGATCTACTGCGATGGTCGGCGACCGTCGCTATAGGTGAGATTTGGCACGAATGTGAGGTGTGTTGCGACTGTCGTAGCCGTCGCTATAGGTATTTTGGCGCTAATTTTTTTTTGCTTTTTAGCGACGGTCCTGACCGTCGCTATAACTTTTCCAAATTATTAAAGAATTATACAATATTTCTTATTTATTTTACCTGTTAAGAAGCATAACTACTTTCAACCATCCTATCTGAATATAACATTTACAACTAAAAGAACAAAACAAATAAAGTCTATTAATGTATAATATCATCTAAATATACATAACCATCCAAAATGCTGTTACTATGTATCAAAATAGTACATAACCAGTAGCACATTTAACATATTTTCAGTATCACATCTAACAAATTTTCATCCAAAATAGTGTTACATCTAACAAATTTCTAGCAGCACATGTAACATATCTCTAGCAGCACGAGACATGTCACAGGTCCTCTATAGGATTATTTGATCCACTAATATCACCATTATCTCCTTCTGTGGATCGATCCTACAAATTAATTATCAAGTGAACTTGTTAATCCATACAAACAGAGTGATAGAGCAAAAATTTTAAGTATAAGTGGAGTGAGAGAGCAACACCTGATTGTTGGAATGAGCATGTGGAACTGATGACTTCTTTATAAATTCTGTCATCATTGATAATAGTTCATCCACTTTTCTTGCAGTATCGTCTCCTTTTTCCCGCACCTTTTTCAACTCAGCTTTCAATTCTTGATTCTCACGTTGTACCTCATTATTTGTGTCACGAGGCCCCCAAGTGTTTGTAGCTGTGGCACCAACTCCACCTTGTCGAAGTCTACCATATCGCTCTGGTCCAAGAACTTGTGCAAGTATATCATTCCGTCCTGTACTACTGCTTTCACCAGTCGATTCCTGAGTCTTCTTTAACTCATTAATTTTTTTCTATGAAAATATACAATGCAAAATATACATAACTTAAATATACAAGGCAGTTTAACATAACTTAAAGAAGAGTAGCAAATAATTTCTTTCCAAGGCTGTATCCAAGCTTGTTTGCTTAGTCTTTGTCAGGATTCGGTCACATACTAAGTTGTTACATTAACTATTTGGCTAGAATTTCAATCTATGGTATGTGTCTCAGTTATTTTGATCTCAATTTATGAATAGGAAACCATATGAAGGAGGTGACTTCCAATACAATGAGTTAAACAGAATTCTTCGTGAAGTTGAATTAGAGGAATTTGAGAAGGCAGCAACTAATAGTAGTAATTCTATCTTTTTTTAACTAATCATTTCAGACCGGACGTTCAATTTTGGTTCACTACTTAATTCAAGTAATAATTTATTGATTTAAAGCAAACCAAACACTACTTCATTCAAGTCTATTAAACAAAGTCAACAATACCCTTTATAGCAAAACTAAATTCTCCCCTAAAAATAAACGGAAACATATTTGTATAACATACTTGTAACATACTTGTATACCAAAACTAATGATGTTTAAGACACACATCATTAGTTTAATGCCTTTTAGCATATTTGTTATTACTAATGATGTTTGTCTTATAATTCAATACAAATGAGTATGTATCATGAGTATGTATCATGAGTGCAATACATCCTGATGATAAAACCCAAAGAAGAATCGAAAACTCCCTTTATAATAGTTTACATTAAATGATGCTAGCTAATGTGGCCCCTAGTAGATTATCCCCATATTCCCATAACATTAGTTATCCATAAATAATAATCTGCACCAAGATGAAATTATTTATAATGTTACAATCAGACTATAGTTAAAGCTTGCAATAAATTTGAAGTAGTAGTATCATTGAATTCACATTTAAGTAAGCCATCAATACACTAACAAACATGCTAAAAGGTATTAAACTTGTCTTAAACATCATTAGTGCTTATCCCCCTTTTTGCTTAATCAATTATACAAACATTTGATAAACTTCTACTAATTATATAATAATCAGTATATAGAATCATACCCCATTGTTTGAGGATTGATAAATACGTACCACATTCGAGGATGCTCCTGGTAAAATTGAGTTATCACTTTGAGTGTGGGACTGTATATACATATCCGCTCGATCAATCTTTTTTATTTATTTATTTGGTACTACAAATAAAACAAAAAATAGTACAAAATTCAAGAAATACTCTATTCTTAGAAGTCTAATACATGATTAACGACAAAAAATTGAAATAACATCAAATATTACCAATTCATGCTTCTTTTTTGGAATTGATTTAGTGCCCAACGTATGACCTACCAACAATTTTTTTCGATTTTCACAATTTTTTGTTGCTATATCCTGCATTGCATGTATTTATAAATTAATAATAATATATAACAATAAGTAAGAATTGATAATACATTAATTAGAATAAACACAATGCGACAAACGAGATTTTTGTAATTTAATTTTAATATTTATTGAATTAAATAAATATTCTCGATGATTTAATTATTAGATTAAATAATAAATTGATGCAATTGTGATAGATTGATTTAATGATATGTGTTATATTTATTAAATTAATGTAGAGAATTTTATTATTCAAAGTATGTAATTATGTGAGTTTATTAAATTAAAAGAAATATTTAATAAGCCTAATATTATTTTATAATTAATGAGAAAATTAATTATATGACTATGTGAATTAATGAGAAATTATTATATTTTATTCAAATTAAATTAAATAATATATTTGAATTATTGTATAATTGGGTGTGACACGATTTAAACTATAGTATAAGAGAATCGTTAAATTAAATGGGTTTGAAACCTATTCTTGACCAGCCAAACAAGGCCCTAAGGGGAGTTGATAGCAGTTACCCATGATTGGGTAACTGACCATAATGCGCGTCAGTTTGCTTATTTATTATACGTATTCTCTTTTTCTTTTCTTATTATTTTCTTAGTCTGAAAAAGCAGAGAGGTAGAGTGTTTGAGAATTCAGAGAGATAATTGATAATTTTGAGGGAGATTGTGAGTGGTGTGATTGAAGTGGTGTTTGTAAGAGAGATTGTTATCTTCGCTCAATCTACGCTTTGGGTAATTTCTCAAACCCAGTTTAATTACGTTGTTTCAGTTTTTATAAAAATGGCTTTCAAGTTTACTGTAAGGTCTTTGTAAGTTGGAAAGAGTAAGGATTATGTGCATGTATGTGTTAAGGTGTATCATATCGTATTTTATTATATATATATTATATAAACCTTATCATCAGTTTCATAATACTATAACTACAACGTATGTATGGCCTCAAAATTTACAGAGTATGGAATATGGCCATATGACCCTTATATGTGATTTTAATATGTCAAACATAAATTGCTTTGTAAAATTTACACTTGTATGCTGTTATGCATGTTGATACGAAGACACCAAACTTTAAATTAACGGATTCGGTGTTATAACGAATCCGTAGTGTTAATTTTTATGATTTATGTTCAAAACTTTCAAGAACATCAAGAACAGTGAAATTTACATATTTTAATTCTGTAATTATGTGTTTTAATGGGTTAAAATCATTCCATAAATGTTGGGTAATGATTACGTATGAATTCTAGCATGTGGGTATGTTAAATAGGTGACATTAATGATCATGTAGTGTTTATTTCGCTGAACTCTGTGTTCTTCGCGAACTAAGAATCAAAGTCTGGAGTTTCGCGTCGCGGCGCCAACTCCAGAACTGAAGTCCCGCGCCACAGCGCCAAGTATCCAGCCGCAGCGCGAAAACCAAGTATAACTGTGGCGCCGCAGCGCCACTTAGCAGAATGGTCCAGAAATGAGTTTTTAAAATGTTTAAGTCTAGCAATGTGTTGGTAACTTAACCTAATGAACATGAAAACATGTTAGACATTTAGT
This sequence comes from Panax notoginseng, assembly GCA_016801055.1. Taxonomy (NCBI): domain Eukaryota; kingdom Viridiplantae; phylum Streptophyta; class Magnoliopsida; order Apiales; family Araliaceae; genus Panax; species Panax notoginseng. Next base: position 225,567,502 of record CM029013.1, on the reverse strand, counting down.
GAAGTGTTAAAATAAATTCTTAACATGTCAATAATACATTTATGTGTAAAATGAATGATTGAATGCATAGTTAGTTTATTGTTCATAAAGTGTAAATTATGTGACAATGAGTGTAGTAGTTTGACTAAGTCGAGTTAGACAAAAAGAATGAACTTGTGATGATTAGTACGTTATAAATGACTAGTATTGTGAACGTAAATGATATGTAGGATTTAAATCAAGGAACGAGTATAATTAACGTGTAATCTACGCACGAGGCAAGTTTCCTAACCCTACTTGTTATCATTATTCAAGTTTGTAAATTACTTCAAGCAATTCTCGTTATTATTAAATCAAGTTTGATTTGTTATATTAAAGATTAACTATCTTTTCAAAGTATGAATCTGTTATACAATATTTATTCTATTGTATACCTCTTGAGATTGTTATTCAATTTAAATATCATTATTTGTTGAACCTTGTTAGACTAGCGAATCCTTTTTGATTCAACTAGTCCATAATTGATGAGCGTTCTAAATTTCAGAACCCTTGATGAATTATCCAAACCAAACTTCCTTTGGTGCGGACTCTAATGCCAAACTGAGATGAACAACCCTGTATAAGGGATTACTTATGCGTTAGCGTTAAGATATTGTGCACAGTATGGTTCTAAGGGCTGACCCCCCTAAGTACGAGAAGCAGAGTCCATAGTCTTATGACTGTTAAAGGTTTCAAGTATAATCCTTGATAACCTAGGACATAGTTCAAAGTCTTATGACCCTTAGAATTATTTTGATTCTTGTTATTCATTCTTGATTCAAAAGTTGAGCTTTATTTTAGAAGTCTTTGATTCACTCGCATGTTATTATATTGTTATTTCATTATTATACTTGTGGATAATCGTGCTCACTCTTGCGTAATAATAACATTGCAGTTAAGAAAGAAAGAACCGACGAGCCTTCTTCTAGCAAAGGCAAGGGCAAAGCTATTAAGTGATGAAGACGTGTTATTAAATTTTAAGAATGTTATTGTCAAGACTTGATGTTGTTTAAGACTTATTATTTGTTTATGTTTCTGCACAGATTTAAGGTTAGTATGACATGGGATTGTATTTATTATTCAGATGTTGTAACCCTATAAGGGGAGGATTTATTTCTATCTATTGCATGGTTTGCATTTATTATGGGTAGATAGATATATGATGTTTGTATAGTGAACACCAAATCATGTGGGAATGGAAGTACCCGGATTTGGGGGTGTCACAGGTTGGTATCAAAGCTGTAGGTTATGAACCTTAGGTGGGGAAACAACCTTAGGTAGTAGCCTTATAGGAAGAACATAGTGATGGAAAACTCTTATCGAGTTCTAAGAGATGAATTTCTTAATTCATTGAAGATAATAAAAGACTTTATGTGTTTATGTGTTAAATTATGTGCTCACTGGTACGATTTAGTAACTAAAACTTGAAGTGTGTTGTTAGGATGTTAGATGTTGGAGGAGCTAGTCAAGCTGGGGAGGAGGAACCCCGAGTGCCTATTGAGGAGGAGCCCCGAGACATTCATGTTGTCAGGGAGCAGTTGATACAGAGGGAGCCATCTCCGTTGATCATCGTTGTTGGTCAGGAGCATGAGCCTGAGATTGATCCAGAGGAGGATCCTGAGGAGGAAGAGGAAGAAGAGGAGTTTCCACCGAACTCCATCGATGATGAGATGTACGATGAGCTATATGACCGTAACGTAGAGTTAAGTGACACTGTCCAAGATTTGACTGAGCGGACGATTATTCAGCAGATTACCATCAAGCAGAAGGATAGGGAGATTGTGACTCTTCACACACGTGTGGGAAACGTGGAGTGGGATTTGGTTCACGAGAAGGGTCAATCCGAGGAGAAGTCGGAAGAAATAGAGAAGTTAAAGAAGGAACTGAAGGAAAGCTTAGAGAGGCTGATCATAGCAGAGGAGGGCTGTGTAAGAGAATCATGTCGTGCTGATCTTGCAGAAGAGGATTGTCATGTAAAGAAGGCTAAGCTTGGGGAGACATACTCTACACTTAGTAATGCAATGGATGAAGCTCAGGATCGAGTTTTGAGGTACCCAATCCAGTTTGAAGGTCTACCAGCATACATTTTGGATCACAGAACGATGTCTCGCATCATAGAAGAGGAACGTAGCAAGGCTATTCAGCGCCTTAACAGGCAGTGTTAGTATTTGTTTAATTATGTGAAAAGCTTATCTGGTTATTAGATGTAAATTCAGACGTGTTTATGAACGAATGAATATTTTAATGTTCTAAATCCTGTAGATTCTTTATCTCGGGATAGTTGATGTAAATAGTAGTGTTGCTATCATTTGATGTTAAACCTTTTGATTTAAATAAATATATCAAGTTGGTTGAGATACTGTGTTAAGTGATTATATTCAATTGTTGAGTTAAGCCTTAACTATTTAGAGAATTTAATAAAGATCTATTAAGCGTATATTCTTAACAGAAATATGCCACTGAGAAGAAGACAAAATCGTCAACCAGCTCAGGAAGAGTCAACGAATAACAACAATAACGCCAATACTAATCCCGTCCAACAATTAGTGAACTTACTAGCTGGAGCAATGAATAATCAACCTTAAGCTCCACCGAATACTTCATTCAAAGATTTCAAGGCAGTGGGACCGCCAGAGTTTAAAGGCTCCATGAACCCGATCGAAGCTCAGACTTGGGTTATGGAGATGGAGAAGGTTTTTGAGATCGCAAGAGTCAAAGAGGACCAGAAGACCGCTTTTGCAACGTTTATGCTGAAATCTGAAGCCAGTTTTTGGTGGCAAGCAAACAAGGTCTGTGGAGGAGAAGGTATGATTACCTGGGAGAGATTCAAGGAGATGTTTTTCGAGATGTATTTCTCGACTACCTCGTAGAACCAATTGGAGGTTCAGTTTCTAGAATTGAAGCAGGGAAATATGTCCGTATCAGATTATGCGGCTAGATTCAACGAATTGGCAAGGTTCGCCACATATCAAGTGCACACGGAATAGAAAAAAGCAAGAAGGTTCAAACAAGGACTAAAGCCTTGGTTGTATGGTAAAGTATCGATGTTTCAGTTGAAGACATTCGCCGGGGTACTAGAGAAAGCTATACTCGCTGAAGGTGGAAGCGATGCGGTAACCAAATACAATCAGGATCAGAAGAAGAAGAAGAATGAAAATGAAGGGAATAAAATGGCTAGTGGAAGTAATACGGGAGGAGGTAATAATAATCAGAAGAGAAGGTGGTCTGACAACACATCAATCGGAAACCATCAAGGAGGTCAGAAGAAAAGGATTGAAGCATGCCCGACCTGCGGGAAAGCTCATTTGGGAATGTGTATGAAGGGTAAACGTGTGTGCTATAATTGTGGTCAGGAAGGCCACATAGCACCTAACTGTCCTAATCCAAAGAAGGGTGCCTGCTTCACTTGTGGTTCAAAGGATCATTTGGCAAGACTGTCCTAAGAAAGGATCTAGAGGGACAGGATCAGGAGGAAACCGAGGAAATAGCAGTGGAAGCGCTTTGACCATCACAGGACCAACCGCCACCAATTGACCGACCGCCAGGACCTTCAATATGACGGTGCAGGATGCATTGCAGTCGCGTGATGTGGTGTCAGGTATCATTTCGATCAATAGAGTTAATGCTTATGTATTATTTGATTCGGGTGCTACTTGTTCATTTATATCCGATGACTTTGCTAAGAATTTAGAATTGCCTAAGGATGAGTTAGAATACCCCATGAACATAGAAATTATGAATAGAGAAATAATCCCTGTTAAGCACGTGCATAAGAACTGTAGAGTGGATATTAAGGGTAATATCATGAACGTAGATCTTATCCCTATTCGACTTGGGGAATTTGACGTTATCTTGGGAATGGACTGGTTATTCAATTATGGGGCGGTAATTGATTGCCAAAAGAAGCATATTAACCTTATGACTTCGTCAAAGGTTGTGTTTTATGGTAGCAAGTCGCCTAGACAAGCGAGTTGTCTGACGATGATGCAGGCCAGGAAGTTGTTACAACAAGGATGTGTAGGATATTTAGCTTATATAGTCGACAGTCGTAAAGAGAATCTGAAAGTAGATGAGATACCATTAGTGAGAGACTTCGCCGATGTATTTCCAGATGATTTACCAGGACTTCCGCCAGATAGAGAGGTTAAATTTGTGATCAATTTGGCACCAGGAACAGTTCTAATATCGAAGGCACCGTACCGAATGGCGCTGGTAGAAATGAAAGAATTGATGGTACAACTACAAGAATTACTGGACAAGAAGTACATTCAACCGAGCGTATTGCCGTGGGGAGCGCCGGTATTGTTTGTAAGGAAGAAATACGGGACGATTGTTGCACGATTTCGCAACCGCAAAACACGCGTAAGTATACGCGGTCTTAACAAGTAATATAAGAAAGTAGAGTGTCGAACCCACGAGGACAAAGATTTAATCGAAAACAAATACTAAGGTAAAATCGTTACTAAACTTATCTAAATGATTGGAGGTAAAGGTTGGTTAGGCTATTTTAATAAGAAAACTAACTAAGAGACGTTGGTTGTGCTAGGAAGGTAAGATGGGATTACAACTCCCCTAATGCTTCGCCTAATCTTCTAACTCTCCGCAATATAAACGAATCAAGGAATGATCGACCTAGAACAATAATAGGCATAAACTTCTGTCGAAGGTCAAATGCACATCCCTAGCAAGCTAGAACACCATATGTCTATGGGTGGAACTAACTGGGTCGAGGTCATTAAGCACATTCACAAGGTCACACAAGGCAAATAAGGATATGTCTATCCTATTGGCACATTAAGCCCCACATTCAAATGTCAAGGTCATAACAGGTGTTGCTGCATTTAAAGACAAACAGTAATATCCATTTATCAATTTCCATTACTATCAGTACCTATTTCTTTTTCTAGAAATCAGACAATATAAGCAAAATACAATAACCCATTCCAAAATGCTTCATTATATAAAACGAGAGAGAAAGTCAATTAAGCTATTCAAAAGGTTACATTGTAATCCTAAAATGGAGTTAGTTCATAACTATGGGACTAACACAAATTTCTACTGCACTATCCATTATCAGACAAATACAATAAAAATAATATTTGCAATAAGAAAAACCCCTGTATAAAGAAGTTATCTTCTGCCAAATATTCTCTTCACGCGCACAGTCAGAAAATGTGGAGATCAATTGATCTCTTTTTCTTCTTCAAGCTTCTTCCTCTCTCTTCTTATCTATTTTCTGGTATATGTCTCTTCTTCTCCTTTTTGCTCCCGCCTGCTCCTTCTAACATCCTTTTTCCCCCTTTTTTGCTAGGTCAAACAAAGTCCTTGTCTGCCTGGGAACCGGAGGTGGCGCCGCGGCGCGGGCCACCAAGTATTGAGCAGCGCTGCGGCGCAACACTATGAAATGGGACACGGAGATCGCGCTGCAGTGCGAGACAAAGGGGGATGCGTGGCGCCGTGGCGCGGCTCACGCCAGCTGGGGGGCAGGCCATGGCGCTGCGGCGCGGATATTAAGCCTGGAGATGGCGCCGCGGCGCGAACATTGACAAAATGACTGTTTTGCCCCTTTAAAGCTGCAAAAACACTGTGAAGCTCTGCAATGCAACGATTAAACACACTAACACTATATTTCTATGATACTAAATAAAAACTACGAATTCAGGCAAATATTTAAGTCATAAGGTATCCGATTCGCGGGTTTGAATCACACTCATCAAATACCCCCAAACTTAAGTCTTTGCTTGTCCTCGAGCAAACTATCTAACACAATAATAATAGTAGTCACTAAGAATGCGAAAGGAATATATATATATAACAATCTATACTAGCATCGTGGCTACGAAACTCTAAATAAGCTACTCCCCAAGAGTAAGTCAAACACGGGAATGAGTAAGGGTTCATTATATTTCAAGCATAAGACCGTAATCGATCCATTCTAAGTGCGTGTGTGAATACCAACCGTCCTGACTAATCATAGCTCAACTAAGTTTGCGCAGTCGAATGTTAATGTAAGACCCCAACTTATTAATGAATAAAATCAAATTTTCTCTAAATATTATTGTGAATAATAAGGGGTTAATTTGATATAATACTTTGGTTATGGGTGAAATGTGCAAATTTTACAAAATAAGTAAGTGGTTATAAAATATTCATTTTGTCGGGGAATATTCGTTTGGTCGTGGAATATTCTTGCTGTCGGGGAATATTTATACGACGGCGCAGCCTTGTGTGGGCCCCATAACGGAAAGCGATTGGATAAAGAAAACGACAAGTATAAGTTATTTATAAATAACGACGTAGTTGTTACCGTTAATACTGTTGGAATACCCGGTGGTTAAAATACAGTAGCACACGGTATTACACCAATTATTGATTCTTACGTAAGAAGGCACTACTCAATAATTGTTACAGTAGTTACTGTTCAATATTTTATTTTATTGATTCAATAATTGCTGCGTTGATATTTTATATTATTGTTGTTTCAATAATTGTTGCTGCACAGTATTTTCCATTATCAGATCAATAATTCATATTATTTGAATAATATTATTAGATAACATTATTGGCAATGTCTAGAAAGTTCTGTCTAAGGAGAGGTTTGGTCATCTAATTGCGCGCCAGTAAGGAGAAATCCTTATTGGAAAGCCCCCTCTTTCCTGGGAACGGCCTGGTTGTCATAAATGTGATTCTGTAATATTATTTGTGAATAATTAATTATTGATTCATATGATAAGGAAATATTTATTTTATGTGGATATAAATGAGGGATATATTTTTGTGGTTAAAAATAAAGGAGTTAATGTTGAGGTTTTTATCAGTATTTTTGTCGGAATGGAGGTATTAAAAATCAGGGTTTTTGAGATATTTTGCGGGGGTTATAATTTTTAATCCGACCGTTGGATCGTGATAATTTTTGGATATGTTATACATATATAAGTTGAGTATATGTTCACAAATTTTGAACCGTTAAAAATGAACGTGTGATTTATTATGAATTTTACGAGATGACTGGTTCAGAAATTGTTGAATTTTCGGAGTTAATCATTTTGGTGAAAAATTCTAGAATTGGTGGGCCCCACTTGTGGTTGGTGAAGAAATGTGCTGAATTATATTTCAAATGTGGTGGGTGGGAATAGTAGCAGGTAAAGCCATCAGGTTGCAGGTCAAGCCTACTAAACTTTTCCTATAAATAGAGGGCTAAGTTAGAATTGAAAATCACACCAGAAACAAGTTTTCTCTCTTTCTCTCTCTAGGTTATTGAGTGTATTTTGTGAGTATTTAGATACTTTGAGAGTTTCTATTCATCAGAGCAAGTTTCTTTCAGCCTTATACCGGTATTCCGACCAGAAGTACTGATATCTTGAGGTAAGGGATATTATTTTCTTCTTAAATGATATTATTTTCTTCAATATCATTATGCTGAAATATTGATATGAGTTTTTATCAAATTTGAAACTTTTTGTGTCGGAGTTACTATTCACGTATACGGCACTATTCACGTATACGGTACTATTCACGAATACGGCACTATTCACCGAAAAATAAAATTTTTCCTTTTTGTCCAAGATGTCTATTATGGTTACTATCTTTGATTGTATCCATGTTTTAATCTTTATTTTTGAATTCTGCTTCACAATTGATTATTATGAAGTATTATTGATCTTGGATAAACTGTTATACGAATCCCTAATATTTGTCCTTCTGTCTCACTGGATTCGTTTCCTTTAAAATATTTTTCATCATCCTCAGTCCTAAATGATGATACTACTGAATATTTTTGGCCTGTAGTGCAAAGATGTATGATTACTTGATGAATATCTTTGGCCTGTAGTGCAAAGATGAACAGGTGTTGAGATGAACATGACTGACAGGTGATACAAATGAATATCTTTGGCCTGTAGTGCAAAGATGAATATTTGGATAAAGATGATTATTAATTGATGTTACAGGGATAAAATATTGATGATGGACTTTTAAATCTTAGAAGATAGTAGAATTCTTTCTCTACTTGACTCTTCTAATGGTTTGCTGTTTCCGCTGCAGTTGTTGATCTAAAACTTGTTGTCGATTATATTCTATCAGATTTTTCCCTGTTGAATACTAATGATAATTTGTTGTATATTATCTTAGTCATAATATTCTTTACTGGGCTAGTTGAGCTCACCCTTTTCCTTTTTGTTCCATTTTTCTTCTCAGGAGGTGAGAACATAGCAGGATCTAGTCGGGGTATGGAGTGATGGTTCTAGAAAGATGTTTTAGCAGTCCTCACTATTTCTGTAAAATAATGTTTGAATAATTGTATTGAGGACTAATTTGAGTGTGGATATTGTCTAGAAGACAATATTTGTATTTAAACTCACAGTATGTGTTGTCGTATTTTGCACGACAATTGTATTATTGAAGTTGTAGTTTGTTTTCTGTACCATGTATTTGGCAACTCAGAATGGGTGTTGTATACCTATTTTGAGGGCGTCACAGTTGGTATCAGAGCTTAGGGATATGATCCCTGGCTGAGATGTGAGGCAAGAACTAGGAGGGGAGAGACGGGGAATTCCTTCGCTAGTATGATCTGACTAAGTTTATTTGGTGTTTATTTGGTCGGTCAGAGTATAGGGATAATATATGACATGACTATTAACCCTTGTTTTATGGCAGTATTTAAGAATGGCAGCTGAGAACGTTAATAATGGAGTAAATCAGACCGTGGAGACACCTTTGATCACCACCCAGGGGAACGTGCAACAGGAAGGCAATATTCCTCCTGTAAACAACGTTACCGAGCAAACGATGAATGATGGAATGTTTAGGAGCTTTTTTCAGTTCATGCAAAATACGGGTGGAAATGATAACAATGCGCGGTTTGTCACAGCTAAGCAGTTCAAAGAATTGGGACCACCAGAATTTAAGGGAAAGCCGGATCCGATCATGGCGGAAACGTGGATCAAGCAAATTACCAAGATATTCGATGTCTTGGGATGCACGGAGGAACAGAAGGTTCCATTCGCCACCTTTATGTTCCGCGGTGAGGCAGACTACTGGTGGGAGTCTGTGAAGCGTACCCAGCCTGACGCACTCAACATGTCCTGGGAAACATTTCAAAAACTGTTCAATGACAAGTACTTTCCTGAAAGTATTCGTCATATGAAGGAGGTGGAGTTTATCAGACTGGAACAAAACAACATGACGGTCTCCCAGTACGAGGCAAAGTTTGCAGAGTTATCCAGGTTTGCACCTCATTTGGTCGAAAATGAGGAACGAATGACAAGGAAGTTTCTGAGAGGTCTAAAACCCGAGATTCGACAATATCTTATCTCTCATAAATTTTCTTTATATTCAGATGTTGTAAACAGGGCTCAATTATTAGAGCGAGATAATGAGTATGTGCAACCGAGGGACCACAACCAGGGTCATACCGGTGGCGGCAGTCATCGAAGCAATGAAAACCAGCAGGGAGAAAATATTTGGACAAAAGCGGTAACCACTCTGGTGGTAATCATGGCCGTGATAATAGAAGGAGCGAGTCGGGAGGAGATTTTAAGAAGAGAAGGTACAACAATGATAACGTGAAGACGTCAGCACAAACATCAACTATTTCTAGGGGAGGAGAACGACCACCGGTCGTATGTTACAAATGTGGGAAAGAGGGACATATCAGCCCAAACTGCCCACAACAATCTAAGGTATGTTATAACTGTGGAAAGGAGGGTCATATAGCTCGAGAGTGTTCTATAGAAAAACCAAGTTCAGCAGGGATGACGACTCAAAAAGCTGTCACAGAAAAGTCAAAGTCAACGATTCCTGGAAGAGCGTTTTTCGTGACTGGTCAGAATGCGAGGAACCCGAACGAAGTTAGCACGGGTTAGATACTGGTTCTACCCATTCATTTATTTCTCCTGCTTGTGCTCAACGTTTAAACTTGACTTCGGAGAAATTAGACTTTGACCTATCTGTGGAGACTCCGTTAGGAGAAACTTTCATTACATCTACAGTTTATAAATCTTGCTTAATCCAAGTTGGCACAATCACATTACCTGTTGACCTTATCTCTTTAAAGATACTTGCTTTTGATGTGATTTTAGGAATTGATTGGTTAACTACTCATCATGCCAAAATTGATTGTTTTCGTAAGGTTGTTAGTTTTCATATTCCTAACCAACCTGTTATGCGAATTCAAGCAACCAAACCACTAAAATCAATCGCTGTCATACCAAGCCATAAAGCCATTCGTTTATTGAAAAACGAATGTCAAGCTTTCTTAGCCCATGTCATGGACTTGAACAAAAATACGTCAGATTTGAATGATATTTCTGTTGTTAGTGAATTTCCTAACGTATTTCCTGAAGAATTTCATGGCCTAACCCAGAGTGTGATATTGAATTTTTGTATTGATCTTCAACCCGATACAAAACCCATTTCTAAAATCTCATATTGAATAGCTCCTATTAAACTTCAGGAGTTAAAAACCCAACTATAGAAGTTGGTACCTGAGCCTCTATCTAGTGACTTCCTTTGTGGAATGCACTGAAGCCAGACTCTCCGTAGGGGATACCATATTCGTGCGGTAGTAAACTGATAGGTGTCATTGTGACGTGCTATCCAAGATTGGGATATGAGTCACAATTGAGAGCAACCGAAGTCGGTGACCAAAGTACGTAGCTTTCTGGGCTTAACGAGTTACTATCGGAGATTCGTGGAAGGATTTTCTCGAATTGCTACTCCGTTAACTCAGCTGACTTGGAAAGATACAAAATTCGTATGGAGTGAGGAATGCGAGAAAAGTTTCCAAGAACTCAAGAGGAGACTCATTTCGGCACCTGTTCTGACAATACCATCTGGTTCGGATGGATTTGTTATCTACAGCGATGCTTCAGGCAAAGGGTTAGGATGTGTTCTCATGCAACATGGGAAAGTCATAGCCTATGCCTCACGACAACTCAAAGAATATGAGAGGAATTATCCTACTCATGATTTGGAGTTGGCAGCAGTCGTTTTTACGTTGAAGATCTGGAGACACTACCTGTATGCGGAGAAAGTGGAGATCTATACAGATCATAAAAGCCTCAAATATTTCTTCACCCAAAAGGAACTCAACATGCGGCAGCGACGTTGGCTCGAGCTGTTGAAAGATTACGATCATACCATCCAATATCATCCTGGAAAAGCAAACGTAGTAGCTGACGCATTGAGTAGAAGATCATATGCGGGTACGAGTGCAATGTTGTTAAAACAAAGGCCCATTTTGTATGACTTGCAAAGGATGGAGATAGAGATGAAGGCTCCAAGTACCCATATGATGATATCAAATATACGAGTAGAACCAACTTTAATCGATAAAGTTAAAGCTGCTCAAGCTACGGACATGGAGCTGATGCGTATGAAGAAGAAAGTGTAAGAAGGTGCTATTCCAGAAGCAAGAATCGATGAAGAAGGAATACTTCGAGTCAACTCCAGACTTTGTGTTCCAAACGATTTTGACTTGAAGCATAGAATAATGATGGAGGCACACAACACACCGTTTGCAATCTATCCTGGGAGTACCAAAATGTATCACGATCTTCGACACACATTTTGGTGGAGCAATATAAAAAGAGAGATCGCGGAGTTTATCTCGAGATGTTTAACTTGTCAACGTGTAAAAGCAGAGCATCAAGTACCAAAGGGTCCATTACAACCACTTGAAATTCCAAAATGGAAGTGGGAACACATTGCTATGGATTTTGTTACGGGTCTTCCCAAGGTTTCTCAAGGCATAGATGCGATTTGGATTATTGTTGATAGATTAACCAAGTCAGCTCATTTCTTGCCGATACGTGAGACTTATTCCCTTGAACGTCTTGCTAGTATGTACGTGAACGAGATTGTGAGATTGCATGGCATGCCAGTATCCATAGTTTCGGATCGTGACCCAAGATTCACTTCACGAGTTTGGGTTAGCTTGCAGAAAGCCATGGGCACAGATTTACGATTCAGTTCAGCGTACCATCCTCAAACGGACGGACAATCAGAGAGGACTATTCAAACTCTTGAAGATCTATGAAGACTTTGTGTCCTAGATCTCAAAGGGAGTTGGGATAAGTACCTACCATTGGTGGAATTCTCCTACAGCAACAGTTATCAGGCGAGCATAGGTGTGGCTCCATTCGAGGCGTTGTATGGAAGAAAATGTCGTTTTCCAGTATGCTGGGACGAGGTGGGTGAAGCAACATTGTTGGGACCAGAGTTGGTACGCATTACTACAGAGAAGATCCAAACGATTCGACAACGTTTACAAACGGAACAGGATCGACAAAAGAGTTATGCGGATCTTCATCGGAAGGACGTGGAATTTAATATTGGGGATCATGTATTGTTACGTGTTGCACCATGGAAGGAAGTTACAAGATTTGGGAAGAGAGGAAAGCTCAATCCAAGATTTGTTGGTCCATTTGAGATTCTTGAGCGAATAGGAAATGTGGCATATAGACTCGCATTACCTCCAAGCATGTCTCGTGTTCATAATGTTTTTCACATATCTATGCTTCGTAAATATGTTAAAGACCCGAACCACATTATTGAGTTAGAACCAGACGAGATAGCTGAAGATTTAACGTACGAGGAGGTACCTGTTAAGATCTTGGATAGGAAAGAGCATGTCCTACGCACGAAGGTTATACCACAAGTTAAGGTTTTGTGGAGAAACCATGCTATTGAATAAATGACCTGGGAGTTGGAATCGGAAATGAAAGCGAGGTATCCGCACCTTTTTGAAACATCAGGTACGTACGTCAATTTTGAGGACGAAATTTCATAAGGAGGGGAGGTTGTAAGACCCCAACTTATTAATGAATAAAATCAAATTTTCTCTAAATATTATTGTGAATAATAAGGGGTTAATTTGATATAATACTTTGGTTATGGGTGAAATGTGCAAATTTTACAAAATAAGCAAGTGGTTATAAAATATTCATTTTGTCGGGGAATATTCGTTTGGTCGTGGAATATTCTTGCTGTCGGGGAATATTTATACGACGACGCAGCCTTGTGTGGGCCCCATAACGGAAAGCGATTGGATGAAGAAAACGACAAGTATAAGTTATTTATAAATAACGACGTAGTTGTTACCGTTAATACTGTTAGAATACCCGGTGGTTAAAATACAGTAGCACACGGTATTACACCAATTATTGATTCTTACGTAAGAAGGCACTACTCAATAATTGTTACAGTAGTTACTGTTCAATATTTTATTTTATTGATTCAATAATTGCTGCGTTGATATTTTATATTATTGTTGTTTCAATAATTGTTGCTGCACAGTATTTTCCATTATCAGATCAATAATTCATATTATTTGAATAATATTATTAGATAACATTATTGGCAATGTCTAGAAAGTTCTGTCTAAGGAGAGGTTTGGTCATCTAATTGCGCGCCAGTAAGGAGAAATCCTTATTGGAAAGCCCCCTCTTTCCTGGGAACGGCCTGGTTGTCATAAATGTGATTCTGTAATATTATTTGTGAATAATTAATTATTGATTCATATGATAAGGAAATATTTATTTTATGTGGATATAAATGAGGGATATATTTTTGTGGTTAAAAATGAAGGAGTTAATGTTGAGGTTTTTATCAGTATTTTTGTCGGAATGGAGGTATTAAAAATCAGGGTTTTTGAGATATTTTATGGGGGTTATAATTTTTAATCCGACCGTTGGATCGTGGTAATTTTTGGATATGTTATACATATATAAGTTGAGTATATGTCCACAAATTTTGAACCGTTAAAAATGAACGTGTGATTTATTATTAATTTTACGAGATGACTGGTTCAGAAATTGTTGAATTTTCGGAGTTAATCATTTTGGTGGAAAATTCTAAAATTGGTGGGCCCCACTTGTGGTTGGTGAAGAAATGTGCTGAATTATATTTCAAATGTGGTGGGTGGGAATAGTAGCAGGTAAAGCCATCAGGTTGCAGGTCAAGCCTACTAAAATTTTCCTATAAATAGAGGGCTAAGTTAGAATTGAAAATCACACCAAAACAAGTTTTCTCTCTTTCTCCTCTTAGATTATTGAGTGTATTTTGTGAGTATTTAGATACTTTGAGAGTTTCTATTCATCAGAGCAAGTTTCTTTCAGCCTTATACCGGTATTCCGACCAGAAGTACTGATATCTTGAGGTAAGGGATATTATTTTCTTCTTAAATGATATTATTTTCTTCAATATCATTATGCTGAAATATTGATATGAGTTTTTATCAAATTTGAAACTTTTTGTGTCGGAGTTACTATTCACGTATACGGCACTATTCACGTATACGGTACTATTCACGAATACGGCACTATTCACCGAAAAATAAAATTTTTCTTTTTTATCCAAGATGTCTATTATGGTTACTATCTTTGATTGTATCCATGTTTTGATCTTTATTTTTGAATTCTGCTTCACAATTGATTATTATGAAGTATTATTGATCTTGGATAAACTGTTATACGAATCCCTAATATTTGTCCTTCTGTCTCACTGGATTCGTTTCCTTTAAAATATTTTTCATCATCCTCAGTCCTAAATGATGATACTACTGAATATCTTTGGCCTGTAGTGCAAAGATGTATGATTACTTGATGAATATCTTTGGCCTGTAGTGCAAAGATGAACAGGTGTTGAGATGAACATGACTGACATGTAATACAAATGAATATCTTTGGCCTGTAGTGCAAAGATGAATATTTGGATAAAGATGATTATTAATTGATGTTACAGGGATAAAATATTGATGATGGACTTTTAAATCTTAGAAGATAGTAGAATTCTTTCTCTACTTGACTCTTCTAATGGTTTGCTGTTTCCGCTGCAGTTGTTGATCTAAAACTTGTTGTCGATTATATTCTATCAGATTTTTCCCTGTTGAATACTAATGATAATTTGTTGTATATTATCTTAGTCATAATATTCTTTATTGGGCTAGTTGAGCTCACCCTTTTCCTTTTTGTTCTATTTTTCTTCTCAGGAGGTGAGAACATAGCAGGATCTAGTCGGGGTATGGAGTGATGGTTCTAGAAAGATGTTTTAGCAGTCATCACTATTTCTGTAAAATAGTGTTTGAATAATTGTATTGAGGACTTATTTGAGTGTGGATATATTCTAGAAGACAATATTTGTATTTAAACTCACAGTATGTGTTGTCGTATTTTGCACGACAATTGTATTATTGAAGTTGTAGTTTGTTTTCTGTACCATGTATTTGGCGAATCAGAATGGGTGTTGTATACCTATTTTGGGGGCGTCACAGTTAAAACCAAGCAAACTCCGCAACTTAAACATTCAAGAAGCATTAAGAACAAGGCGCAAATGCAGGAGAAGATCAAAAGGCTCTAGCATGCCGACAGCAAAATCAGACTCGGACAGTACTCAATTACCTTAGGCTACAGAACTACCCATGAATGAACTTTTGATCAGTGACTCCCAAGTCAGACGTCTTTAGGGCACTAGGTGTAGAACACCCCTAAGAATCTAATAACTCGAGCAGTAAAGGCCACGTAATCAACATAATCCAACTGAGACTTCACAACAAGAACGAAGATTAATCAGCGAGTGTGTTTTACGCTCCATCTCGATATCAGTCTTGCATTTATGGGCGAGTGCATTTTACGCTTCATCTCGACCCACTGCAAAACTTTCGATATGCAAAATTTATTTATTTATTTATTTATTTTTTTTAAACAAGTTAGAATCCAAGATCCAACACTGCAAAAATACCTAAATCTTTTATTACCTTGCACAAATGAAAGTTTATAAGAGTGAACAAATTTTCAACATAATAAACACAAAAACTATACTCGAACAATAATTAGTTAACATAGTTGGTCGGTGCTTGCTAGAAGGACAGATCAATAACAGTCTAAACTTATCAACTAATAAACCCCTAACACATGTCATGTTTGACACAACTCTATGAGAGACATACTCATTTGGCGCTAAAAATAGCCACAATCAAAAAAATCAGCAATGATAAATATAACACCCTTGCTAAATAGCAGCTCAAAATAGGGTGAAAAGGCCATTTACATGGCACAAGCATATAAATCTGAATAAGCCCCAAAAAGATGGCTAGAAATCACAATCATGCTAATAAAATTGAAATAAAACCAAAAGCAGCTTATGGCATCCATAAAGATAAAAAAATATTCAACATAATCCCGCAGTTCAAAAGACTTCACCACAATACTGATAACTACAAACATAATAAAGATAGTAAGTCTGGCAATCCTAAAATGGCAGTAATGAGATAGACAGATAATGAGATAGACAGATAATGAGATAGACAGATAAAGAGATAGACAGATAAAGGCTAAAACACCCCCAAACTTGAAGTGAGCAATGCCCTCATTGCTAAACATAAAGCAATTGAATATAAGAGGGCTTCCCTGAAGATCGCTCACTCAGCAGCGGCATCGGCTTCGGCTTCTTCCTCGTTTGGGGCGTCCTGATCAGCTTCGGCAGGCGGTGATGGTGGAGGGTATGGTGGAAAAATAGGAGGGTCGGGAAACTGGTATGGCGTGAACTCAATGCCCTCGCCACAAAAGTCAGTGTAGATGCTCTGCATTGTGTTCACCAATTCAGCCTGGTACTGCATTACTATCTCCTGCCTCTGAGCCACCGCTGCGATATGCCTCCGCTGCCTCTGTGCCTCAACGTCCTGCTTCTGATGCAGCAGGGTGAGGGATGCCATGATGTCTGCTAAAAAACCCTGACTAGCTGGGCCTGCCTCAGGTGCTTGAGAGGGCTCTGGCTCTGGGCCGGCTGAAGGAGGCGGCTCTGTAGGTGGTCCGTATCCTTCGCCCCTGACATGAGATTCTGCCCCGTCCCAAACAGTGAAACGCTTGATCGTTTGATGGTCGATGACAGTCATGGGCGGCGAAGCTATCTCATCTGGACCCCACTGTACCCCGGCCTGCTTGCACAAAAGCATGATCACGGATGGATGTGGAAGTCCTGCAATGACTGTACTCTTGATAGCCTTGATGATCGAGTCGTGGATGAGAACTCCGATATCCACATTCAAACCCGTGACAATGGTGAAAAGCAGAATCGCCCTTTCTTTAGTCACATCGCTTAGGTGACAAGTCGGGAGCATGGTGGCACAAATGAAACTGTACCACGCCTTTCCATAGCGACTGAGCACAGTAGCCGAGAAGCTAGTCTTTTCACTGGTATAAATATTTTTCTTCCAGGCCGTCCCGGGCTTGCAGAGCCTTCGGATGACATCTTCCTGGTCATAGCCACGGAATCCTAGCTGCATATAATCATTTCCCGTGTAGTTTGGTGCCCCGAATAACGCATTGATGGATATACTGTCAAATGCTACGGACCTTCCCCTAACTTGAACCACAACAGGACCCTCAGGACTGGCATTGGCATAGAATTCCCGAACCACCGGGACAACAGCTGATACTGGTGGTTTGGTGAAGTTAAGCCACTTGCGCTCCATGATCATATTCATGATTTCCCCATCTTTTTGATCTGGCCGCAACCCCCGCTCGTGAATCAAATTGCGCTTGTCGAAAGAGTCTCTGTACCGCTTGAAAGTTTCCTCACTGACAAACTTGGCAGGGTCCCAAGCCTGTGGTGGAGCCGCGGAAGATGAAGAAGAACCACCGACGCTAAGTCGTTGCCTTTTGGGTGCCATAATGTAATTTGTTGATGAGGTTCCCACAGACAGCCCTAAACAGTGCCAATAATCTGAAGAGATGACTCCTGAAGCAATGCAAAACAAACCCCCAATACAAACCCAACGAAAATAAGCCAAAACAGTTCGATTACTCTTTGAGGCAAATAAGCAAACACCTTGTGTGCGTTTTCTAAACTATACTTGGACAGCCCTTTGCTTGATGCTACTCTAACCAGATTTCCATCAGTGGAAATCACCCTAAATCAAACAAGAAGAAGAACACAGAGAAGCAATTAAACCAACAAAATCTCTGATAGAATGAAAACCCTCAAAAATACCTTAAGAATTAAACCCTTGCACTTGAGTGGGGTTGCCTTTGACAAACAATCGATGCTATGGTCTGACTTTGTAGGTTGAGAAGAGACACGATCGATGTTTGCTCGGATTTATTGTGAGTGATACGGCTGATGGGTCGAATTCTTTTAGGCTGCCGAGAGAGAGCTGAGATTGTTGAGAGAAGTGAGGAGTCTTAGCCGAAAAGCCTGCTTATAACTGCACTTGGAATTCAAAAACACGCTACTGGCGCCGCGGCACGAGTGTTTGTTCACAACTCTGCGCTGCGGTGCGAGTTTTCAGTAACCGGCGCTTCTTGTGGCGTCGCGACGCGAGTTTTCAGTAACTGGCGCTTCTTGTGGAGCCGCGACGCGAAAGGTAATGTAGTCGGCGCCTCTTGTGGCGCTGCGGCACGAAAGACAGTAGTGGAGCCGGCGCCGAGGCGCGAGTGCTGAACTCTGCGATTTTTTTCACCTGCTATCTGCACATACCAAAACAAGAACAACCACTATACTACACAAGCAAACATACACTGTTAAAAACATAGCAAACACTATTATAATATTCAGATTATCATACGAAACATGTTGCCCGTAAATGAGAGACACAAAACATAAAATCCATCAACTATGTTATATAATAAAATGAACAATTCCTAAGTAAACTAGAAATGAGTGAAGAAACATATAAAATTTATATCGAGATGGGGGTGCCTCCCCACCAAGCGCTTGTTTTATAGTCGTCGGCTTGACTATCATCCCGACTTAGATCGGGTCTCCAAGTGTAATGGAGGTATGTTGACGGTCAACCTCGCCGCCCCAGTAGTGCTTTTACACGTTGCCCATTCACCTTGAATGTTGAGTCAGAATTTGGGTCCTTAAACTCTATTGCTCCATGCGGATAAACCTTGGCAATAGTGAAAGGGCCTGACCATCGGGACTTTAGCTTCCCAAGAAACAACTTTAGCTGGGAGTTAAACAAAAGAACTTGCTGGCCCGGTTTAAAATGCCTTTCAAGGATCTTCTTGTCATGCCATTTCTTGGTCCTTTCCTTGTACAACTTGGCGTTTTCATACGCCTGCAGACGAAACTCATCTGCTTCATTTAGTTGTAACAGCCGCTTTTCTCCGGCTGCCTCAAGATCAAAGTTAAGCTTTTGAATAGCCCAGTAAGCGTTATGCTCCAGTTCGACCGGGAGATGACATGCTTTACCATAAACTAGCCTGTATGGAGACATTCCGATGGGCGTTTTATAAGCTGTGCGGTAGGCCCATAATGCATCATCCAGCTTCTTTGACCAATCCTTACGGGTTGGGTTAACAATCCTTTCCAAGATTCGCTTCACCTCTCGGTTCGAAATTTCAGCTTGGCCACTGGTCTGAGGGTGGTAAGCAGTGGCTATTTTATGAGTTACCCCATACCTGGCTAGAAGGGCTTCAAAATACTTATTGCAGAAGTGCGACCCTTCATCACTAATTATGGCCTGAGGTGTGCCAAAACGGGTGAAAATATTCTTTTTGAGGAACTGAAGCACCACCTTAGCATCATTTGTCGGCAAGGCAACTGCTTCCACCTACTTTAAGATATAATCCACTGCCACAAGGATGTAGAGATTGTTGAACGAAGACGGGAATGGTCCCATGAAATCTATGCCCCAGACATCAAACAACTCTACTTCCAAAATATTCTGCAGTGGTAGCTCATGCCGCCTTGAAATAGTGCCCACCCGTTGACATCTGTCACAGTGCATCGCATAGGCGTGAGCATCTTTAAAAAGGGTGGGCCAATAAAATCCTGACTGTAACACTTTAGCAGCAGTTCGCTGGCCTCCGAAATGACCTCCATAAATAGACGAATGGCAATGATGCAACACGCCTTCCATTTCTTCTTTAGGCAAACATCTACGCAAAATCTGATCTGAACACTGTTTGAATAAGAAGGGTTCATCCCATAGATATTGCTTGGCATCTTTAAGGAATTTCTTCCTTTGTTGGAAACTCAGGCCTTGAGGGATAACTTGGCAAGCGACGTAATTTGCGAAGTCCGCATACCACGGGACCGTGCCACTCACCACAAAGAGCTGCTCATCTGGAAAAAAATCATTTATAGCCTTGTCGGCTTCGCTCGAAGATGTGGTATTTTCCAATCTACTTAAATGGTCGGCAACCTGATTCTCAGTTCCCTTCTTGTCTCTGATTTCTAAGTCAAATTCCTGTAGAAGAAGAACCCACCGTATCAATCTCGGCTTAGCGTCCTTCTTTTCAATCAAATACTTGATCGCCGAGTGATCGGTGTATACGATCACCTTCGTCCCGATGAGGTAGGAACGGAACTTATCAAAAGCATATACCACCGCCAACAGCTCCTTCTCAGTAGTGGTGTAATTTAACTGAGCATCAGTCAATGTCTTACTGGCATAATAAATGGTATGGAAAACCTTCTCCCTTCTCTGGCCCAAAACTGCCCCTACAGCATAGTCACTGGCGTTGCACATCAGCTCAAAAGGGTAGGCCCAGTCTGGAGCTACCACGATAGGTGCCGAGACAAGCCTTTTATTTAATAACTCAAAAGCGCTCAGGCAGGCGGCATTGAACTGGAAAGGCATGTCCTTTTCCAAAAGAGTGCACAACGGTTTAGTGATCCGAGAGAAGTCCTGTATAAACCTTCTATAAAAACCGACGTGCCCGAGGAAACTCCTCACCCCTTTTACTGAGGTGGGTGGTGGAAGGTTATTGATCACATCTATCTTAGCCTTGTCAACTTCAATTCCTCCTACAGAGACCCGATGACCCAAAATAATGCCCTCTTCGACCATGAAGTGGCACTTCTCCCAATTTAACACCAAGTTTGTTTCAACACATCGATGGAGAACTGCCGTCAGATTAGTCAAGCAATTTTTGAATGAGCTCCCAAAGACTGAGAAGTCGTCTATGAAGACCTCCAAGGTCTTCTCAACCATGTCAGAGAATATTGACATCATACACCGCTGAAATGTGGCGGGAGCATTACATAACCCGAAGGACATTTTCCAGAAGGTAAAGGTCCCATAAGGACATGTAAATGTCGTCTTCTCCTGATCTTCCGAAGCAATAGAAATCTGATTGAACCCCGAATAGCCATCAAGAAAACAATAGTATTGGTGCCCAGCCAACCGGTCCAGCATCTGGTCAATGAAAGGAAGGGGAAAGTGATCCTTACAGGATGATTTGTTTAGCTTCCTGTAATCCATGCACACTCTCCACCCGGTCACCGTCCTGGTGGGAATCAGTTCATTATTTTCGTTGGACACCACTGTCATCCCCCTCTTCTTTGGCACACATTGGATTGGACTAACCCAAGGACTGTCTGAGATGGGGTAAATAATGCCCGCATCTAGCAACTTAATGATTTCTTTTCGGACAACCTCCTTCATAATAGGATTTAGCCGCCTCTGATGCTCTATAGATGGCTTCGAGCCTTCCTCCAAAAGAATTTTGTGCATACAGAGGGTTGGGCTGATCCCTTTTATATTAGCGATAGACCATCCTAAGGCCGTTTTGTACTTCTTGAGCACAAGCAACAGCTTTTCTTCCTGACACTTGGTTAGAGATGCAGAAATTATCACAGGTAATGTAGATGAAATTCCTAAATAAGCATACCTCAAGTGAGTAGGCAAAGGTTTGAGCTCAAGGACAGGAGGTTCGATGATAGATGACTGAGCTTTGGATGTAGAAGCCTCATTATCATTTAGAGATTCGAACTGTCGGTAGAATTGCTTTGATCTTTGAGGTTCATCGAGCCACATGGCATATTCCATATGCGAATGATCTTCTGTAGTATTAGCCCCAGTTAATGAAGCTTCCAAGGGGTTTGGAATACAAGTTTCTGAGAATACCCCCTCCACTGATTTATCAATAGTGCTAATCTGGAAACAATCCTCAGGGGTATTAGGATATTTCATGGATCGGAAGACATTGAACGTCACTTCCTGATCGTTAACTCTCATTGTCAACTCCCCCCTCCAGACATCAATGAGGGTCCTCCCAGTTGCCAAGAACAGCCTTCCCAATATTATTGGGATTTCCCTATCCTCCTCAAAATCAAGGACTATGAAATCCGCCGAAAAAATGAACTTGTCGACTTTCACTAGCACATCCTCTACAATTCCCTTCGGGTATGTCAGAGATCTATCAACTAATTGAAGGGTGACACTTGTTGGCTTGGCTTCATTTAGGCCCAGCTTTTTATAAATGGAGAGGGGCATCAAGTTGATGCTGGCCCCTAAATCACAAAGAGCCTTCCCAATAAATTGGTCCCCAATGGAGCACGGGATTGTAAAACTTCCCGGGTCTTTGAGCTTCGGCGAAAGCTTGTTTTGAAGGATGGCACTACATTCTTCTGTCAGCGCCACCGTCTCATAATCCCCCATTTTTTGTTTCTTGGACAGAATATCCTTCATGAACTTGACATAACTAGGCATTCCCTCCAATGCCTCTATAAATGGGATGTTTATGTGCAGTCTTTTGAACACCTCCAAGAATTTGGAAAACTGCTTATCCAACTTCTATTTCTGCACCCTCTGGGGGAATGGTAACTGAGGGAGAGGCTGCATGACCACAGTCATTGGAGGAGATGGTGATGAAGGGTTGTCTTTACCAGTTTCCTTACCCCCACTAGTTTCAGCATTTTCCTTCTTAGAAAATTCCTCGTCAGACACTGTCTCAACTGCCATATGAATACCCTCCCCACCTTGCACATTAGTGGTTCTCCCACTTCGTAGGGTAACTGCTTTACACTGCTCCTTGCCTTCCCTCCTTGGGTTGACATCAGTGTCGCTTGGCAATGCGCCTGGTGGTCGACTATTCAAGGCAGTAACCAACTGACCCATCTGTACTTCAAGATTCCTAATGGAGGCTTCTTGATTGTTACTTCTGGTTTCGTTTTGGGCTATATACCTCGACAGAAGATCCTCTAAATTGGGCTTCCTTTCCTGTTGTGGTGGAGGATGGTGAAACTGATTCTGATTGCTCTGTGGATGTGGGTCGAACTGAGTCTGAGGTTGGAATCCAGGAAGATTAGCATAATTTGGTCAGGTAATTGGAGGTTATTGTGGATTGGGGTGGTTACTGTTGTTGTTGGAATTGTTGCCCCATGAAAAGTTTGGATGATTTCTTAACCCCGGGTGGTAATGAGTGGGAAGGTTAGAGTTTTGTTACCGCCCGTAGTTGGAAACAAATTGAACTAACTCAGGGCATATTGCACACAGATCCGTAGGGTGGCTCCCTTGGCATAATTCACATTGAACTACGACACTCTGCACGTTCTGAACTGCTGAAGGTTCCTGGTTATCTAACCTTCTCGTTAGTGCTGCTACCTGAGCCGCTAACGCAGTGATAGAGTTAACTTCATAAACCCCCGCTGGTCTTCTCGGGGCTTGTCTGTCATTTGGCCATTGGTAATTATTGGCCGCCATGGTCTCCACCAGCTCATATCCTGCTATGTGATGTTTGTCTATGAAGGCCCCTCCAGATGCGGCATCAATACTCAAACGAGTTGATCCTGCCAACCCATTGTAAAAAGTTTGGATGGGTAACCATTCGGGCAATCCATGGTGCGGGCATTTCCTTAGAAGATCCTTAAACCGCTCCCAGGAGTCGTATAAGGATTCTAATTCGAACTGAATGAAGGACGTGATCTCATGCCTGAGCCTGGCTGTTTTAGTTGGTGGAAAGAACTTCGCCACAAATTTCTGTGCCATGTCAGTCCATGTGGTAATGGAGCCTGACGGTAATGAATATAGCCAGCTCTTGGCTTTGTCCCTCAAGGTGAAAGGAAACAATCGGAGTCTGATGGCATCGTCAGACACTCCGTTGCATTTAAATGTGTCACAGATCTCCAGAAAATTGATTAAGTGATCAATAGGATCATCATTCGGTTGTCCCCCAAACTGAATATTTGGTGCACATTTGAATGGTGCCCGACTTGATCTCAAAATTATTAGCTTGGATGGCGGGCCTAAGAATGCTCGCCTGGAGATCGTCTGTAACAGGCATAGCATGCTCCCTCAAGGACTTTTGCAGTGGTTCAGCCATAATGATAGGAGCAGGTATGTCCCCAGATTTTTCTCTCCGCAGTCGTCTGAATGTTCTTTCAACCTCAGGATCGAGAGGAATTATATTTCGTCCCTTCCGAGGTGGCATAAATAATGAGGACTACCTGAAAAGAGAAATTAAATAGAAAATTCAGTTTAAAGTAAGATCGTAATGACTTAGTTTTAATAATGTAAAACAATTAATTCTAAGTCCCCGGCAACGGCGCCAAAAACTTGTTGCACGATTTCGCAACCGCAAAACACGCGCAAGTATACGCGGTCTTAACAAGTAATATAAGAAAGTAGAGTGTCCAATGCACGAGGACAAAGATTTAATCGGAAACAAATACTAAGGTAAAATCGTTACTAAACTTATCTAAACGATTGGAGGTAAAGGTTGGTTAGGCTATTTTAATAAGAAAACTAACTAAGAGACGTTGGTTGTGCTAGGAAGGTAAGATGGGATTACAACTCCCCTAATGCTTCGCCTAATCTTCTAACTCTCCGCAATACAAACGAATCAAGGAATGGTTGACCTAGAACAATAATAGGCATAAACTTCTGTCGAAGGTCAAATGCACATCCCTAGCAAGTTAGAACGCCATATGTCTATGGGTGGAACTAACTGGGTCGAGGTCATTAAGCACATTCATAAGGTCACACAAGGCAAATAAGGATATGTCTATCCTATTGGCACATTAAGCCCCACATTCAAATGTCAAGGTCATAACAAGTGTTGCTGCATTTAAAGACAAACAGTAATATCTATTTATCAATTTCCATTATTATCAGTACCTATTTCTTTTTCAAGAAATCAGACAATATAAGCAAAATACAACAACCCATTCCAAAATGCTTCATTATATAAAACGAGAGAGAAAGTCGATTAAGCTATTCAAAAGGTTACATTGCAATCCTAAAATGGAGTTAGTTCATAACTATGGGACTAACACAAATTTCTACTGCACTATCCATTATCAGACAAATACAATAAAAACAATATTTGCAATAAGAAAAACCCCTGTAGAAAGAAGTTATCTTCTGCCAAATATTCTCTTCACGCGCACAGTCGAAAAATGTGGAGAGCAATTGATCTCTTTTTCTTCTTCAATCTTCTTCCTCTCTCTTCTTATCTATTTTCTAGTATATGTCTCTTCTTCTCCTTTTTGCTCCCGCCTGCTCCTTCTAACATCCTTTTTCCCCCTTTCTTGTTAGGTCAAACAATGTCCTTGTCTGCCTGGGAACCGGAGGTGGCGCCGTGGCGCGGGCCACCAAGTATTGAGCAGCACTGCGGCGCAACACTATGAAATGGGACACGGAGATCGCGCTGCAGCGCGAGACAAAGGGGAATGCGTGGTGCCGTGGTGCGGCTTACGCCAGCTGGGGGGTAGGCCATGGCGCTGCGGCGCGGATATTAAGCCTGGAGATGGCGCCGCGGCGCGAACATTGACAAAATGACTGTTTTGCCCCTTTAAAGCTGCAAAAACACTGTGAAGCTCTGCAATGCAACGATTAAACACACTAACACTATATTTCTATGATACTAAATAAAAACTACGAATTCAGGCAAATATTTAAGTCATAAGGTACCCGATTCGCGGGTTTGAATCACACTCATCAACGATGCGGCTTTGCATCGAATATAGAGAATTGAATAAGGTCACAATTAAGAATAGATATCCATTATCGAGGATCGATGATCTGTTTGATCAATTGAAGGGAGCAAAATATTTTTCCAAGATAGATTTGAGGAGTGGTTATCATCAACTGAAGGTGAGACCAGAGGATGTACTGAAGACAACGTTCAGAACACGATATGGTCACTACGAATTTTTAGTAATGTCTTTTGGTTTAACGAATGCTCCTGCAGCATTTATGGGACTAATGAATGGTGTATTCAAACCGTTTTTGGACAAGTTCGTAGTGGTATTTATAAATGATATTTTGGTATATTCAAAAACCAAGGAAGAACATGAAGAGCATTTGAGATTAACGTTGGAAGTGTTGAGAAAAGAGAAGTTGTATGCTAAGGTTTTGAAATGCAAATTTTGGAACGAGCGGGTGCAATTTCTTGGTCATGTGATCGATAAAAATGGAATTTCGGTAGATCCATCCAAAGTCGAAGCCGTGATTAACTGGGATCTTCCGAGGACGTCGTCGAAAGTACGAAGTTTTCTTGGATAGGCAGGTTATTACAGAAGATTCATTCAAGACTTTTTCAAGATCGCAACTCCGTTAACAAATTTGACTCGAAAAGTTGTGAAATTTATTTGGACGGAGAAGTGTGAGGAAAGCTTTTAAGAATTAAAGAAGAGGTTGAGTACAGCACCTGTGTTGTCTCTTCCGGACGATACGGGAAATTTTGTGGTTTATAGTGATGCATCGCATAAGGGACTTGGCTGTGTGCTTATATAGAACGGTAGAGTCATTGCGTATGCGTCACGACAACTGAAAGATTATGAGAAGGGGTATCCGACCCACGATTTGGAGTTAGCTGCAGTGGTTTTTGCTTTGAAAATCTGGAGGCACTATCTCTACGGGGAGAAGTGTGAAATATATACAGACCATAAGAGTCTGAAATATATTTTTACATAGAAAGAATTGAATATACGCCAAAGAAGGTGGTTGGAATTAATTAAGGACTACGATTGTGAGATTTTATACCATCTGGGTAAGGCAAACGTGGTTGCCGACGCCTTAAGTAGAAAGGGTCGGGAGAAGTTGATGATATTGACCGCTCAGAAGGAATTGATTTCAGCAATGGAGAAGTTGGAGTTAGAAGTGAATTATCCTATGGAAATAGATGAGAAACTGTTTCAGATACAATCTGGTACAACCCTACTGGATAAAGTTAAGGAGGGTCAACTTCAGGACGATGAATGCAAAAAGGTGATAAGGAAGATATCTGAAGGAACTGAACCGAGATTTAAGATGGATAAGGAAGGAATACTAAGATTCGAGAATAGAATTTGGGTACCACCAGTAACAGATATTAAGGAAGATATTTTGAGCGAAGCTCATAGCTCACGATATTCGATTCACCCTGGTAGTACCAAGATGTACCAAGATATTCGACAACATTTCTGGTGGCCTAATTTGAAACGTGATGTTACAGAATGTGTTGCCAAGTGTCTGACCTGTCAGAAAGTTAAAGCAGAACATCAGAGACCAAGTGGGTTGCTACAACCGTTGGAGATCCCAGTATGGAAATGGGAACATATTACAATGGACTTCGTGGTTGGCCTTTCAGCGACTCAGAAAGGCTATGACGTAGTATGGGTTATCGTTGATCGACTGACAAAATCGGACATTTCCTTCCGATCAAAATCAGATTCAACTTAGATCAGTTAGCAAGATTATATGTGAAAGAGATTGTTTCGCGACACGGAGTTCCGGTGTCAATTGTTTCCGATAGGGATCCGCGCTTTACATCGAACTTCTGGAAACGTCTACAGGAATGCATGGGTACGCAACTGAGGATGAGTACAACAAACCACCCTCAAATAGATGGACAGAGTGAGAGAACGATTCAAACATTAGAAGATATGCTAAGAGCCAGTGTGATGGACTTTAAAGGAAATTGGGACGATCACCTACTGCTTGTAGAGTTCGGCTACAACAACAGTTACCACGCTAATATTGACATGCCGCCTTATGAAGCGTTATACGGCAGAAAGTGCAGAACTCCGCTTTACTGGGATGAAGTTGGCAAAAGGCAATTGCTAGGCCCAGAATTGGTACAACAGATAGCAGAAATAGTCAAAGTGATCTGAACAAGACTGGTAGCAACTAAAGATAGGCAGAAGAAATACGCCGATCCACATCGTAAAAATGTTGAGTTTGAATCGGGTAGTTATGTGTTCTTAAAGGTTTCTCCCTAGAAGGGAAAGATCAGGTTCAGAAAGAAAGAGAAATTAAGCCCAAGATTCATTGGACCATTTGAAGTACTTAGAAGAATCGGAGAAGTTGCGTATGAGGTAGCCCTACCTCTAGCACTTGAGAATGTTCACAACGTCTTCCATGTTTCTATTTTACGACCCTACAAACCCGATTACAAGCATGTAATTGAATACGAACCACTGCATTTTGAAAAAGACTTATCTTACAAAAAAAATCCTGTTCAAATTGTCGACAGAAAAGAACAAGTTCTCAGAAATAAAGTAATACCTTCTGTTAAGGTAATTTGGAGGAACCACAACGCTGAAGAAGCTACGTGGGAACTCGAAGAGAATATGATGAAAAATTACCCTCATTTATTTACTTAAATTATGTGTAAAAGATTCTGGGGACAGAATCTTTGTAAGGGGGGAGAATGTAACAGGTCTAATTAATTGAGTCGTGATTCTGGGGACAAAATCCTTTTAAGGGGGGAAAGATGTGACAAATGAGATTTTTGTAATTTAATTTTAATATTTATTGAATTAAATAAATATTCTCGATGATTTAATTATTAGATTAAATAATAAATTGATGCAATTGTGATAGATTAATTTAATGATATGTGTTATATTTATTAAATTAATGTAGAGAATTTTATTATTCAAAGTATGTAAATATGTGATTTTATTAAATTAAAAAAAATATTTAATAAGCCTAATATTATTTTATAATTAATGAGAAAATTAATTATATGACTATGTGAATTAATAAAAAATTATTATATTTTATTCAAATTAAATTAAATAATATATTTGCATTATTGTATAATTGGGTGTGACACGATTTAAATTATAGTATAAGAGAATCATTAAATTAAATGGTTTTGAAACCTATTCTTGATCAGCCAAACAAGGCCCTAAGGGGAGTTGATAGTAGTCACCCATGATTGGGTAACTGACCATAATACGCGTCAGTTTGCTTATTTATTATACGTATTCTCTTTTTCTTTTCTTATTATTTTCCTAGTCTGGAAAAGCAGAGAGGGAGAGTGTTTGAGAATTCAGAGAGATAATTGATAATTTTGAGGGAGATTGTGAGTGGTGTGATTGAAGTGGTATTTGTAAGAGAGATTGTTATCTTCGCTCAATCTATGCTTTGGGTAATTTCTCAAACCCAATTTAATTATGTTGTTTCAGTTTTTATAAAAATGACTTTCAAGTTTACTGTAAGGTCTTTGTAAGTTGGAAAGAGTAAGGATTATGTGCATATATGTGTTAAGGTGTATCATATCGTATTCGATTATATATATATATATATATATATATATATATATATATATATAAACCTTATCATCAGTTTCATAATACTATAATTATAACGTATGTATGGCCTCAAAATTTACAGAGTATGGAATATGGCCATATGGCCCTTATACGTGATTTTAATATGTCAAACATAAATTGTTTTGTAAAATTTACACTTATATGCTATTATGCATGTTGATACGAAGAGACCAAACTTTAAATGAACGGATTCGGTGTTATAACGAATTCGTAGTGTTAATTTTTATGATTTATGTTCAAAACTTTCAAGAACATCAAGAACATTGAAATTTACATATTTTAATTCTGTAATTATGTGTTTTAATGGGTTAAAATCATTTCATAAATGTTGGGTAATGATTATGTATGAATTCTAGCATGTGGGTATGTTAAATAGGTGACATTAATGATCATGTAGTGTTTATTTCGCTGAACTCTGTGTTCTTCGCGAACTAAGAATCGAAGTCTGGAGTTTCGCGCCGCGGCGCCAACTCCAGAACTGAAGTCCTGCGCCACAGCGCCAAGTATCCGACCGCAGCGCCACGGCGCCGCTACGTGAAAACCAATAATAACTGTGGCGCCGTAGCGCTACTTAGCAGAATGGTCCAGAAATGAGTTTTTAAAATGTTTTAGTCTAGCAATGTATTGGTAACTTAACCTAATGAACATGAAAACATGTTAGACATATAGTGAAGTGTTAAAATAAATTCTTAACATGTCAATAACACATTTATGTGTAAAACGAATGATTGAATGCATAGTTAGTTTATTGTTCATGAAGTATAAATTATGTGACAATGAGTGTAGTAGTTTGACTAAGTCGAGTTAGACAAAAAGAATGAACTTGTGATGATTAGTACGTTATAATTGACTAGTATTGTGAACGTAAATGATATGTAGGATTTAAATCAAGGAACGAGTATAATTAACGTGTAATCTACGCACGAGGCAAGTTTCCTAACCCTACTTGTTATCATTATTCAAGTTTGTAAATTACTTCAAGCAATTCTCGTTATTATTAAATCAAGTTTAATTTGTTATATTAAAGATTAACTATCTTTTCAAAGTATGAATCTGTTATACAATATTTGTTCTATTGTATACCTCTTGAGATTGTTATTCAATTTAAATATCATTATTTGTTGAACCTTGTTAGATTAGCGAATCCTCTTTGATTCAACTAGTCCATAGTTGATGAGCGTTCTAAATTTCAGAACCCTTGATGAATTATCCAAACCAAACTTCTTTTGGTGCGGACTCTAATGTCAAACTGAGATGAACAACCCTGTATAAGGGATTACTTATGCATTAACGTTAAGATATTGTTCACAGTATGGTACTAAGGGTTGATCCCCCTAAGTACGAGAAGAAGAGTCCATAGTCTTATGACTGTTTAAAGGTTTCAAGTATAATCCTTGATAACCTAGGACATAGTTCAAGGTCTTATGACCCTCAGAATTCTTTTGATTCTTGTTATTCATTCTTGATTCAAAAGTTGAGCTTTATTTCAGGAGTCTTTGATTCACTCGCATGTTATTATATTGTTATTTCATTATTATACTTGTGGGAAATCATGCTCACTCTTGCGTAATAATAACATTGCAGTTAAGAACGAAAGAACCGACGAGCCTTCTTCTAGCAAAGGCAAGGGCAAAGCTATTAAGTGATGAAGACGTGTTATTAAATTTTAAGAATGTTATTGTCAAGACTTGATGTTGTTTAAGACTTATTATTTGTTTATGTTTCCGCACAGATTTAAGGTTGGTATGACCTGGGATTGTATTTACTATTCAGATGTTGTAACCCCATAAGGGGAGGATTTATTTCTATCTATTGCATGGTTTGCATTTATTATGGGTAGATAGATATATGATGGTTGTATAGTGAACACCAAACATGTGGGAATGGAAGTACCCGGATTTGGGGGTGTCACACACAACCTGTGCATCATCAGTTAGCCAATAATCAACCAACGCAGCCCATTGATTAGGATTTACTCGATCATTGTTGATAGTATTCGCTATCGATTTGGCACGGTCACCATGCACAAAATTATTACTCTTTAAGTTATACTTCCAATCTCTCCACCTATTGTTCATGATAGCCATCAATTTTCTTTTAGCATTGGGGTTATCTGTGGTAAATCGTTTCTACAACAAACAAATTTACACATATATTAAATTACCTTTAAAGTGTTTAATGTCAAATTCTATAAAATGCTATTGATTAATAACCTGAATTTCATCCCAAGCCCTTGTCATGTTAGCCTCTGTCGTATTGAACCATGTTGGAGTACTTATTGGAAAAAATTCTCCATTGCGAGCAAGACACCCGAGAAAGGTTGCTTACTTATTGGCGTCTCCCCCAACAGGTTGACCATTTGCATCATAAATTACTTTCTTGGGTGCATCGATATTTGACCATAACTTTGCTCCCATCGTTGGTCCACGCTTCCTCTTAGGTCGAGATCCTAAAAAAGAGAAAGAATCAAGATATATAAACTAAACAAAACTGAAATATAACATAATTTATATATGTAAAAGAGTTTGTAAATAACACAAAGTTGCATCTCAAACGACCTTTGTTAATTATACATACAAGTATTTTAGTGTTCATTTCTATTTAAAGCTTACTTTCATTGGTTTTTAGGCACGAATTTGGAAAACACACCTTGTAGACCTTAAATAACTTAAGGAACAACTTTCAAATGGTATACATAGACAATATAGGGACTCTATGCTGAGTAACAACTTCAGTCGTAACATTTGACCATAGCAGTCCATATTTAGGCACAATTTTAGCTATAAATTTACAAACAGTCCATAATAGAACTCAAAAGAAACCTTTAGCAGTCCATAATTGAAATAGCAGTACTAAGTTGAGTCTTCTAGTCGACACACGTGCTGCAACAGTACTAAGTTATAGCAGTACTAAGTTGTATGAGATGTTAGACATAAATACACGAGACTCACTTCTTGTTAAGAGAAAGAAGACATCAAAAGAGCACATTGTTAACCAATTGAAATATTATCAATCACACTAGAGTGCAAATATTCAAATACTAGCTAGTTAGCTAACTGTGAAATGAATATAAGACAAGACTGCTCTAACAATTTGAAAAGGAACATCAGCAACCCATACCACATAACAAAAGCATAGTGCAATATGAATAAATGAACTTTTTCAAGGAATTAAAGAAACAGTATACAAAGCGTAATATAGGAAACATTGAAACACCAGCTGAGCTGCAACCGACTGTAATCACACCAAAACATGTATCCTAATCTAGAAATGAATGTTCTGAATAGTACTAGTATAGAATCCAAAGGTACGAGTCATCTTGAAAGTCATTCTGAACACTTCTAGCAGCCAGGGAATATATAAAGGATGTACAATTGTGACATGCTTTCCAAACTGATCAAATATAAGTGTAGATATATGCATGGTACCTTCATGACAATGCAAGTATAAGTGTAGATATATGCATGGTACCTTCAGCATTCTCATGAATGCTTTCCTCCTTTGCATATGGTTCATCGGCATGGATCTCATTATCATTATGCTTAAAGGTGGAGGTGCCTGCCTGCTCAAGTAATTCCCTCTATGACTGGGTTTGAGATGGTGATGACCTTTATAGACATTCAAGAAGCTCCTTTCTATGAGAGAGGTTCAGTTGGCATAGGTAAACCATTCTCCGAAATGATCAAACATGGAGAAATGGTTGAAATGGGGTTAAAATCAGGAAAGATTCAAGACCTTGCCGCTTTGAAAGCTGTTGCTGAACACATCTAGTCTGGAAGTTATGGAAACAACCCCTGGAAGGTCCATAAGAAAAAAGAGGAAGATGTTTCGTTGAAACTACAAGGGCAAAAAGGCATTCAAAACAT
Source organism: Panax notoginseng (assembly GCA_016801055.1). NCBI lineage: Eukaryota > Viridiplantae > Streptophyta > Magnoliopsida > Apiales > Araliaceae > Panax > Panax notoginseng. The sequence goes on along the minus strand of CM029013.1, from coordinate 225,534,344 downwards.
GCCTATTCAAAGGAGAAACTACTCCCCTTTCCAAGCACAGTCTTCAAACCCTCCATTGCCAAAGAGTGGAGAATTCAGACGCACTCGAGTGTTTACACCCTTGGGGGACTCACTTGAGAACATCTTCAACCTTCTGACAACTCAAAAGAAAATTACCCATCTTCTTCCACCAGCCAACCCTAATGGGAAGGGGGTTTCAATGCTAGCCGAAAATGTGCTTATCATGCTGGAGCTCCAGGCTATAATTCTTAGGATTGCTGGGCCTTGAAGCATAAGATCTAGGATCTAATTGACAATGGTGAGATCGTGGTGACTAAACCTGACCAACCCCATGTGTAAGACAACCCTCTTTCTCAACACAAAGAAGAGGAGGTTAACATGATTAATTGGAGTAATGGACAAACTTCCCATTACAGTGGTGGATCCTCCCAAACCAGCAAGGATAGTGCTGATAAATGGGATTTTGCACAGTTCTAGTTTACAATGGAACGCAAAATGAAGGCTCTATGTGAGCAAGTCGAACAATTGGCTGAACTGGTGCTCCACCAGCACCAAGTCACCCGTTAATTCTTCAGCCAGGAGCATGCTAGCCTCCTTCCTTTTGGTACAAGTACTCCATCATTGACTTCAGTAGGTGAATTGTTGGAGGATAAAATTACAAAAAGAGCAAATTCCAAAGCCCGTCAGGATTTTGCCAACCAAAGGAAATTTACATACCTAGGCCAACCGATGGAGGAAATATTCTAGATGCTAATCAATGAAGAAAGAATCACAGCTCTGCTACCTAATCAACCATCATTTAAGACGGTTCAACTCTAATGGAGTATGTCAGTATCACTCCCACTCTCGCGGTCACAGCACAGAAGAATGCTGGGCACTCCGCCATCTTATCCAGAACTTAATTAACAGCGGTGTCCTGCAGATGGCAGACAATGACACTGTGTTACTTGAGAGTGGGGACATAGTTCCTATAAAATGGAAAGAGGTCATAGCAATTATATCTTTTGAGGGGGATTTGGCTACCACATCAAATACAATTCAACCTATTCAACTCAAAGGTCCTGAGAATTCTGTGCAGGTGGCTGCGCCAAAGCCAATTATCCTGCCATTCAGACCACAACATCCTGTTATTAGCCTACAACAAGTCCCATGGAATTATAGAGAGGATGAAGGATCCACATCTCACATAACTACTGCAGTGTCGAAGGAGAATCCACTGTATCTTCCGCAACGGGTGATGAAGCCTACCATCAAGTCAAAGGGGAAAATTTCCATGTAGAAGATTGAAGAATTCCTCTATACTATGGGGCACAATGAAGCCAAGGTGGTTTTAAGCTTGAAAGAAGCTCCACAACAAATTTCTATTCTGGACTTGGTTTTCTCTTCCGAAGATCACAAGAAGGTATTGCTAAGCGTTTTAGAAGAAGCCCACTTGCCTAAATCAATTGATGTTGAAAAGTTTCGTCACCTGGTAGATCACATTTTTAACAACAATGTAATATCTTTCACTGACAACGACATACCTTCTGAAGGGACTAGTCATTGCAAACCATTGCACATAGCGATTATGTCCTACGGATATGTGGTAGCAGGAGTATTGATAGATGGAGGATCATCATTGAATGTCTGCCCTTATACCACCTTGGGGAAGATAAATATCAATCTCAACAGGATCCGAAGCAGCCATACGGTTATCAAAGCTTTTGATGGATCCCGACGAAATTCTGTCGAAGAGATTGAATTACCTGTGGAGATTGGTCCACACACATTCTGTGTATCCTTTCATGTGCTCAAAATAGCTACAAGATACAACCTGCTCTTAGGGAGACCATGGATTCATATGGCTGGAGCCGTCCCGTCTACCCTTCATCAGCAGCTCAAATACATCATTAACAACAACCTAGTCACTATTAACGTTGAGCCAAAATGTCCTGAACAAGGTGACATCCCACTCATCAGTTTCAACAAAGTTGAGCCTGTCAGCTTCCATGCACTGGAAGTGAGCAACACTCATTACCATCCCATTGAGGCACCACCTATGATACCTCGAATTTTTGCCGAAGTAATGTCGGCGGGCCAAGAAATAATATCTTTGGGTTAACAACCTGGACAAGGGTTGGGCAAAGATCATCAGGGCATTAAGCGCCCAATTCAAGTTCCCAGTCAAACAGGAACAGCCGGACTAGGCTATTCTGCTAGCTCTAGTCACAGGAGTCCTCATAAACACAAACAGGTTCCTTCAGCTTTAGCCATATGACGATTGTCTGCACCTACAAGGGCTGAATCTATACTGACTTCAGTAAAGGTTCCTGCATATGTGATGCCTATGTTATTTCCTAAGCCAATACCGGTCAAAGGAAAAGAGGTCTTGATATTGGATCCGGAGGCGGAGGAAAAGGACCGGAGGCATAAGCAGGACATTGCAAAGCACCTATCAAACATACGCATCATAGTCCACACGGACAGTACAAACAGGGTCACCCCAGACGATGATTGTCCAGATATTATGGCCATCATTACGGAGAAGGAGGACGGTAACAGCCCCTTCATCACTGCTGTCCACCTGGACTTCACCCTTGATAATTGGAGCAGCACTCCTTGCATTTGTCGACAAGGGAAAAAAGGGCAGGAACCCCCTCTACCCTGTAGATAGCCATAACTGCTTACTTTTCTGTACAGTATTAGCAGTTGTTTTGTCATTACATGCTAACACTTTGTATGATTGAACAATTTCATATATTAAGTGAAAGCATATTTTGTTTCAGGACTCTGAAGTTAGATGTGCCTATACTTGCTGATAAGGTGCCTTTTCTCCACAAGGACTGTAACTTTGATATGACGTTGGACTCAGACTTGATAGAAATGCAAGAGGACATTGAGATACCTCAGGAGATCAAAGAATGGGTCAAAGACAAACCCAAGCCAAATCTTGATCAAACCACCTCTTTCAACATCGGAACCTTAGAAAACCCCAAACAAATCCAGATTGGTATGGACATCACTCCAAACCAAAGGAATGAATGGTTACTCTATTGACCCAATTGCAAGATGTGTTTGCATGGTCTCACGAAGACATGGTCGGTTTGTCCACTGACATTATTATTCATCACCTTCCCATCAAAGAGGGATTCAAGCCAGTCAGGCAGAAGCTTAGGTAATTAAAACCTGAGTGGAGTTTAAAGGTCAAAGAAGAAATCGTGAAACAATTTCAAGCCGCCATCATCACGGTGTCAACATACCCTGAATGGCTATCCAACATAGTCCCCGTGCCTAAACCTGGAGGAAAGGTACGAGTTTGCGTGGACTATAGGGATTTGAATAAAGCTTGCCTCAAAGATAGCTTTCCCGTGCCATTCATCCACATACTCATTGACAATACAGCTCAATACGACATGTACTCCTTTGCTGATTGTTTTTTGGGGTACCATCAAATCATGGTTACTGAAGAGGATCATGAGAAAACTGCATTCATCAGTCCTTGGGGAACCTTTTCCTATAGACGGTTGTCATACGGCCTCATCAATGCCGAAGCTACCTACCAGCGAGCCATGATGGCTCTTTTTCATGATTTAATGCACAAAGAGGTAGAGATCTATGTGGATGACATTATTGTCAAGTCACGAAGGGAGGAAGACCACCTAGACCATCTCAGAAAGCTTTTCAACAGGTTGCGTAAGTACAACTTGAAGTTGAATCCAGCCAAGTGCGCCTTTGGCATCAAATTAGGCAAGTTGCTAGGAGTTTTAGTCAGCCACAGGGGGATTGAGCTAGATCCCTCCAAAATCTAGGCCATCACGGAAATGCCGATTCCTCAGACAAAGAAGGAAATACGGGGATTTTTGGAAAAAATCAACTTCATTAGCAGATTCATCTCCCAACTCACAGCAACCTGTGAGCCTATTCTCACGTTGTTAAGGAAGAACTCCTCCATGAAATGGAATGATGAGTGCTAGAAAGCCTTCCTCACAATCAAAGAGCAGCTAGTCAATGCTCCTATTTTGGTACCACCCAGGGATAATGTTCCCCTATTCATGTACCTGTCCATCAATGACCATGCCATGGGCTGCATGTTGGGACAGAAAGATGATAGAGGCTAAGAGCGAGCTATCTACTACCTCAACAAAAGATTTAGCAGTAGCAAACACAAGTACACTCTGATTGAGAAAACTTGTTGTGCTTTAGCATGGGCTTCCATGAGGTTACAACATTACCTTCATGGTCACACAACCCATCTCATATCCCGCGTGGATCCTCTCAAGTACGTATTCAGTAAACCCATGTTAAATTATCGACTGTCCCAATGGCAGTTGTTCCTACAACAATTTGACATAGTCTACGTGACGCAAAATTCTATCAAAGGTCAGGAAATTGCGGATCAATTGGCCGTTGCACCTTCGGGGGATTTTAAACCCTTGGAAACATACTTCCCCGATGAAGGGGTAATGACAGTTTAGCAACACCATCAGTACAATACGCGCCAAACATGGAGGATGTATTTTGATGGAGCTGTAAACATGGAAGGTTCTGGGGTTGGAGCAGTTCTAGTGTCCATCACAGGGAAGCAGCATCCCGTCGCTGTCAAATTGCAGTTTGCTAACACCAACAACACAACTGAGTATGAAGGCTGTATCATGGGGCTAAAACTTGCTCAATCATTGGGCATTAGACGGTTAAATGTCTCTGGGGATTTTGAATTAGTAATTAGATAAACCACGTGAATCTATCACACTAAAGAACTACACTTACTACCTTACCATCGACAGGTTCTACAGATGGCTTCGGAGTTTGAAGAAATAACATTCCTCCACATTCCTCGAAATAGGAAAGACTTTACAGATGCGCTAGCAACCTTGGCCTCTTTAATCAACATACTTGATAAGAAAAACATGCCAACCATCACATTTGCCCAACAAAAGGCTCCAACCTATGGGAATAACATAGGAGAAGTATCGGATGAGCTACCTCCCATCCACCACCCTTGGTATCAGCATATCAAGGAGTACTTACAAGATGGATCTACACCCACTGAGACTAGTCCGGCTGAAAGAAAGCGGATCCATCGAATGGATATGAAGTTCTACCTGAGCGAAAACGCACTCTACAAAAGAGATGCAGAACTAGGTCTCCTCAGATGTCTGAACAAGGACCAAGCTCAGAGGCTCGTGGATGAAATCTATGGTGGAGTATGTGGCCCACACATGAGCGGCCCTCTACTTGTCCAAAAGATCCTAAGAAAAGGGCATTACTGGCTCTCTCTCGAGGCTGACTGTGATGATCATGTCAAGAGATGTTATCAATGCCAAATTCATGGGAATGCTATCCACACCCCTCCAAGGGAGCTCCATAATATGAGTTCGCCATGGCCCTTCTCAATGTGGGGAATGGACGTGATAGGGCCCATCGAGCTCAAGGCCAGTAATGGGCATCAGTTTATCTTCACTATGATCGACTACTTCACCAAGTGGGTAGAAGCAGCCTCCTTCCCCAGGGTTACCAAAGAAGTTATCATTGCTTTCATCAGAAACAATGCCATTTATCGATATGGACAACCAGAGGTGATTGTATCAGACAATGCTAAGAACCTCAACAACAAAATGATTGAGGAGTTGTGCAGTAAATTCCACATCAAACATCTCAACTCCGTCATCTACCGTCCAAAGATAAATGGTGCTGTTAAAGCGACTAATAAGAACATCAAGAAGATCATGCAAAAGATGTACACCAATCAGAAAGGATGGCTTGACTTATTGCCCCTGACTCAGTTGTCCTACAGAACATCAATGCGCACTTCCACTGGGGCAACCCCCTACTCATTAACCTATGGGATGGAAGAAGTGCTCCCCATAGAAGTGGAAATAGAATCCCTCAGAGTGTTGATAGACACTCAGCTGGATGAGGACTAATGGTTACAAGATAAGTATCACCAACTGTCTCTAATAGACGAAAGACGAACCGCTGCTATCTTCCACGGTCAATTATATCAACAAAGGATCGTCAGATCCTATAACAGAAAAGTCTGGCTACGACAATTTAAACAACATGACTTGGTTTTAAAGAAGATCATTGACAACCAAGATCAGTCCAAAGGAAAATTCGCCCCGAGCTGGGAAGGCCCATTTGTTGTCAAGGAGGTATTGACAGGAGGCGCTCTCAGATTACAGGAAATGGATGGCGATGAGTTTTTGTAACTCATTAACTCGAACACCGTGAAACGGTACTATGTCTGAAGTTACCATCAACCAAACATCTTGGTTTTGGATCACCAGATCCCCAGTCACTTCAGGTTTTCTAAAACCTCATCACATACAACCTTTCCTCACACCCATTTGCCCCATCAGGGACAATTACACTTTTCAACCAATAGCCTGGTTTCGGATTAGCAGATCCTCCACTTAACTCCGTTTTCAAAACTTTTCACACCTGCAGTTTTGTCCCACCAGGGATAAAACTTTTCACACCTGCAGTTTGTACCACCAGGGATCAGACTTTTCACACCTTCGGTTTATCCTTTACACGGGATTAAACTTTTTTGGCTGCAAACCGCCTTGTATAAAGGGGCAAACTACGCCGACCTGATCTTACTAATACACGGGAGTACGTAGGCAACCATTTTATATGGTCCGGTCGTAATAAAATAAAAACAAAAAAAAACATTTCTACACTCTTCTCACTATAAAAACAAAACAAAAACATTTCTACACAACTTTGCCATAAATAGCATTGAACCTCCACACTAGGTTTGAACTACGCAGACCTGATGTCCTTTTCAATAGGAGTACGTAGGCAGCCATTTATGGTTCAGTCTTACCCCTACCAAAACACAAAAACTTGTCAGTGGTACTGGGATCATCTTTCAATCCACCACGCTTCATCAGTTTCCGACCAAAGGGATGGAACTACCTGACCTCCCCACACAAATGAGAGAATCGACGACCATCTAAGCTGCGGTTGATTCCTCAAAGAGAAACACCAATCCATAAGATATGGAACTAACTGGGCTCCCCCATACAAAGGAGTACTGGTGACCATCTGTGGTGCGGTCAACCTCAGAAAGAAAACCTATACTCATCTACATCCATACACTAGTCCCAAGACACCAAAGATGGTAGGGAATACACACAGATCAACGATCCATTCTGAAAGATCCTAAGATATCTCAATGTCCGTCCATCAAGGAGGAGTTCAGAATACATCAAGATCACAAGCCCTGGAGAAACAGGCAGATATCAAGCAAGCAGCAATGCATAACTAAAAGGGAAGTGATCAAAATATGTTTCCCTACTATATATAATGTTGTTTGATATATACAAAATGTATTATACATGATAAAATGGCTAAGCTAGTCTGTGTAGGAAAATACAAGCCCATCTATAAGTCGGTGTGTATACGGACTATCAAGCCTAACATGGCATCCCTCTCAGAAGAAGGAGGTAACGCTGTGATGCCCAAGGGTCTCTACACGAGTCAACAGATCTACAGCAACTGCATGGTGGCACTATGCTCATCAATATATGTGCTCATCTCTGTAATAATGCCAGCAGTAATGGACCTCACTACAGTACTATCTGTAACATCAAAATCTCGGGCAGATATAGCACTATCCCGCTCAACAATCAATCTAATAGAGCAACGTCACTCAGCAACAGCGGTGTATCTATGAGCTAATGCCTCATATCTCTCTAATAGAGTAACGTCGCTCTCATCAAGAGCTATCAACATCAAGGTCCTAGCCTGATCTTTCTCAAAGGTCATCAGATGAAGACTCTGCTCTAGATACTGTGCTGAATGCTGAATCATAGTAGAACTCATACTGGGAGAATCTATAAGAGCTGCTGGCAACCCAGTGAATGGCTCCTCCTCGGCGTGAGAATAAATGTCCTCCATGGGCTCTCCACCATCTGAATCAATCCTCGGCACTATAGATACTACCACAGAAAATGCAGTATCTGTCTCCATCCACACAGAATACTCTGTCGAATAGCCCGGATGGCTAACAGAAAACTCAGCATGCTTACGCTGATCCCAATAGGCATAAACCCTGAATCTGTCCTGTGCTGACAAATGGTGAGAAGCCAAAAGCTAACCTAATGCCCCCTTAAAAGGATACACCTCCTAAAACTGGTGAAACTGTGACATTACAGCCAGTGGGTGATATGTGGTCATGCCCCTCAAACCAGCCAGAGGGAGATAATCCATGCCCGGTGCTTGAGTAATGAAACTATAGGGAGAACTGAGCCCTGTACATGGCAGAATGTCAAATGGATCTCCAACCCCTGCCAAGAACATAGACTAGGATGTAGCGTCTATACATTTCGATGGCGAAAAGGAGTAAGACATGACTATCTCATGGAAAAAATAATACTTATGCCGTCGGAACGTGCCAATCGGTCTCAAGTGTGACATGAACCATACGTACAACAAAACCAAGCTGCCTATAAACACCCCTGTAGGATAGGTATGACAATACGTAGCTGACCTCAATATCTCTGCCACAATCATCAGAATAATGGTATGACCCTCCCTGAGAGCTCTCATTGCCAAAATAACACCGATGTCTAGCTAATCCATGTATCGTGGCATGAACACATAGGCCACTACACACATCCTGAGTACCTCTACTCTGGCCACATGCCACTGATCCTCTAGTGTGGTGAAATCCCTGAAGTGCGGTGCATAACTGTCCACTGAGCTAAATTTGTTTATCAGAAAATGCTGGGACACTACATGACTGGATGTAATCTCATCCTGTACTACTCTACGCCGTAACCCGGTGAGGGTCATAAACTACCGGCGCATATCTCTGATAGCCATCCGAGCACAAGGCCTGTCTAAGGGCAAGGCCGTCAATCGCTCATACTCCTCTAAGGTGGGAGTCAACTCCTGGGTCCCAAACTGAAAAACCTGCCTCTCCGGTACCCAGTGCTCTAGCATGCCATCTACGAAGCCCAATTGAACCTGGAATGTCAGGAGGGTCATGGAATGCTGCAATAGCTGATCTATAATCACCCTGTCTGAAAGGGATACACTGTCATACCAAGATCTCAAGTATGAGGCCACCAATACTGGTGGGGTGTGATCGATACGGCTGACTGTCGAGGAAGACATCTATGTGGGTCGTATCATAAGACCATCCAAGGGTCAATGCTAAATATCTTTGAACATACATATGCATGACATAATAAATGCATGACAAATAATAGATGGAAATATGATATAGGGGGAAAATAGTACATACATTCCTAAGTACATCATCATCTAAATACATCATCTCTGTACAGTTGAAAAATACAGGAAATAGAGCATAGACGCCCTACAACTAACAGAGGCCTATCAAAAGATATAACAAGAATACACATCAGAAGAAGACAATGGTGTCTACATCTACATCATCAATCCTATCCACCTGATGTAACTCCTCCTGAGTCACTGGATCTCCGCCAAGAGGGATGTCAGGCCTATACAAAGGAGGATCTTCACCGAAAAAGCCATATTGATCATCTGAAGGGCCAACCCCTAAGCTGGAAGGATCAAAAGTATCTGCCTCTGAAGGATCTCGGCCCAAATGTTGGATGAAAAAATGTGCCCGGTCCAACTGTCGGGTCAAACTGTCAATCTGTGTCAAATGAGTCGGATCTCAGATACATGCCATCTAATCCGTTATCATCACAGATCTAGGAACCATATCCCCCATGAATTGAGTGGCGCAGGTCTGGGCTCCGATGGTACGAGGGGACCACCAGCGGTATAATGCCACCTGAGTAAACGGACCCTCTAACAAAGTATAGTCATCAACGCCCATCAATGGGATATCATCAACAGGCGACTGCAACACATGCTAATAATGCCTGACAGGAGGCAATTGTACGGATAGTCCTGCCCTTGAGTACCTTAGCCGAAACTCCTAGCAAGGATCTGACGGTAGTAGGGGTAATATTCGCCGCACATGGCACTGGCGCCCCTCTAAACTCAATACTGGCGATAAACCGTCAATCTATCGGCGTCATCATCACCTCACAATCCAATAAATAGAGAGACTGAGTCTGGTGAAACCAGCGCTCAGACAATTCCCTGAGGTAACCCCAGGGACAACGGCGGGGTAGGATAGAAAAGAACGCCTCAAACCCCCAACCATGCATAATACCTCGGTAATCTAGATGTAGAGCTTGATACAAAGAGTGTATGCTGAACCAGCTCCCTCAAGGCTGTGTAAAGCCGAGAAACTACATTAAATGCAAAAAAACATCAGAATCCTTGATCCTCATCAATAGGAAAAACCAAGATTCAAATCCAGCTTTTACCTTATATGCCTACAAGTAAATCGAGAGGTGGTGACTCAAATCATCCAGAAGCTCTGGAATAACCACAACGATGCTTGGAAGATCCCTGTAGGGAATATGAGCAGTAGGAGCTGGAGCCGCAATCGGTACATCCTCCTCTTCGTCCTCAACATTCGGTACATCATCCTGGATAGGACGTATCATCGCCTTTTGCCAAACGACGAGGTTGTCTGACTGAACAGGGTCGAGGCACATCAGAAGCCCTCCTCTGCACACCTGAAGTGGTCCTACGGGAACTACTCGGCTGATCTGGATCCATATACATCTGGACACAAGTCTCCAAATCACCTCAGAAAGGGTGTGATAAATTCTAACCTGGAGTTTTTTGATGAGTGGGATTTATACCCGCGAATCGGATATTTTATGACTTAAATAGTTGCCTGTTCTCATTGATGTTATATATTTTTATATGATTATTGTGTTATTGTGCTTAATCAATGTATTGCAGGGCTTTACTGGTGTTTTCTAGCAATCAGGGGCAAAATGGCCATATTTCTCACACTCGCGCCGCGGCGCCAATGCCAAGCCTATTGGCCGCGCCGCTGTGCCACCTCCTGGTCAAGCCTGACGTCACCATAGCGCCGCAGCACCAATGACCCTATATGAACTCACGCTACGGCGCGAGCTCTGGTTCCTTTTTGCACCGACTATTGTGGCGAGAATGCCGAGTTCACGCCATACCAATTTTTAGAGCTGCCTGTTTTCCCACCCTACCCTCCCTAATCACCGCCCGCCGAGGCTGACGAGGACAAGATCGCTGCTGAGTGAGCCCACTTCAGGGAAGCCCTCTTGTATACGATTGCTTTATGCTTAGCGATGAGGGCATTGCTCATCTCAAGTTTGGGGGTGTTTTTAGCTATTATCTATTTTATTTTCGTACTGCCATGACTAGGTTGCATACTTTAGTACATTATTATGTTTTTATTATCAGGATTGTGGTGCAGTCGTTTTGAACTGCGGGTGTTTGTTGGATTTTTATTATTATGCCATGAACTGTTTTTGGTTTTTATTTTTAATGCCTTGATTATTATCATCATGATTGTGGTTTATAGCCATCTTTTTGGGGCTTTTACAGATTAGATACTTGTGCCATATGAATGGCCTTTTTACCCTATTTTGAGCTGCTATTTAGCAAGGGTGTTATAGTTATTATTAATTTTTGATTGTGGCTGATGACAAGCGCCAAGTTTTTATGCCTATCTCTTAGAGTCGTGTCAAGCATGTATGAGCTAGGGGTTGTTCAATCGATAAGTTTAGATTGTTATTGATCCGTCCTTCTTAGCACGCACCGACCAACTGTGTTTAACTAGTTATTTTTCAAATTTAGTTCGCGTGTTTATTGCTTTAAAAAATTTTTCATTCTTATAAACTTTCATTTTTGCAAGGTAATAAAAGACTTAGACGTTTATACAATTTTGGATCTTGGTTTCTGGCATGTTGACATATATAAAATAAAAAAATAAAAAAAATGAATGAAATGAGAATAAAAATAGAAAAGAAGAGTCTATATCGAAAGTTTTGTGGTGGGTCGAGATGGAGCGTAAAATGCACTCGCCCATAAACGCAGGACTGATATTGAGATGGAGCATAAAATGCACTCGCTAAATAATCTTCGTTTTCGTTGTAAAGTCTCAGTTGGCGTATGTTGATTACGTGGCCTTTACTGCTCGAGTTATTAGATTCATAGGGGTGTTCTACACCTAGTGCCCTAAAGTCATCTGGCTTAGGAGCCACTGATCAAAAGCTCATTCATGGGTAGTTCTGAATAGCCTAAGGTAATTAAGGACTGTCCGAGTCAAATTTTACTGTCGTTATGCTAGAGTCTTTTGATCTTTTTCTGTATTTGCGTCTTATTCTTAATGCTTGTTGAATGTTTAAGTTGCGGAGTATGCATATTAGTATTAGCAATCGACTATGCTAGTTCATTTGAGCCATGATTAGTTAGGACGGTTGGTCTTCACACACACACATAGAATGAATCGAATACAGTATTTTACTCGACATTGAATGAACTCTTATTCATATATGTGTTTGCCCTATTCTCTGGGAGTAGCTATGATAAAGCTTTGAAGCCATGTTACGACTTTACTGTTTTATTTTTTCTTTCGCGTGTGTTTTATTTTTAGTGTTGTATTTGTTAGTTTGCTCGAGGATAAGCAAAGATTTAAGTTTGGGGGTATTTGATGAGTGGGATTTATACCCGCGAATCGAATATTTTATGACTTAAATAGTTGTCTGTTCTCATAGATGTTATATGTTTTTATATGATTATTGTGTTATTGTGCTTAATCGACGTATTGCAGGGCTTTACTGGTGTTTTCTAGCAATCAGGGGAAATATGGCAATATTTCTCACACTTGCACCGCGACGCCAATGCCAAGCCTATTGGCCGCGCTGCAGCGCCACCTCCTGGTCCAGCCTGACGTCACCATGGCGTCGTAATGCCAATGACCCTATATGAACTTGCGCTGCGACGCGAGCACCGGTTCCTTCTTGCACACGTGGCACCGTAGCGCCACCCTTAAGTCTAATGGTCACGCCGCAGCGCGAATTCCGGTGCCCAGGTAAAGACCAAGCGATTTTGACCTAGCAAAAGAAGGGAGGCGTATATAACACAGTAAAGCTTCTGCATTTAAAAGGGAGAGGGGATTTTATATCTCATAACACAAACCTTAGAATAGGACAGCTTAGCTTAGGATTTTCTTCTGTAATTCCTTTCTCATGTTTGTAAATATAGATTAGGTAGATTAGGGAGAAGGCTGGCATATCCTTGGAGCGACACGAGCAGTGAGCGACACGGATTGGAAAGCTTGATTTGAGCGAAATGCGTGGAGATGGAAGGGCTTTGACAGAGTTTCCTCTTATCCATTTGTTTTCTCTTATTTTGTAATCTATAAATGTTGTTTTCACTGCTACTTGTATTTGGTTTAATAATCATGAACTGAATATTTGCTCTAAGGTTATAATGGAACCCTTTGTTATTTAAATTGACTGTCTTATCTCTTTGGTTGGCACCATATGATTTGGTTTAATATATTTGTGCTTTATGATTCTCGCTAAGACATTAGTGATGATTTTGGTAATCTTCATGATATCGACAGAAGGTTTATAGATTTACACCTAAATATATTAGCATGTGATTGTGGGTCTCGACTGCATAAGTTGTGCATAGAATAAACATATCTCTGTGCGCCACGTGCGACCTTATTGAGAACTTGTGCTTAATTCCTTGTTATGATTAATTCGCATAGACATATGTAGGATTGCATCTAGCTTGGATGTTCTTTTCTGTTCTATTCCCTTTTGGGTGGATCTGGAGAGGATATGTTTGTGTATACCTTGTGACGCCCCCAAAATTAGGTATACATCACCCATCTTGGGTCGCCAGATACATGGTACAAAATTCAAATACAACTTACTAATACAACTGTCATGTACAATACGACAAAACATAACTGTGAGTGAGTACCCCAGGTATCTAATATAAGATACAAAGAGTAGATTTAAATGTTATGCATATGCATGGTGTACGCGAGGCTGATCCCCTCAAGTACTTATTTTGTAGCCAATAACCAAAGGGTCAATTAGCTATTGATTCCATTGGAGTGTTATAGTTCAAAGTCTACTTGACTAGCAGTTATTCTAAAAGCAATCATTACCTTTGCTTCTAATATTCATACTGTTGAATCCTTTAGCTATTCATATTGTTGAATTCATTGTCAAATATTTTCCATTCATCATGATATATCTTTATTGTTGTATTTAAACTTACTGAGTAATCTTGTTGATCGTCCTTGCTATATCATGAACTATATTGCAGCTAAGCCCGAGACCTCAGGAAAGGATAAGGGTAAAGGAAAGATGTAGCAGAATTGCGAGGAGTCGACTTTACCTTATGCTTAGTTTAAATTACTGTTATGTAATATGAACCCTAATGACTATTTTAGGGTATGTTTGTAAGATGATATTAAGGTTATCGTATCTTGGGACTAGTAACACCTTTTGAATGAACAATGTATGTTTATTATATTCCGCATTTTAGTTATTATATATTGTTTAGAGGTGGATGCTTGTATTTTATCGTGATGACCGAACCGGGGTCAGAGGACCCAGTTTCGGGGGCGTCACAATAGCTACCTCCAGCCATGTAGAATACTCTAAAGATCGACCCGGATGACTAGTCAGAAAATCAGCCCTCCCGCGACGAGTCCAACAATCATAAATCCTGGTCAAGTCATTTGCTGACAAAAATGGAGTTAATAGTCGCTGACCCAAGGCCCCATCAAAGGGATGAATATCCTGAAACTGATCAAATTGTCCCATGATAGCCAATGGATGATATGTGGTCACTTCTCTCAAACCAGCCAAGGGTAGATAGTCCACTACAAGAAAAAGGCCTATCTGCGACCACATATCAGTGACCGAATTCGATCGCTGATAGTCATTTGCAACCGAAATTGGTTGCTGATAGGCATCGCATAAAATCTAGTCGCTAAAATGCACATAAGCGACCACTATTAGCGACCGAAGTATCTGTAACCGATATTAGCGACCGAAAGCGTCGCTAAGCTGAGTCGGCATGGTTCAGGGCCAAAGGCTGACGTGGGCCACATGGCAGCGACCGCCATCAATGACCAACATGATTGCTAATACCCTAATGTAATTAACAGTCGCTAATAATTATCAGTGACCGCATGCGGTCGCTGATGTATAAAAGTCCAAAAACAAAATTTTTCCTATTTTGCAGATTTCCCAAAAAACTGTTCCTATTTTGTACCTGCTTTATATCCCAACACACATGGACAACAATATAAACATGCACAATAATATAAACATCCATCCATATAACGACACATACACCAAACTAGTATATAAACTATATAAACATTTAAAAACCAATATGAATTGAATAAATATAAACAAATCTAATCTTTAAGTAACATACAGTCATCCAAAGAAATAATATAAAAGTATAAGGTTCATAAATAACTACAAAACAAGACTAAGTTGGTCGTCATGCATCATTGTCCAAATTAGTTTCTCGTTGATCACCCTGTAATTAACAAAATAATAAAACAAGTTACATATATAGTATATATGTTGATACTGGTATTACGATAATATACAACAAATTAAACGCAACAATATATGTATATATATATATATATATATATATATATATATATATATATATATATATATAAATATATATATATAAGTCACGAATTTGATTGTAATAAATAAGATTGATTACCTCGTTGCCATCCCTATGATGTGATGTTGCTGTTGCCGCCACTGCATCAGTTAACTCATCAGGACTCAGAGCCGCCAGATGCCTGCCCACTATACGAAGAAGATCGCGATCTCGACATATAGCTCTCACACAGTCAGCAGGAGTATGAATAGCTGGATGACTCGATGATTGTAAAGACTGGGTAGCAGAGCTGCCTGAGCCACTGAAGGTTAGGTGTCGTCGTTGTTCTTGACCTTTGACGTAGCTTTTCTTTAGAACAGATGCCCTCTCCCATAATTCTAGATCAATTGGTGAATGTGGGGTGCATTCAGGATAACGCTCATTTAATAAACGCATATAAGTATCCTGTCATCATGTTAACAATTAAATAGTTAAAAATAAATTGATAAAATTCTAAAGAATGATGTAAAACTTGATAAATAAGATCAAAGTTGTTAAAACTTATTACCACTATCTGGATAGCATCAGGTAGACCATCACGGGTGGCCACGTACATATCCAGCCAATGGATAGGCTGACATTGAGACTGAGACTCCTATACAAAACATATTCCAATATTACTAAGTAAACATGTGATATTCTACAATTCATGATTGTAAACGTATTAAAACAATTCATGCGTACCTTGGCAGTGATATGCTGCAACTGTAAAATATTATCGCCCCTGTAGGTTCCTTTTGCCTTTTCGCCATCAAGTACACCCGAGGATCTGTTAGTGGCGGCAGTCTTGCGTCTTTTGACCCAACTCTCAACTCTCTATTGGGCACACATCTCAGCCCATATGGACTGGGTGCACCACCAGGGACTATGTTCGTGCATGTACTCCCCTCCCTGGCCTGGATGGTCGATCGATGCATTGTGAATGGCTTTTTGTCGTTCTTTGTTCAAATTTTCTTTGGTGCGGACGGCGCACTTCTGCCAGAATAGTGTCTGTATTACTGAAGCCTACGTGTCCTACCATCTATACCTTTTTTGCAAATAAAGCAACAATAATAATATTAAAACGATACTTTTAACATATAATCCAACACTACTAAACAATTTTCCTTAGAATATTATATTATCTGTCATAATTAAAAGAAACATATCTGAAATTCAGCCCAAACTGCATCTTTGTGGGCGATAGGTGTGCTCGCCTTTGTAATCATAAGTGTGGGCCAATTCTGTAAGCACAGCTGTGAAATGCACTTGACGATATTATTATCTGAAAAATCACTATAATATACAACAATTTACATCAAAGATAAGTAGATATATTATAATATTTAAAGCAATTTACATTAGTTATATATCTTGTATAAATAGAATCTAAAATGCTTATATATAAATGATGCGGACGTACGTGCTGTTCGGAGGAGGACGAATTTGAATAAGAATCCGGTCATCCAGATTAGTAGGGGCCTTTGGCACATGATTAGGCCCCCTACCCAAGCCGCGCTTTTTTTGCGTTGCTTCAGAAGCCATCTATATATTACAAATTTCAAGATGTTAGTATGAGTTATATTTGATTACATGCATATATGACTATAAAATGACAATAATGACAGGAAATTGCATTTAAATAGTTAAGTACATAAACATGACAATGATATAAAGAACATGTAATGCTAAACATATATTTCATTTGTTCAAGTGTCAATGTTTGAGTCAAAATCATCTTCTATACGTATTGCAGATTCATAACCATCATCTACTTCAGATTCAGTGTTAGTGTCAGTCAATAACTCTTCCTCCTCATTATCAATGTCATCTGACACAAGTATTGACACAAGATCTAATTCATGTGGTTCATCTCCACCATCTAACTGGATTACTTCATTATCGACCTCCACATTTATAATAGTTTATCTATGAAGCATCTGCTCTTGGTAAATCTCCCCATCAACTACTTCTACACGACTGCGCACGGGAGTATGAATTATAACTTGCCAATCTGTAGGCGGTCTATCCCTTTTCCTAACAGGACTAGGAGTGTAGTATACTTGTACTGTTTGAGTTGGTAAAATAAATGGTTCGTTGGAGTACGCAGACCTATGGAGGTCAATATCGACGATTCCATGTCTGTCAACGCGTATCACTTTTTCTGAATCAAACCAACGACACTTGAATAAGTTAATATGACCCCCGTACGTGCCCTTGTGTGACAACTCTACGATTTCCTCCAACTCCCCATAAAAGGCACGACCAAGCTCATTGTAACAATCTCCTTGGACACACACTCCAGAGTTTGTTGTTCTTTTACCGCGCCCATATGACTTTGTATGAAATTCACAACCATTTATTTTATAACCATTGCGGCTGACTTGGTCCCTGTCTGGTCCCATAGCTAGGACTTATAAATTAACCAGAATCGTTGATCCCTCAGTCAAAGCCTACAAAAACTCCTTCTTATTAAATGAAGTCATAGTTAATATGGAGTAGATATATATGTCGTGCTTAAAAATTGAACTTACTTTGTCCTTTAGCCAAAGTGCAAATTTTTTATCACGATTGATTTGAATATCTTTATCAGTTATGTCGGAATGCTTCACTTTTTACTATTTATCATATAATCTATACAATGTTATAAACATTAACATATTGGAATGTATATTACATGTCATTGAAAGTTAAGGGATAAATTTTCAAGTTTACATGTGTACCTCACAAATTCGTCAATCTCCTCGCAATTGAGAAGAATGTAAGTATGTGCAGCATGTAATTCTTGCTCAAAGAGAAATATGCGCTTCCCTTTTCCATAATCGTGGCCCGATAGACCAAATACAGAAAGCCGACCATTTAGTTCCATTTCCCCCACCATCATGTCTCGAGACTCGATTGGCCTTTGTCAAAACTTCGTTCGAAAAATTGTCTGAGACAAACGTAGATATCTCATCGAAACTGTATGCCTCACATATCGACCCCTCAACATAAGCTCTATTCTTCACCTTCCTCTTAAGATTTTCCATCACCCTCTCGAAAGGCTACATCCATCTATATTGAACTGGATCCCCAACACGAGCTTCATAGGGAAGATGGATTTGCAAATGCTTCATAGAGTCAAAAAAATAAGGTGGGAATATTTTTTTTCAGTTTACACGTGATCTCTATGATGTTCTTTTTAAGTATAGACATGTCCTTCTCATTTAATGTTTTTGAACATAAGTCTTGGAAGAAATGACTAAGATCCGTCAAAGCATCCCATATTGGTTTATCAAGCAGATCCCGAAATGCCATATGCATAAGTCTCTCCATGAACACATGACAGTCATGACACTTCATCCCTTATAATTTCCCACCCGTAACACACCTTGCAATGTTTGTAGCATATCCATCTAGTAGTTTCAGAGACTTAACCCATGTGCACACATCTTCAACTTGCTTTTTGGACAATGTGTACCTTGCATGTGGTTTGACAATCTTACAATTAGGAGATTCAAAAAGTTCTAATCCAAGACGCTTACAAATATCTTTCATGTCCAAACGTGCCTTATCATTATCTTTTGTCTTCCCCGTAACATTCATCACGGTGTTAAACACATTGTCGAACACATTCTTCTCAATATGCATCACATCTAGATTATGACTGCTATAAAGTGAAAGTATATTTTAGTTGTATACCCCTTGCTTTTACAAGTCTTATAACTATTCTTGGTCATTTATAATTTTTTTAAATTCACTTGGATATTATTGATTAGTAACAGATTTTCATGTCAAGTTTCCTTGTATAGTATTTTTTCATGGTTAAGATACTGTTATACAAACTAACTATTGAGGACATCTAAATTCGAGTAACAAGTACTATAATTGTTTCATTCCAAAAACAAAGTACGATACGATATTGATTGTTATGTGTGTGTGTGTGTGTGTGTGTATATATATATATATATATATATATATATATATATATATATATATATATATATATATATATTATATTTTACTGTAAATCTGAGACTGAGACCGTACTCAGCGGTACCGCAAATTCTTTGATTCTCTTTTAACATTCTCGAGTGACTTCAAAATCTATACATGTATTATAAGCTTCAAATTTTCTACCAATTCTGCTATTTTATATGGGGTTGTTGTGACAACCCCAAAATAGGTTCATTCCATCCAACCTATTCTGAGTCGCCAAATACATAGTACAGAAAAAAAACTACAACTTTATTACAACAATTATCGTGCAAAATACAACAACACATATGCTGTGAGTTTGGATACAAATATATACCAAATGTCACTCATGTCCCAACCGTGGACAGCACCTCACAATGACACCTTACATAAAGGTATAGTCAAAAACTGTTTTAGAATCTTTGGAAAGTGATCAAGGAAACCTTTGTACATGGGAGACCATGCTTCTACGTTGTGATAGATATCATATGGCCACAGAATTATCCTTGGTTGACCCAATAGACCCCAAAGAAAAATGAGAAATTTACTATCATATTCTTCCCAATTGTGAGTCTTCTCTTGACATATCATTATCTCCACTGTCTCTAATTGAAAATTATACTTTAAACAAACACCAAGATTATATAGGTAGTGCTCGTAAAGATACTCAGCAAGTGGATGAGCACAACCCTGTCTTATGATGACACGAGGTTGTATGTCATTAGACATCTTGTATGATAGTGACAAAACACCCTTCCAACGTTGGGTTCGCCTCACCCTATTTTCTTCACCAAATATAACTACTAAATGATGACCATCGTTCTATTCCCTTGTTACCCCTGCTTGACCTAGCTACACTCTTATTACCTGAAAGGAATTGTGAAACAAAAGGGTGAGCACAACTAGCCCAGTAAAGAATATCATAACTAAAGATAAATAAATTATTAATAGCCTTCAATAGAATTAAATCAGAGATTTAGAACATATGGTAGATGATAAAAATTTTCAACCATAGTTGCAGCGGAACGAGCAATCCATTAGAAGAGTCAAATAGACCATAAAGTCTATTATCTTCTCCATGTTAAAAATCCACCAACAATATTTTATCCCTGTAACATCACTCAACAGTTCCTTTCCACAATCATATGAATAACTCATAATCATAATTGTGATTCTAAACTTTTCTTCGCACCCAGGACGAAGAATATTTTCATCACATGTCCTTACCTGAAACATCAAAGATCATGGTTATACCAAATCACAGTTCCTGTTCATAATCATACTAATAAATCCATCTTTGCACTACGGCCAAAGATATTCAACAATAGTTCATCTTTGCACTACAGGCCAAAAATATTCATCAACAGACCATCTTTGCACTACGGCCAAAGATATTCAACAACAGTTCATCTTTGCACTACAGACGAAAGATATTCATCAACAAACCATCTTTGCACTACAGGCCAAAGATATTCAACAACAGTTCATCTTTGCACTACAGGCCAAATATATTAATATCTCAAAGAAATATATAATCATTTCAGAATTTATATAAACAATAATTATAACCATGTTAATCAATTCATCTTTACACTTAAGCTAAAGATATTCAATTATAAATTCAATGGTCATGATCATACCAGTTAACAATTTATCTTTGCACTACAGCCCAAAGATATTCCTCAGTCACGATCATACCAATAATTTACCCATCTTTACACTCAAGTGAAAGAGAAATTCAACATCAGGGTCATAAAAATGTTATATATGATAATAAAAACAATATTATCAACAACTGCATTTATTTTCAAGAGCAACAATCATAAATCAACGATAATTTGGTCAGAAAAAGAAACCAATTTTTCTGTGAATAGTAACTCGTAAATAGTAACTCATGAATAGTAACTCGTGAATAGTAACTCTGACATGAAAAAGGTAGAAATTTCACAATAAAATCCATATCAATATTTCGGCATAATGATATTGAAAGAATAATATTTCTTAACCTTATAAATAATTTATTTAAATTGTTTACACTTTACTAATTAATGCATTTAATCATCATAAAATGCCAACTCTTAAGATTTCATCACCAATAACCAAAACCCTCATAAAAAATCTGCATATAACTCATATATGATTCTCAAGCCATCAAATCATATTTTCTAATTTTCTTATTTCACATAACATATTTAATTCATTTACTCATAACTACACTATTTTCATGAAAAATACCAAATCAGTCCCAAAAATATTTCTTTTCTGAGATTTTGCAGAATATAGTCCTATATTGAACATATATTTTTTCCGGAATTTTTAAAATTCATTTACTATTTTTCATATGGCCAAAATCGCCGAATATTTAGACATTTATTATAAATTGTACTTTTATCCAAAAATTCCGAAATTCACGGAGTATACTGATATTATATAGATATACTTCTAATAAAAATTTCATCAATTTTGGAGTTAACCACAAGGAATTATAAGCGGTTACTTTTAAAATAGTCTTTTCTCATAAAATTCATAACTCTCAATCTATACATCCAAAAATCACCATTTTTGGACACAATCAAGAAAACTGATCAAAATATCGTTTTAAATTTTTCCAGAATTTTTGAAGGTCAAAAAAATTACGAAACTGGAAAATAGAACAACCCTTAAATCCCTTACTATCCCTTACCTCAAAAGAGCAGTACTTCTGATCGGTATAAGGCTGAAGGAAACTTGCACTGATGAATAGAAACTCACAGAGTATCTAAATACTCACAAAATACACTCAATAATCTAGAGAGAGAAAGAGAGAAAACTTATGAATTCTGGTGTGTTTTTCAATTCTAACTTAACCCTCTATTTATAGAAAAATGTTAGCACGCCGAAGCAGACTTAACCTGCAACCTGATGGCTTTACATGCTACTATTCCCACCCACCATATTTAAATAAAAATTTCAGCACATTTCTTCACCAACCAAGAGTGGGGCCCACCAATTCTAAAATTTTCCACCAAAATGATAAACTCCGAAAATTCAACAATTTCTGAACCAGTCATCTCGTAAAATTCATAACAAATCATTCGTTCATTTTTAATGGTTCAAAATTTGTGGACATATACTCAACTTATATATGTATAACATATCCAAAAATTACCACGATCCAACGGTCGGATTAAAAATTATAAACCCCGCAAATTAACTCAAAAACCCTAATTTGATTTTTAATACCTCCATTCCGACAAAAATACTGATAAAACACCTCAACATTAACTCCTTCATTTTTAACCACAAAAATATATCCAACATTTAGATCCACATAAAAATAAATATTTCCTTATCATATAAATCAATAATTAATTATTCACAAATAATATTACAGAGTCACAATTATGACAACCAGGCCGTTCCCAAGAAAGAGGGGGTTTTCCAATAAGGATTTCTCCTTACTAGCGCGCAATTAGATGACCAAACCTCTCCTTAGACAGAACTTTCTAGACATTGCCAATAATGCTATCTAATAATATTATTCAAATAATATGAATTATTGATCTGATAATAGAAAATACTGTGCAGCAACAATTATTGAAACAACAATAATATAAAATATCAACGCAGCAATTATTGAATCAATAAAATAAAATATCGAACAGTAACTACTGTAACAATTATTGAGTAGTGACTTCTTACATAAGAATCAATAATTGAAAAAAATACTGTGCAATACCGTGTGCTACTGTGCAACTACGCGTATTACTGTATTTTAACCACTGGGTATTCCAACAGTGTTAACAGTAAAAACTACGCCGTTATTTATAAAAACTCAATTTTGTCGTTTTCTTCATCCGACAGTTATTCTGTTATGGGGTCCACAAATGACTGCGCCGTCGTACGAATATTTCCCGACAGAAAGAATATTTCACGACCAAACGAATATTCCCCGACAATAATGAATATTTTATAACCACTTGTTTATTTTACAAAATTTACACATTTCACCCATAACTTTAACTTTTTATCAATTTAACCATTTACTAAATAGGAAAAATTGAATACTTTTATTTCATAAAATCTGGGGTCTTATAATCTCCCCTCCTTATGAAATTTCGTCCCCGAAATTTACGTACCTGGTAATTCAAAGAGTTGAGAATACATTACTTTCATTTCAGATTCCATCTTCCCTGTCATCATAATTTCTTCATTGCTCATCCCCTGTATTTCAGATATCATTCTAGAATACAGCTTCAAAACAAGGGTTAATTTAACAAATTAACATATCACATAATATCCCGATATTATGACTGACCAACAAATAAGCTTAGGTAGGACACACTAGCGAAGGATTTACTCATCTCTCCCCTCCTAGTTATATTCCCCGATCTCTGCCAGAGACCATATCCCTAAGCTATGATACCAACTGTGACAACCCCAAAATAGGTTCATTCCATCCAACCTATTCTGAGTCGCCAAATACATAGTACAGAAAAAAACTACAACTTTATTACAACAATTGTCGTGCAAAATACAACAACACATATGCTGTGAGTTTGGATACAAATATATACCAAATGTGACTCATGTCCCAACCGTAGACAGCACCTCATAATGACACCTTACATAAAGGTATAGTCAAAAACTGTTTTAGAATCTTTGGAAAGTAATCAAGGAAACCTTTGTACATGGGAGACCATGCTTCTAGGTTGTGATAGATATCATATGGCCACAGAATTATCCTTGGTTGACCCAATAGACCCCAAAGAAAAATGAGAAGTTTACTATCATATTCTTCCTAATTGTGAGTCTTCTCTTGACATATCATTATCTCCACTATCTCTAATTGAAAATTATACTTCAAGCAAACACCAAGATTATATAGGTAGTGCTCGTAAAGTTACTCAGCAAGTGGATGAGCACAACCCTGTCTTATGATGACACGAGGTTTTATGTCATTAGACATCTTGTATGATAGTGACAAAACACCCTTCCAACGTTGGGTTCGCCTCACCCTATTTTCTTCACCAAATATAACTACTAAATGATGACCACCGTTTTATTCCCTTGTTACCCCCGCTCGACCCAGCTACACTCTTATTACCTGAAAGGAATTGTGAAACAAAAGGGTGAGCATAACTAGCCCAGTAAAGAATATCATGACTAAAGATAAATAAATTATCAATAGCCTTCAACAGAATTAAATCAGAGATTTAGAACATATGGTAGATGATAAAAATTTTCAACCATAGTCGCAGCGGAACGAGCAATTCATTAGAAGAGTCAAATAGACCATAAAGTCAATTATCTTCTCCATGTTAAAAATCCACCAACAATGTTTTATCCATGTAACATCACTCAACAGTTCTTTTCCACAATCATATGAATAACTCATAATCATAATTATGATTCTAAATTTTTCTTCGCACCCAGGATGAAGAATATTTTCATCACCTGTCTTTACCTGAAATATCAAAGATCATGGTTATACCAAATCACAGTTCCTGTTCATAATCATACTAATAAATCCATCTTCGCACTACGGCCAAAGATATTCAACAACAGTTCATCTTTGCACTACAGGCGAAAGATATTTATCAACAGACCATCTTTGTACTACAGGCCAAAGATATTCAACAACAGTTCATCTTTGCACTACAGGTCAAAGATATTAATATCTCAAAGAAATATATAATCATTTCAGAATTTATATAAACAATAATTATAACCATGTTAATCAATTCATCTTTACACTTAAGCTAAAGATATTCAATTATAAATTCAATGGTCATGATCATACCAGTTAACAATTTATCTTTGCACTACAGCCCAAAGATATTCCTCAGTCACGATCATACCAATAATTTACCCATCTTTACACTCAAGTGAAAGAGAAATTCAACATCAGGGTTATAAAAATGTTATATAGGATAATAAAAATAATATTATCAATAACTGCATTTATTTTCAAGAGCAACAATCATAAATCAACGATAATTTGGTCAGAAAAAGAAACTAATTTTTCTGTGAATAGTAAGTAACTCGTAAATACTAACTCATGAATAGTAACTCGTGAATAGTAACTCATGAATAGTAACTCCGACATGAAAAAGGTAGAAATTTCACAATAAAATCCATATCAATATTTCGGCATAATGATATTGAAAGAATAATATTTCTTAACCTTATAAATAATTTATTTAAATTGTTTACACTTTACTAATTAATGCATTTAATCATCATAAAATGCCAACTCTTAAGATTTCATCACCAATAACCAAAACCCTCATAAAAAATCTGCATATAACTCATATATGATTCTCAAGCCATCAAATCATATTTTCTAATTTTCTTATTTCACATAACATATTTAATTCATTTACTCATAACTACACTATTTTCATGAAAAATACCAAATCAGTCCCAAAAATATTTCTTTTCTGAGATTTTGCAGAATATAGTCCTATATTGAACATATATTTTTTCCGGAATTTTTAAAATTCATTTACTATTTTTCATATGGCCAAAACCGCCGAATATTTAGACATTTATTATAAATTGTACTTTTATCCAAAAATTCCGAAATTCACGGAGTATACTGATATTATATAGATATACTTCTAATAAAAATTTCATCAATTTTGGAGTTAACCACAAGGAATTATAAGCGGTTACTTTTAAAATAGTCTTTTCTCATAAAATTCATAACTCTCAATCTATACATCCAAAAATCACCATTTTTGGACACAATCAAGAAAACTGATCAAAATATCATTTCAAATTTTTCCAGAATTTTTGAAGGTCAAAAAAATTACGAAACTGGAAAATATAACAACCCTTAAATCCCTTACTATCCCTTACCTCAAAAGAGCAGTACTTCTGATCGGTATAAGGCTGAAGGAAACTTGCACTGATGAATAGAAACTCACAGAGTATCTAAATACTCACAAAATACACTCAATAATCTAGAGAGAGAAAGAGAGAAAACTTATGAATTCTGGTGTGTTTTTCAATTCTAACTTAACCCTCTATTTATAGAAAAATGTTAGCACGCCGAAGCAGACTTAACCTGCAACCTGATGGCTTTACATGCTACTATTCCCACCCACCATATTTAAATAAAAATTTCAGCACATTTCTTCACCAACCAAGAGTGGGGCCCACCAATTCTAGAATTTTCCACCAAAATGATAAACTCCGAAAATTCAACTATTTCTGAACCAGTCATCTCGTAAAATTCATAACAAATCATTCGTTCATTTTTAATGGTTCAAAATTTGTGGACATATACTCAACTTATATATGTATAACATATCCAAAAATTACCACGATCCAACGGTCGGATTAAAAATTATAAACCCCGCAAATTAACTCAAAAACCCTAATTTGATTTTTAATACCTCCATTCCGACAAAAATACTGATAAAACACCTCAACATTAACTCCTTCATTTTTAACCACAAAAATATATCCAACATTTAGATCCACATAAAAATAAATATTTCCTTATCATATAAATCAATAATTAATTATTCACAAATAATATTACAGAGTCACAATTATGACAACCAGGCCGTTCCCAAGAAAGAGGGGGCTTTCCAATAAGGATTTCTCCTTACTAGCGCGCAATTAGATGACCAAACCTCTCCTTAGACAGAACTTTCTAGACATTGCCAATAATGCTATCTAATAATATTATTCAAATAATATGAATTATTGATCTGATAATAGAAAATACTGTGCAGCAACAATTATTGAAACAACAATAATATAAAATATCAACGCAGCAATTATTGAATCAATAAAATAAAATATCGAACAGTAACTACTGTAACAATTATTGAGTAGTGACTTCTTATATAAGAATCAATAATTGAAAAAAATACTGTGCAATACCGTGTGCTACTGTGCAACTACGCGTATTACTGTATTTTAACCACTGGGTATTCCAACAGTGTTAACAGTAAAAACTACGCCGTTATTTATAAAAACTCAATTTTGTCGTTTTCTTCATCCGACAGTTATTCTGTTATGGGGTCCACAAATGACTGCGCCGTCGTACGAATATTTCCCGACAGAAAGAATATTTCACGACCAAACGAATATTCCCCGACAATAATGAATATTTTATAACCACTTGTTTATTTTGCAAAATTTACACATTTCACCCATAACTTTAACTTTTTATCAATTTAACCATTTACTAAATAGGAAAAATTGAATACTTTTATTTCATAAAATCTGGGGTCTTATAATCTCCCCTCCTTATGAAATTTCGTCCCCGAAATTTACGTACCTGGTAATACAAAGAGTTGAGAATACATTACTTTCATTTCAGATTCCATCTTCCCTGTCATCATAATTTCTTCATTGCTCATCCCCTGTATTTCAGATATCATTCTAGAATACAGCTTCAAAACAAGGGTTAATTTAACAAATTAACATATCACATAATATCCCGATATTATGACTGACCAACAAATAAGCTTAGGTAGGACACACTAGCGAAGGATTTACTCATCTCTCCCCTCCTAGTTATATTCCCCGATCTCTGCCAGAGACCATATCCCTAAGCTATGATACCAACTGTGACAACCCCAAAATAGGTTCATTCCATCCAACCTATTCTAAGTCGCCAAATACATAGTACAGAAAAAAACTACAACTTTATTACAACAATTGTCGTGCAAAATACAACAACACATATGCTGTGAGTTTGGATACAAATATATACCAAATGTGACTCATGTCCCAACCGTAGACAGCACCTCATAATGACACCTTACATAAAGGTATAGTCAAAAACTGTTTTAGAATCTTTGGAAAGTAATCAAGGAAACCTTTGTACATGGGAGACCATGCTTCTAGGTTGTGATAGATATCATATGGCCACAGAATTATCCTTGGTTGACCCAATAGACCCCAAAGAAAAATGAGAAGTTTACTATCATATTCTTCCTAATTGTGAGTCTTCTCTTGACATATCATTATCTCCACTGTCTCTAATTGAAAATTATACTTCAAGCAAACACCAAGATTATATAGGTAGTGCTCGTAAAGTTACTCAGCAAATGGATGAGCACAACCCTGTCTTATGATGACACGAGGTTTTATGTCATTAGACATCTTGTATGATAGTGACAAAACACCCTTCCAACGTTGGGTTCGCCTCACCCTATTTTCTTCACCAAATATAACTACTAAATGATGACCACCGTTTTATTCCCTTGTTACCCCCGCTCGACCCAGCTACACTCTTATTACCTGAAAGGAATTGTGAAACAAAAGGGTGAGCATAACTAGCCCAGTAAAGAATATCATGACTAAAGATAAATAAATTATCAATAGCCTTCAACAGAATTAAATCAGAGATTTAGAACATATGGTAGATGATAAAAATTTTCAACCATAGTTGCAGCGGAACGAGCAATTCATTAGAAGAGTCAAATAGACCATAAAGTCAATTATCTTCTCTATGTTAAAAATCCACCAACAATGTTTTATCCATGTAACATCACTCAACAGTTCTTTTCCACAATCATATGAATAACTCATAATCATAATTATGATTCTAAATTTTTCTTCGCACCCAGGATGAAGAATATTTTCATCACCTGTCTTTACCTGAAATATCAAAGATCATGGTTATACCAAATCACAGTTCCTGTTCATAATCATACTAATAAATCCATCTTTGCACTACGGCCAAAGATATTCAACAACAGTTCATCTTTGCACTACAGGCGAAAGATATTTATCAACAGACCATCTTTGTACTACAGGCCAAAGATATTCAACAACAGTTCATCTTTGCACTACAGGTCAAAGATATTAATATCTCAAAGAAATATATAATCATTTCAGAATTTATATAAACAATAATTATAACCATGTTAATCAATTCATCTTTACACTTAAGCTAAAGATATTCAATTATAAATTCAATGGTCATGATCATACCAGTTAACAATTTATCTTTGCACTACAGCCCAAAGATATTCCTCAGTCACGATCATACCAATAATTTACCCATCTTTACACTCAAGTGAAAGAGAAATTCAACATCAGGGTTATAAAAATGTTATATAGGATAATAAAAATAATATTATCAATAACTGCATTTATTTTCAAGAGCAACAATCATAAATCAACGATAATTTGGTCAGAAAAAGAAACTAATTTTTCTGTGAATAGTAAGTAACTCGTAAATACTAACTCATGAATAGTAACTCGTGAATAGTAACTCATGAATAGTAACTCCGACATGAAAAAGGTAGAAATTTCACAATAAAATCCATATCAATATTTCGGCATAATGATATTGAAAGAATAATATTTCTTAACCTTATAAATAATTTATTTAAATTGTTTACACTTTACTAATTAATGCATTTAATCATCATAAAATGCCAACTCTTAAGATTTCATCACCAATAACCAAAACCCTCATAAAAAATCTGCATATAACTCATATATGATTCTCAAGCCATCAAATCATATTTTCTAATTTTCTTATTTCACATAACATATTTAATTCATTTACTCATAACTACACTATTTTCATGAAAAATACCAAATCAGTCCCAAAAATATTTCTTTTCTGAGATTTTGCAGAATATAGTCCTATATTGAACATATATTTTTTCCGGAATTTTTAAAATTCATTTACTATTTTTCATATGGCCAAAATCGCCGAATATTTAGACATTTATTATAAATTGTACTTTTATCCAAAAATTCTGAAATTCACAGAGTATACTGATATTATATAGATATACTTCCAATAAAAATTTCATCAATTTTGGAGTTAACCACAAGGAATTATAAGCGGTTACTTTTTCAATAGTCTTTTCTCATAAAATTCATAACTCTCAATCTATACATCCAAAAATCACTATTTTTGGACACAATCAAGAAAACTGATCAAAATATCATTTCAAATTTTTCTAGAATTTTTGAATGTCAGAAAAATTAAGAAACTAGAAAATATAACAACCCTTAAATCTCTTACTATCCATTACCTCAAAAGAGCAGTACTTCTGATCGGTATAAGGCTGAAGGAAACTTGCACTGATGAATAGAAACTCACAGAGTATCTAAATACTCACAAAATACACTTAATAATCTGGAGAGAGAAAGAGAGAAAACTTATGAATTCTGGTGTGTTTTTCAATTCTAACTTAACCCTCTATTTATAGGAAAATGTTAGCACGCCGAAGCAGACTTAACCTGCAACCTGATGGCTTTACCTGCTACTATTCCCACCCACCACATTTAAATAAAAATATCAGCACATTTCTTCACCAACCAAGAGTGGGGCCCACCAATTCTAGAATTTTCCACCAAAATGATAAACTCCGAAAATTCAATAATTTCTGAACCAGTCATCTCGTAAAATTTATAACAAATCATTCGTTCATTTTTAATGGTTCAAAATTTGTGGACATATACTTAACTTATATATGTATAACATATCCAAAAATTACCACGATCCAACGGTCGGATTAAAAATTATAAACCCCGCAAAATAACTCAAAAACCCTAATTTGATTTTTAATACCTCCATTCCGACAAAAATACTGATAAAACACCTCAACATTAACTCTTTTATTTTTAACCACAAAAATATATCCAACATTTAGATCCACATAAAAATAAATATTTACTTATCATATGAATCAATAATTAATTATTCACAAATAATATTACAGTGTAAGACCCCGAATTTTATGAAATAAAAGTATTCAATTTTTCTTATAATTACTATTCAGTAAATGGTTAAAATGATAAAAGTTTAAAGTTATGGGTGAAATATGAATTTTTTTTCAAAATAAGCAAGTGGTTATAAAATAATCTTTGTTGTCGGGGAATATTCGTTTGGTCATAGAATATTCTTTCTGTCGGGGAATATTCGTACGACGGCGCAGCTATTTGTGGGCCCCATAACAGATAACTGTTGGGTGAAGAAAACGACAAATTTGAGTTTTTACAAATAACGGCGTAGTTGTTACCGTTAACACTGTTGGAATACCCGGCGGTTAAAATACAGTAATACGCGTTATTGCACAGTAGCACACGGTATTGCATAGTATTTTTGAAATTATTGATTCTTACGTAAGAAGGCACTACTCAATAATTGTTACAGTAATTACTGTTCAATATTTTATTTTATTGATTCAATAATTGTTGCGTTGATATTTTATATTATTGTTGTTTCAATAATTGTTGCTGCACAGTATTTTCTATTATCAGATCAATAATTCATATTATTTGAATAATATTATTAGATAGCATTATTGGCAATGTCTAGAAAGTTCTGTCTAAGGAGAGGTTTGGTCATTTAATTGCGCGCCAGTAAGGAGAAATTCTTATTGGAAAGCCCCCTCTTTCCTGGGAACGGTCTGATTGTCATAAATGTGATTCTGTAATATTATTTGTGAATAATTAATTATTAATTCATATGATAAGGAAATATTTATTTTATGTGGATATAAATGAGGGATATATTTTTGTGTTTAAAAATGAAGGAGTTAATGTTGAGATTTTTATCAGTATTTTTGTCGGAATGGAAGTATTAAAAATTAGGGTTTTTGAGATATTTTGCGGGGGTTATAATTTTTAATCCGACCGTTGGATCGTGGTAATTTTTGGATATGTTATACATATATAAGTTGAGTATATGTCCACAAATTTTGAACCGTTAAAAATGAAGGTATGATTTGTTATGAATTTTACGAGATGACTGGTTTAGAAATTGTTGAATTTTCGGAGTTAATCATTTTGGTGGAAAATTCTAGAATTGGTGGGCTCCACTTATGGTTAGTGAAGAAATGTGATGAATTATATTTCAAATGTGGTGGGTGGGAATAGTAGCAGGTAAAGCCACCAGGTTGCAGGTCAAGCCTACTAAAATTTTCCTATAAATAGAGGGCTAAGTTAGAATTGAAAATCACACCAGAAACAAGTTTTCTCTCTTTCTCTCTCTATATTATGAAGCATATTTTGTGAGTATTTAGATACTTTGAGAGTTGCTATTTAGTGCAAGTTTCCTTCGGCTTTGTATACCGATCAGAAGTACTGCTCTTTTGAGATAAGGGATAGTAAGGAATTTTAAAGGTTGTTATGTTTTTCAGTTTCGTAATTTTTCTGACCTTCAAAAATTCTAAAAAAAATTGAAATGATATTTTGATGAGTTTTCTTGATTGTGTCCAAAAATAGTGATTTTTGGATGTATAGATTGAGAGTTATGAATTTTATGAGAAAAGACTATTTTAAAAGTGACCGCTTATAATTCCTTGTGGTTAACTCCAAAATTGATAAAATTTTTATTGGGAGTACATGTATATGATAGAAGTATACTCTGTAAATTTCAGAATTTTTGGATAAAAGTATAATTTTTGATAAATGTCTAAATATTCGGCTGTTTTGGCCATATAAAAAATAGTAAATGACTTTTAAAAATTCTGAGAAAAATATATGTTCACTATGGGACTATATTATGCTAAATCTCAGAAAAGAAATATTTTTGGAACTGATTTGATATTTTTCATGAAAATAGACTAGTTATGAGAAAATGAATTAAATATGTTATGTGAAGTAAGAAAATTGGAAAATAGGATTTTATGGTTTGAGAATCCTATATGAGGTATATGCAGATTTTTGATGAGGGTTTTGATTATTGGTAATAAAATCTTATGAGTTTGGTATTTTAGAATGATTAAATGCATTATTTAATAAAGTGTAAACAGTTTAAATAAATTGTTTATAAGCTTAAGAAATATTATTCTTTCAATATCATAATACCGAAATACTGGTATGAATTTTATTGTGAAATTTCTACCTTTTTGTGTCAGGGTTTACTATTTATGAGTTACTATTCACGAGTTACTATTCACGATAAAAATTGATTTCTTTTTCTAACTAAATTATAGTTGATTTACGAATATTACTCTTGAGATTAAAACTAGATGTTGATCATATTATTTTTATTATTATATATAACATTTTTATAACCCTAATGATGATATTTCTCTTTAACTTGAGTGTAAAGATGGGTAGAATTTTGGTATGATCATGACTATGGGTTATCTTTGGCCAGTAGTGCAAAGTTGAATCGTTGATTGGTATGATCATGACCATTGAATTTATAAGTGAATAACTTTAGCTTAAGTGCAAAGGTGAATTGATCAACATGGTTATAATTATTGTTTATATAAATTCTGAAATGATTATATATTTCTTTGAGATATTAATATCTTTGGCCTGTAGTACAAAGATGAAATATTGATGAATATATTTGGCCTATAGTGCAAAGATGAAATATTGATGAATATCTTTGGCCTGTAGTGCAAAGATGAATTGTGATGAATATCTTTGGCCTGTAGTGCAAAGATGAATTATTGATGAATATATTTGCCCGTAGTGTAAAGATGAAATTGTTAGTATGATTATAAACAGGAACTGTGATTTGGTATAACCATGATCTTTGATGTTTCAGGTAAAGACATGTGATGAAAATTATCTTCGTCCTGGGTACGAAGAGGAATTTAGAATCACAATTATGATTATGACATATTCATATGATTGTGAAAAGGAACTGTTGATTGATGTTACAGGGATAAAATATAGTTGGTAGATTTTTAACATGGAGAAGATAATAGACTTTATAGTCTATTTGACTCTTCTAATGGATTGCTCGTTCCGCTGCAACTATGGTTGAAATTTTTATCATTTACCATATGTTCTAAATCTCTGATTTATTATTGATGAAGGCTATTGATAATTTAATTATCTTTAGTCATGATATACTTTACTGAGCTAGTTGTGCTCACCCTTTTGCTTCACAATTCCTTTCAGGTAATAAGAGTGTAGCTGGGTCGAGCGAGGGTAACGGGAAAATAGAACGGTGGTCTCTAGCTGTAGATGTTCTCCCGAAGCAGTATAGAAAAGTTCATTTAGTAGTTTTATTTGGTGCATCCAATAGGTTAAGGTGTACCCAACGTTGAAAGGGTGGTTTGCCACTATCATACAAGATGTCTAACGACATACAACCTCGTGTCATCATAAGACAGGGATGTGCTCATCCACTTGCTGAGTATATATACGAGCACTACCTATATAATCTTGGTGTTTGTTTGAAGTATAATTCTCAATTAGAGACAGTAGAGATAATGATATGTTAAGAGAAGACTCACCATTGGGAAGAATATGATAGTAATCTTCTCGTTTTTCTTTGGGGTCTATTGGGTCAACCAAGAATAATTCTGTGGCCATATGATATCTATCATAACCTAGACGCATGGCCTCCCATGTACGAAGGTTTCCTTGAGCACTTCCCAAAGATTCTAAAACAGTTTTTGACTATACCTTTATGTAAGGTGTCATTATGAGGTGATGTCCACGGTTGGAACATGAGTCACATTTGGTATATATTTGTATCCAAACTCACAGCATATGTGTTGTTGTATTTTGCACGACAATTGTTGTAATAAAGTTACAGTTATTTTCTGTACCATGTATTTGGCGACTCAGAATAGGTTGGATGGAATGTACCTATTTTGGGGTCGTTACATACAGAGTCACAATTATGACAACCAGGCCGTTCCCAAGAAAGTGAGGGCTTTTCAATAAGGATTTGTCCTTACTAGCGCGCAATTAGATTACCAAACCTCTCCTTAGACAGAATTTTCTAGACATTGCCAATAATGCTATCTAATAATATTATTCAAATAATATGAATTATTGATCTGATAATGGAAATTACTGTGCAGCAACAATTATTGAAATAACAATTATATAAAATATCAACGCAGCAATTATTGAATCAATAAAATAAAATATCGAACAGTAACTACTGTAACAATTATTGAGTAGTGCCTTCTTACGTAAGAATCAATAATTGAAAAAAATACTGTGCAATACCGTGTACTACTGTGCAACTACGCGTATTACTGTATTTTAACCACTGGGTATTCCAATAGTGTTAACAGTAAAAACTACGCCGTTATTTATAAAAACTCAATTTTGTCATTTTCTTCATCCGACAGTTATTCTGTTATGGGGTCCACAAATAACTGCGCCGTCGTACGAATATTCCCCGATAGAAAGAATATTCCACGACCAAACGAATATTTTCCGACAACAATGAATATTTTATAACCACTTGTTTATTTTATAAAATTTGCACATTTCACCAATAACTTTAGCTTTTTATCAATTTAACCATTTACTAAATAGAAAAAATTGAATACTTTTATTTCATAAAATCTGGGGTCTTACAGTTGTGACAGTTGTCAGTTGCCTGGATGCAGGAAAGTGGAGAAATGTCCCTTTGTTTGCATGATATTTTCTTTATCCTTCTTAACTTCTCCCTTATCTTTCCTTATTTGTTCTCTCTTATCTGCCTTAGGGAAGTAGAGGATTTTGCTCGGAGATTAAATTCAGACGGGTCTAAGAAAATGCAGGAGATATTATCTTTAGGCCAGGAAAAGAGACCAATTCCAGTATCTTCAATAGCAATGGATCCTTTAGGATATATACAAGTATGTATGCCTTTTTTTCTGTTGGCTTTATCATTATGCAGTCTAAAGGCATTTTGTTAAGCTGGGAATCCTTCTGACACATTTTCATCTCTAAAATTTGCTTTCCCTTTTTGGTAATAGTAGAAGGTTCACATTGATCCTTTCAAATCCTTTATCCCCTATTTTCCTTGAGGTTCTTATTGAGATATAATAGCATATTTGGAGTTTGTAATTGTAATGTAATTGTGATTATCTCATAATTTGGTTTGAATAATATAAAGTTATGAATTTCAGCTAATTTGAACCACAATATAGGATTGTTGACTTAAAAGTTGGTTATTCCGTCATTTGGACTAGAACTAAATTTTACACAATTGGTTTCTTGAGTAATTACACACCACATTCAACTAAAACAATTACACATCACATTCAACTACAGCAATTACACACCATATTCAAGAATAAAAATTAGGTCTTTAAATCACAAGCAATTCAACAGTATGTAATCACAAGCAATTACACACCACATTCAAGAATAAAAATTAGGTCTTTAAATCACAAGCAATTACACACCACATTCAAGAATAAAAATTGTAAAGTTTGGAAACCCAATCAAACCGAATGGCTACTTGAAGAATTCAACAGTATGTAATCTAATCTAACATAAGATATAAAACACAAATCAGATTAACTATATGCAATTGACTATATATCGGTATAGACACGTACAAATAGTAGAAATGTAATATGGGAGAAAGAAAGAAAAAATGATGGATTACTAGTGCTTGGTGGCGGCGGCGGACCGGTGGCGGCGTCTCTTCTCCTTCTTATCTATCTTCTCTTCTCCCCCTTTCTCTATCTTCTCTCTATTTTGAGCTCCCTTTTTTTTTTCTTCGACTGCTGTGTCGAGTGAATGACTGAAACTGATTACATTAAATTTGATCAGCGACCACCTGCGGTCGCTACTTTTTAATGACATGGATTTATTAGCAACAGCATGTGATCGCTAATTTTAAGTGGTCACACAAAATCTTCGCGCCAACATTTCCTGTCAAATTTTGGGAGCCAAATTTATACTGGGACCGCTTAGCGACTGCATGCAGTCGCTGAGATAATATAGCGACTGGATTAAATCACGATCGCAGATGTCGGTCGCTATTACTAATATCAGCGACCGCGCTTGCGGTCGCTGATAGTATTGGTTGCTGTTAGGCCTTTTTCTTGTAGTGGTCCATGCCAGCCGCATGAGTAATAAAGCTATAAGGAGAGTTGAGTCTTGAACAGGAAAAAATCACAAATGGATCCTCGATCACTATCAGAAAAGCCAATCAGGATGCTGTGTCTATACAATCAGCTGACTGAAAAGAATAAGACATGGTTATCTCATGAGTAAAGCAGTACCCATGATGTCTAAAAGTTCTGATCGGTCTTAAATGTGTCATAAACGACTACAACAAGACTGCACTACCTCTGAAAAACCCCACAGGATGGGTATGGCAAAATGTGGCCGACCTCAAGGTCTCTGCCAATATCATGGGCAAGATAGTGCAACCCTCCTTGATAGCACGGATCACTGTAATCAGGCCAATGTCCAGATAGTCCATATATAGTGGCATGTACAAATAGGCCATGATGCACATCAATAGAATATCTACACGGGTAACCTGCTACTCACCCTCAGCTATGGTGAAGTCTCTTAAATGTCGTAGATAGCTGTTTGGCATTCCAAATCAATCAATCAAAAAATCCAAGGACACCATATGCCCTGAAGTGATCTTATCCATGATAACTCTGCATCGTAAATCGGTCAGTGTCATAAAATGTCATCTCATATCACTGACATCCATCCTAGCACAAGGCTGATCCAAGGGAAAACCAGTGATGTGCTCATACTCCTCTAACGTAGGAGTCAGCTTGTGGATATAAAATTTGAAAGCTTGTCTCTTAGGTATCCAAAGAGATAACATGCCCTCTATAAAGCCCAACGGTACCTGGAACGTCAGGATGGTCATAGAATGTCTCAACATCTGATCAACTGTCACCCGATCTGTGGAAGGCAAACTACTATACAATGATCTCAGATAAAAGGCTATCAGTGTGTGTGGTGTATGCTCAATCTAACTGACGATAGATGAAGACATCTATAGAACCGTATCATAAGACCATCCAGAGGTTAACACTAAACTTACGTATGTGATTGCATATCCATGACATAATTCATACATCATGATAAATGACAATAATAAATGGTAATATGATGCAAGGAATAGAAAGTATTATACATACATTCTTAAATACATCATCATCTAATAAGAATTAAATACATTATCTCTGTCTACAATTGAAAATAAAAAGTACAGGAAAATGGGGCACATCCACCCAAGATATAACAGAGGCATATCAAAAGATATGATGAGAAATGGGGCACAACCGCCCAATATCTAACAAAGGCCTATCAAAAGAGATAATGAGAAATCTATTAAAAGAAAACAATGATGTCCACATCATCCAATCGATCCATCTGCTGTAACTCCTCCTGGGTCACTGATGAGTGAGTTTTATACCCATAATTGAGTGCATTTGGGCTTAATATTTTGGATGTTTGTAAGTGTTTGTGTCTATTCAAGCATATTTTATGTTGTTTTGTAGGAATTGGGATAAAAGTTACTTCGATTGACGTTTGGGGTGGCTAGATTCGCATTTTCGGCTTGCCATTTACATAATAGTCACTTCAGAGCCAATTTGAGTATTTCTTTGGACCTTATTTAGAAAATCTTAAGGAATGAAAGTTATAGATCTACGTCTCCTATTTCTGGAACATCTTGAATCATCAAAATCGGAGTTCGGACGAAGAAGTTATGGCCATATTCCCAAAAGACGTCAGAGCAGAAAATTTCCAGAAAAGGAGCCAGCGTCGGGGCGCCCATTTCTGGCCTATGCCTAGTGCCGGGGCGCTAGGGGGGGCAGAATTCTAGTGCCGTGCCCAGCGCCGGGGCACTAGGAAAGAGTTTGATCAAGGCTTGGACATGTTTTGAGGCGAATTTTGACACTTTTCTGACTCCAAATTGGATTAGGTTTGTTTTTAAGCTAAAAATTGGACTTATAACCTATAAATACATGATGTAAGACATAAAATAAAGGGATATTATATAGATTAGACTAGATAAAAAACTCCATTGGACTAGAATATAAACCCTAATTCTCAATTAGCCATTGGAGATTGAAACAAATTGAAGAACGCTGAAGATCAAGAGCAAGAGCAAGAGGGGAGCATCAGATTTGCTGACAACAGATTCTATTCTCTTCTCTTATCATACTTTTATCTTTTAATATCTATTCAGTTGTGGATTCTTGGTTTCAATCCATTAATTATGAACTAACTCTTTTATTAAGATTTCAATTGAACCTTTTATGTCTATAAATTAGTTATTTTATTTATTCCAATTATTTATGTCAAAGTGAATTGTTTATCTTGTATTGAGCTTATTGATTAATTATCTGATCAGTAATTACCTCGTTATTCTAGAAGAAATTGGAAGAGGAATTCTAGGGTTAGAACTGGGCATGATAACATGTGACTTAGTTATTTGCATGGTGAATAATTAGGTTTGTGAATTGAATGGAAATATCTGTTCACCGCATGTAACACATAAGGAATTGGAATTGAAGGATTTTAATTCAATTGTTTTGCATAGGAATATAGCAAGATTAATCTGGATTAAATAGAAGTCAATTGATCACTTGGAAAAGGACTTTTGGCATTTGAGAATTCCTGTTAACAATTCAGTAGGCATAATAATTGGGATAATTGGATAATTAATTTATAGTTCATAATCGGGGCTATTGAAGTCTTAATTTTTATTTATCTGAATTCAGTCATAAAGCAATTCAGTTTAATTAGTTAATTTAGTTTTCTTAATTAGAACAATCACGATTTGAGATTGTTTAAATAAAATTAGTTTGGTTAAGAATTAGTACTTGGTGATTTTTATTAAATAATTTCTCGTGAGAATGATACTCTACTTTCACTTTATCACTTGTTGACCGTGTGTACTTGCACATATTTATTGATTGCGAAATCGACCAACAGTCACTGAATCTATGTTAAAAGGGATGTCAGGTTGATAGAGAGGGGGATTTACACCAGTAAAGCTATTAGAATAAAGGCCACCTGAAGGACCAGCGCCAGAGGGATCAAAAGAATCTGCCTCTAATAGATCTCTGCCAAAATATCGGATGAAAAATTATGACCGGTCTAACCTCTGGTTCAAGCTATCAATTTGCGCCAAATGAGTGGGCTCTCGAACACAGGCGATCTAATCTGTCATCATAATAGACCCTGGAACCATATCCCCCATGAACTGAGTAGCACGGGTCTGTGCTTCAATAGTGCGGGGAGTCCACCAGCGATGGAAGGCATCCTGAGTGTAAGGGCATTATGATAATGTGAATCCGTCCAAGCCCATCAGGGGAATCTTGGTGACTGGCTGAGATAAAGACCAATGTTGTCTAGCAAGGGGAGAGAATGGAATACGAATCTCCTTTGTAATGCTCCTTATAGCACGCTCTCCTAAGTAGAGCTCCAGCCTCCATCAGTTAAGAGAGGAATTCGACGAGTGGATAATACATACTCTACACCGGTCAGAAAGCCACCCTCAAAACTTACTATCAGATGGTCCTCGAAGTAGGGAACCCGTGTGATGACATCGACAGTCAACAACTTCAACTGCAACCGAGAGTGGGTAAACCCCTCTGCTACGGGAACCTCTGCAAGAGTGGAGTAATGTCATCGTCGTTCCTATGGGTAGGTCTCCAGACCTAATGTAGTAATGGGGCGAAGATAAGGAACCCTTTCATAGGCCAAAAACTGAAAATGCAAAGACCAAATTTCTTCAGTCATGAAGATTGACAACCAAAGAAAAGGAAATTTGGAGATAAAGAAAAGTACTCACCAGTAAAAATGGGAAAAAGCCTAGCCAAGCCTCTGTCATGCTCTCTGAGCATAGGCGCATCCCTCTAAGGAAATAGGCAAAGGTGTATGAGCCCCAGTCAAAGTCTTTGTTGCGGTCCACATCACGAGTGGCACTGACTAAAGCAAAAGAGACCGTCGAGGAGGTCTACTCTAGGAAACAACCCTTGATGAGGATCAAGAACAGACGCCAAAAGATGTGATCTCTAACCCTCTGATCATCAGGCAACGAATCAGTCAAAGCCCCACTCATGGCATCCATACTCAAAGGCCCAGAGCGGACGGTTCGACCCTTGAGGGCCGTGGCAAGAACTCCCAAAAGGGATCGAACTGCAGCCGGTGAAATGTCAGCCACCAAAGGCACTGACGCCCCTGTAAACTCTAACCTTGTGATGAACTGCCAGTCCATGGGTGTCATCATCACCTCACAATCCAATAAATGGAGAGACTGAGTCTGATGGAACCATCTCTCGGATAAAGCCCTCAAATAACCCCAAGGGCAACGACGAGGAGGAATAGAAAAGAAGGCCTCAAATCCCCAAGAATGGACGATGGCCTGATACTCCGAATGAAGGGTCTGGTATAAGGAATGAATGCTAAACCAGTTCCTCCTAGGCTGAGTAAAGTCAGGAACCTGCACCAATTTTAAAATCAAAATCCAACTCTTGCCCCTAGAAGTGGGAAGAAAAGAAGGTAAAAATGAAAAAAGTTATTACCTCGTTCGCATGAAGATAGATTGAGGGATGATGACTCAAATCATCTAGGAGATCTGGAATTGTCATGCTAATAGCTGGAAACTCCCGACGGGGAATGGAAGCAGAAGGAGTTGGATCCTCAATAGGAACATCATCCTCCTCATCAACAGCATCCGGCCTATCGACCTGGATAGGACGAATCACTAACTCCGTCAACCGATGAGGCTGCCGGGCTGGACGAGGTCGAGGAACATCAGAAGCTCTCCTCATCACACCTGTGGAGATAGTGTTAGAGCTACTCTGTAAGACCTCAAATTTTATGAAATGAAAGTATTTAATTTTTGTATAATTATTATTCTATTTGGTAAATGATTAAATTGATAAAATGTCAAAGTTGTGGGTAATATTTATAAATTTTACAAAGTATGTAAGTTGTTATAAAAAATTTGATTGGTCGGGGAATATTCGTTTTAACAAGAAATATTTGTACGACGACACAATCATTGGTGGATCCCACAACGAAATTATTGTCGAAGTTAGAAAACGACATAAATATCTTTTTATAAAAATAACGACGAAAATTTTACCGTTAACTATTGAAATACCCGGTGATGAAAAGAACAGTAATACGTATAGTTGCATAGTAGCACACTGTATTGATTATTGATGCTTAGGTGAGAAGTCACTCAGTTATACTCAATTATTACTACAGTAATTGTTGCATAGTATCTCACGTTATTTGATTCAATTATTGTTATAATATTTTGTATTATTAAATCAATAATTGAGATGACAAGTTATTCATATTATTATTTGTATAATTAACAATGTCTAGAAAGTTCTGTCGAGAAAAGGGGTTTGGTCACCTAATTACGCGCCAATACGGAGAAATCCTTATCGGAAAGCCCCCTCTTTTCTGGGAACGATCTGGTTGTTAATATTGCGAGTTATAATAATGATGAATAAATATTGTTAAAAATATTGAGGAGATTTTTATGAAGTATTTGTTATAAGTTTTACTTATTATTTGGACCCCCCATTTACCCATTTTTCAAAATAATCGGTATATATTTATTCAGTATATATATATATATTATATATGTGTGTGAAAGTGACATATGGGGATGGGGCCCACATGTAGGATGAAAAATGAAATTGGGGTGTGGGGAGGAAACGTGTTTGGGAGGGAGTATATATATATATATATATATATATATATATATATATATATATATATATATATATATATATATATATATATATATATTTGACATGTGTGTGTGTGTGACGTGTGTGTGTGTGTGTGGTGGAAAAAGAAATGTGGTGATGGTAGATTTAAAAGATTTAAAAGTGATGGTGATATATATATATATATATATATATATATATATATATATATATATATATATATATATATATTAGATAAATAGAATATATTTTATTTTATTTAAAGTTTTTATTTTATTAGAATATTTTATTGCATAGTAATGAATAGTGAAAATCAAATTATCAGACGAATTCTTCGTCCGTGAACTATTACTGTTGATCCATGATTTTAATTTTTAAATAGTATCATATTTTTCTCCTATAAATAGGATGCTTAGTTTAAAGTTAAAAATCACACCAGAATCAGAAAATTCTTCTTCTATAATATTGAGTGTATTTCTTTAGAGTTTTAAGAAGCTTTGAGCGTAGAAAATAGTGAAAGTTTTCTTCAAAAATATCTCCGCTATACCAGTTGTAATACTCTTCTTTTTTAAGGTAAGGGATATTATTTTTGTTCAATATTAGTATGAAATAATATTTTCTTCCATACTCTGTAGTATGTAAGTAATATTATTTCGTTTCAGATTCTGAATTCTACACTCATTTTATTAAGTTTTGACTTCTATACTCCATGAAATTAGTAGAATATCCTTGATATTTGCGCTTCATCTAGTATCTTTTCATGAAAATATTATTCTGAGCATTCTTGATCAGTTTTAACCTTTTCATGTTGGAGTACTATTCACGAGATATTATTCCCAAAGTACTATTCATAGGGTACTATTCACTCGATTACTATTCATCCGGGGTACTATTCATGATAAAAATTAATTTTTTTTCAGTCCAAATTATTTTTGATACAATATTATTCTTAAATTTTACTCCATAAAGCAGTATCATTTTGACAATTTGGACATTTTTGAATTCTGGATAAATTAAATTATAAATCTTTAAAAATTTATCATTTGCTTTCATTTAATTGAATTCTTATATCATTGTCATCATCCTCATGCTTATATTGTTATGAAAGTCATCTCACTACTAGAAAATCAATCTATAGCGACGGGATTTAGCGACGGTAGGGGTGGAACCGTCGTAATATA
Organism: Panax notoginseng; assembly: GCA_016801055.1. Classification (NCBI taxonomy): domain Eukaryota; kingdom Viridiplantae; phylum Streptophyta; class Magnoliopsida; order Apiales; family Araliaceae; genus Panax; species Panax notoginseng. The sequence goes on along the minus strand of CM029013.1, from coordinate 225,490,342 downwards.
TGTATATAGCGACGGTCACAATCTGACCGTCGGTATATACCTCTGAAGGTAGTCTATTCCGAGGGTCACAATTTGGCCGTCGGTATAGGAATTTTTTTTGGGGGATTTTAATGAGGGTCATAAGGGAGGCGTAGATAATAACGAGGGTTACAAGGGGGCATTTTATCAGTCACAAATCTCTCTTATCCTTTCCCCCAAATCAACATCTCAAGCAGTCGATTAACATCTCAGTCACTTGATCAATATCTTCAGCATTCTCACTCCATCTCGGTCACTCTGCATCTCGTGTCCGTCGGACTTCGTCTCACTCCATCTCTCCATCCGGTTTGAAAGGATCATATTGACTGGCTGTTTGAGCAGGTATAATTTCATTCTTTAGGTTTTCAATTTTATTTACCCCTTAGTTGTTATGATTTCCTCTATTTCTCTCCTCCCTCTAACAATCCCTAAATTTACTAATTTTGGGACACCTTTCTATGGGGTGTTTTGTAAGCCACTGTGGTTCAGGTTCAATGTCATATTCATATGACATTGGTAGCAGCTACTAATTAAATTTGATGGGAAGCAACTGATGCTGCAAATTTTTGCATAAGCAACTAGTTTGTAAAAGCAGTAGTTACATATATATATATATATATATATATATATATATATATATATATATATATATATATATATATATAGTTGTTATTTTTGTGGTTAAATGACCTTTGTTGTTATCCTATAAGATTAGGTACTTTATGCTGAATTTCTAAATAAGAAATACTCTGATGTATGAGTTTCTTTCGGATATACATATCAATTTGACAGAGTGATCCCATATTCTTTTCAGTAGTTGGTTCTACTCTTGACCTTTATGTCCTTTTTAAATGCTTTTTCAAGTTAAAATAATGACATGTTGTGGAATGGGTATAATATTATTGGCAAAATGATGTGTTGCAGTATGGTTTCAAAGGTCCTTGAAATATAGTTGTAGCGTTCTTAGTAGTCTTGTTGGTGTTCAAGCTTTGTGTTCCCTTGGCCAACCTTATAGCTGCTGGTACTTGGCACTGGGCAATATCGTTGAATCCTCAATTACCAGCCCGACCCCTGGCTGTTCCCACCTTGCAGAGAAGCTAACTGTTGCACAATGATTTTTTATTGTTTTGTTTTATAAAGTAGTAGGCAGGTATAACATCATATTGTCTGTCATTTTGGCGGTATTCTCTGTTAAGGGGGCCGACTTTGTTCGTTGTAAAACTGTTATTTAGTAGTAGTAGTTGAACTACCTACTTTAAAGGTATGAGGGGCACTCAAATAGCTAGCATGGCCTAAAAAATTATACAAGTAACAAATCAAGCAACATCAAAGTCATCTAGTAGTTGGTAAAAAATTATACAAGTAACCAAATTTCTCGTAAGGGTTCTAAGGATTCTTGGCCTGCGGGGTGATTAATTAAAACTAGGAAGTTCTAATTTTATAGAGGGCTAAATTCTGATTCTATATACGATATATGAAAGTTGGTGAAAAGGGTCGAGTAACAAAATCTTGTACTTATTTTAGTTGTATGCTTCATTGCCCTAAAAAACCTTGCTATTTTAATAAGGCCTAAATCTTAACAAGCCCTAAGTTTTGAAGAGAACAGGTGTCTATGCCCGTGGTGGTACTATTTTATGGGGTCTACATAAAAGTAAATCTAACACCAAATGTTAGTTTGAAATCTATAGCTTGCTAGTGATTTAGTACTTGTTTTAGTATATTTCTCTCTATTATCTTTAATCAACCTGGGTGGTGGGAAGGGGACTTGGCATAAATCTTACATACACCTTTTTTGTTTTGTTTGAGTGAATTGGGAATTTGGTTGGCGTTCAAGGTAATTAATTATGATAATTAATTATCATAGATTTCTATACGCAATATCATTCTGATGGTTGTTCAATTTGATTCAGGGATATAATATTACGGATAAGATGTGGATGGAATTACCAAGATATTCTAGAGAATATCTTGAAGACATAGAGAGATTTCTGGACTTTGATTTTGAAAAAGTGGGCATGGTAACGGGAAGAATTCCTTGTCCATGTAAGAATTGTGTAAATGGCCGATACCAGATTCGAGCTACTATTCGTGAACATTTGATTTGTGATGGATTTATGTTTGGCCACATGAATTGGGTGCATCAAGGGGAAGATGTGATTGTCAGGGATGTGAGTAATGATGATGTTCACGACGAACCATCATAATCCGAAGATGATCATCGTATGCTTGAGATGGTAAATGATATATTTAGGGATCACGGTGTGGAATCATCGGCTAAAGCTATAAAATACCAAAAGTACATGTCAGAGGCCAATCAACCATTATATCCTGGATGTGAAATTGAGACTGTCATTTCATTCATTGTATGGCTTTTAAATCATAAAAATGTTAGCAAATGGACTGACGTGTCCTTTAATGGTTTGCTCCGTAAGTTCAAGTCATCATTTCCATCATTTGCAAACTTTCCTGATAATTTTTATGAAATGAAGAAAATGGTTGGAAATTTAGGGCTTGGTTATGAGAAGATTGATGCATGCGAGAATGATTGTATGCTCTTTTGGAGGGAGAATGAAAAATTAGAGTCTTGTAAAGTTTGCAAATCATTGAGATGGAAGCAGACTGAGATGGTTGTACCAGAGAATGCACAAATAGGTACAAATGCTAAGAGGAGCAAAGTAGCTGTGAAGCAATTACGCTATTTACCATTAATTTTGAGATTGCAGAGGCTACTTATGTATGTAGAAACTGCAAAATACATGATGTGGCATTATGTAAAGCGACAGAAAGATGGAGTGAATCGTCATCCAGCTGACTCTGCAGCTTGGAAGCATTTGGATACAATGTGCCCTACATTCTCTTAAGAATATCGAAATGTAAGACTCAGACTGTCCACTGATGGCATGAGTCCCTTTACCCCTGGGTCACCATATAGTATATGGCCAGTGACAGTTGTTGTTTATAACTTACCACCGTGGATGTGTATGAAGCAAGAGTATTTTATCATGCCATTGTTAATTCCTGGTCCAAACTCTCCATGTAATGATATTGACGTGTATATGCAACCTTTAATTGAAGAGTTGACGATACTATGGAGTAATGGGGTTGAAATGTATGATGCATCTACGGGTACAAAGTTTCAAATGCGTGCTGCACTGTTGTGGACAATTAGTGATTTTCCAGCTCTTGCTATGTTGTTTGGTTGGAGCACTAAAGGTAAGTTGGCTTGTCCATCATGTCAAATGAACACTCGTTCTTGTAGATTGCAAAGTAAGGAGTGTTATATCGGGCATCGTTGTTTTCTGGAGTCGGGTCATAGTTATAGGTTTGATACACGAAGATTTAACGGACAATGTGACCATAGTGAAGCTCTGGTGGTGCCATCGAGATTTGATATTCTCGAACAAATTAATGCCATTAATGTCACTTTTGGAAAGACACCCACTAGCACGAAGACCATTCCCCATGACTCAAAACATATGGAGGAAGAACTCTATTTTCTTTGAATTACCATATTGGCGGATACTTTTGTTGCACCACAATCTAGATGGAATGCACATTGCCAAAACCATTTGTGATAGCCTGATTGGGACATTGTTGAGTGTGCAAGGAAAGTCAAAAGATAATTTAAAAGCACGATTGGACTTAATGAAAATGGGTATAAGAAGAGAGCTCCATCCAATACCCGTGCAAGCAAGCAATTCAAAGTACCTTTTGCCGGCTGCAAGCTACTCAATGTCTAAGAAAGAAAGACATGATTTCTTGCAAGTGTTGAAAATTGTTAAGGTACCTGATGGATATGCTTCAAATATTTCACGTTGCATCAATTTGAAGGAGGGCAAGATCTCAGGTCTTAAAAGTCACGATTGCCATATTTTAATGCAACAATTACTTCCAATAGCAATACGATGTACCAACTTGCCTAAACATGTCTGCTCAACAATAATTGAACTTTGTAACTACTTTAGAGAATTATGTTCCAACTATAACACATCGGAAGATTATGAACTGTTGAACAAGAAAATTTCGTTAATACTTTGCAAGCTTGAGATGGTGTTTCCTCCTGCTTTCTTTGATATAATGGTACATTGTGTGTCCACCTTGCTGAAGAGGCGAAGATAGCCAAAAATGTGAAATATCGACAAATGTGGGCTTTTGAAAGATACATGGGCAAGTTAAAAGGGTATATTTGCAACAGAAGTCGTCCAAAAGGGTCAATTGTAGAAGGGTATATCGCTGAAGAATGTGTTACATTTTGCTCAAGATATATGAGTCAACACAATGCTGCATGGAAACGAGTTGGAAGAAATGAAGATGGATACGAACAAGGTGAATCAAGTTTATATGTATTCAGAAACATAGGTCGATTTCTTAATATCCCAAAAGTTTGTACTCTATGTGGTGATGATGTCAAGAGTGCACACCTGTATGTGTTATTTAATTGTACAGAGGTTGCTCCTTGTACTATTAGAAAATATCTAGACTATCTTATGTCTCCTAATCTTGGCATAAGCTTTGCATGTATAGTATGTGGTTCTTATATAATTCTTGTGAGGCTTGAACTTTACAATCTTGAAGTAGAGTTGTTGAAACTTGATAACAAGGTTAGGTTTATTCTTGGGGTTGTAGAAGGCAAAATCACAGTGAGCAAAAGAGATTTTACTCAAGGAAAAGATCAGCTCTCTTCCTATTATCAAGTTTCAAGTTGATAATAGGAAGAGAGATGCACGCTTTAATGTGCCAGTTTAACAGTTGTATAGATCTAATTTAATTGTTTTTATTACTACTTTGGAGACTGTTGGGTAAAATCTAATTACGCACAACACGCAAGTATACGTGGTCAACAAGTAATAAAGTGAAAGTAGAGTATCGTTCCCATGAGGAATTATTTAACAAAAATCACCAAGTACTAACTCGTAACCAATTCAATCTTATTTAAACGAATGAATTTCAATTTATATAAATTAAACTACTCTTAAATTCCACTAGTTAAATTAATATTACGGAGATTTAAGATCACAACATCACTTATTGCTTCATTTAAGTTAACACACTTCTCATCAATTATTCTCTATCATGAATTGTTAATCAATAACACTAAAGCAGATAAAGCCACCTCTCGATGCATAATACCCATATTAACGTCAATCCATAATTAAGATAGAAATTCGTTAAACACCTTAATCAACTAACCCACTATATCTCTATGTGAATTACAATTGAAGAAGGTTGAAGAATAAGTTCTTTATCCGATTACATGCGGTGTCAAGCATATCTCTACCTTAACACTCATCAAGTTTAAGCTACTAACAAAATCCTGAACACATGCTATCATGATAAGATCTAAATCAATACTTCATCTCTCAAGTTCATATAGATTATCACGGTAATTGATGGCCAATCAATTAAACAATTAAGTCCAAATCACAATAGACAATCCCCACAATAGAACATAATAATTGATAGCGAAGCATATTAAAATAAACTACACAATAAGATCCATTGTAATCTCAAACAAAGAATTAGTTCATGATTATTGAATTAAAACTAAGAATCCACAATTTAATAATCATTAAAAGACAAAGATAGAAGAAGATAAAAAGATATAATCTATTGTCTGTAGATTTGAAGCTCCTTCCTTGCTCTTACTTTGAATCTTCAATGGTCTCCAAGTTGCTTCAATATCCAAATCTAACAAGAACTAGTGTTTTGATCTAATTTACTCTAATCTAGTCTAATGGAATCCTCCAAAACTAATCTATCCCCTTATTTTATGCCTCTCATCATGTATTTATAGTTTTAATGGATACCCAAGCAAGTTAGGCAACTAAGAATCCTATTCTAGCTCAAATTGGACACAAAATAACCCCAAATAGTTGTCTTCCCGCCGCCTAGCGCCGTCCCCAAGCCATTCTGGGCACTGACCGCACTACTGTAGCAGCGGAACTGATGGACTAGTGCGCCCCTAGCGAGGTCCGCGCTACTCTGTTTTCTGCTGCGACATCCTTTGATAAAACATGTATAACTTTTGATCCGCTTGGAGTTACGGGGCCTGCCACCTATCAAATCGAAAATAACGACGAGATATACAACTTTCATTCTTTAACAATTGACAGATTCGGGCTGGAGCAAGGTGGAAATCTAGCTTGAAGTAGATACTGTGTAAATGGCAAGCATGACAACTCTTAGCTTTGATCTGTGTTGATAAAAAGGCCATAACTCTCGCATCCGAACTCCGATTAGGACAATTCAAGATATTCCAAAAGCTAAGAAGTAGATATACACTAACATCCATGTTTAAAGCCACGAAGTCCATTAATATTCCCTTCTTGCATTTGCTTGCGTATTTTGGTCCAAAAGATGTCCGAATTGCTTTCCCTTGCTTCTTCATGCCAATATTATGTCATAGCCTACAAAATAACATAAAATGTATAAAAAGTAACTAAAAAACATGTGATTAAGCAAATAATTCAAGTAATAGATACCGGATAAGTATGTATAAAACCTACTTATCAGGGACCACGTTTAATATAATAATAATACTCCCTCTAGTATAAAAATAGAGATGATTGGCATGCAAGTTGATTCAACTTCAGGGTCAGGGGAAAAAGAGTTGGACATAGAAGAAGGAGAACAAGACCCAGATAAGTCAACAATGATCACATCAGAGCCATTGCTTCCCAAATTTCAACAACAAAACCCTCCTTTTCCTTCAATTCTTCTCACTTATTTATATGCTGGCCATTTTCTCACTTATTCATATTTTTGTTTCTCAGGTTGCTTTAATGGCTTCTAATAGAACATCTAGATCTCGTGCTAACTGTTCCAATGGCCCGAAAAATACTCTCTGAAAGACTCATTGGCTTATTTTTTGACTTTGGTAATTTGGTACCGGTTAGGAGCCATTTGAGTTTGGAAACTGTACTGACTGAGGAACACATGAGCTAGCTCTTCCCAACGATGAATTTTTGAGTTGTCCAATCTGGTATACCATGATCTAGCTTCACCAGTTAGACTCTTCTGAAACAGCTGCTTTCTGAGCTTTTCATCATCGGCATAAGATCCGAGGTCTCCAATAAAGACTTTCAAATGTGTGTAAGGATCTCCCAACCCGTCATACTTTTCAAAGTCAGGAGTTTTGAATTTCTCTAGGTAATGAACCCCAGGGAAGATACAAAGGTCTATATATGAAACACTCCCGTGTGTTCCAATTCCTTTGATAGACCGAATGGTCTCCTCCATTTATAGGACTTTCTTCCTAATATCACCGGTGTCCGGATCTTCTTTAAGATAGATGGTATCAGGGGTTTTGTTGGTTTTGTCCAACTAAGATTCAGGTACAGGAATTTGATTGTTCGTTCCCTGATTTCTTCCCTGTACAGAGGATTCTGTATGTAAGCGCATTCGTGGGCCCTGAGTGGACTTGTGTATTTCCTTAAGCAGAACAGCCAACTCTGTAATTTTGTGGCTTAGCCCTTCGAACTCCTCGCGAGAGACAGGAGTAGGACTAGACTGGCTAGATGAAGCCATGCTTGGCTGTAGGATTGTTGCCTTTTTGAACTTTGAACGGGTAACATGACCAATTATTTCCCCTTCAAAAAGACTTATATAGTTTAGTCTTAGGGAATATGGAAACGTTACATGCTATATGATGTATCTATTTTAGGAGTATTTATCCTGTAAAATAGATGTTAGTTGTTTGTATGACAAGATAGTATGTCAGATAAAAAGGGAATATATGTACACATTCATTCATATTTTCTATTATATTGAGATTGACATGGAAATGAAATTACAAATAATTGTAATTACAAGTAATTGAAATGGAAAAGTATGAAGAGACTTCCCTCCGCGTTTGGTTTATCAGAGGCTGACCTGACTTAGGCTACTCTCATGGCTTTTTGTCATGAAGGTTCCTAAATCATCACAATTTACATGACGGGAAGTTAATCTGGTCTTTCAACTGGAGCGAATTTGGGTGGTGCCTTTCCTGAGCCTCGTTGGAATTAGCCTTCCTACGAGTCCAGTAATCAAACACCGATAGGATAGCCTCCTGGGGGAGGAACCACACAACATACATTCACATACAACGTGTCTCACCGTATGGAAATTATGACATGTGCGAAGCACTAATATCACAAGCAGATATGGTGCGAAGCACTAAGTGAAATAAGTAAATGCATTCGTACACATTCATTTAAATGTAAATGCAACAATCCACACACAAGCAGATAACAGTTTTGAAAAGCTTGTAATGGCGGCTTAAGCCCTCTTACTGAATGTCCCCAGCAGAGTCGCCACACGTCGACGTCGGGATTTTTATTTGTCCTTTTTCTGTTCTTGTCTTTTGGTGTTCTCATGTTAGGTGAGATTTGTTTGAAAAAACAAGTTGTGAAAAGGTCTGACATGCATATGTCGACGATTGGACTATAAGAGTCGCCAATTGGTATTTTTAAATGGTTGTACCAACTCAACCGAGAAAAGGTTTTCATATTGACCAAGTGATGTGACACTATTTGACTGGTCTGTGAACCGAGATTCGTTAGGATCCGGGGGCTTGATTATACGGAGGGAAGGTGTTAGGCACCCCCGGACATCCGTGTTACCACATTGACTGCCACTTTTTAATTAAACTGTTATCTGAATGTGTGTGTGTGGGGGTCAATGTGTAATTATCTATAAGTAGTGTTATGCCTCGTTTGCACCTATATATATATACAAAGGTTTTGAATTTTGTATAAAAGTTCAGTTTTAATAAGATATAACAATGATGTTTTGTAAAAGAGGTTTTTCAAACCCTTATGCTCAATAGTAATTGAGACATTTGATACTTCCATTTTATTGTGTGTTCGGCTTGGTTGCTTTTATTTTTAAGATGCGAAGCATCTTCGAGAAAATAAGATACATAGCAGGGCCGAACTCCTTGTGGGCATGAGAGTCGTCTAAGGAAATTCAAACACCGTGAATAATTTACAAGTCATGTACAGCTGAAAATGTCCATCACTGGAACCGAATCTAGATTTAGGAGACTGAATCTATGATCACATTATTCCTAGGCTCACATGATGTAGCAGTTTGTATGAAAGCTGTAAACAGTTATATATATAAAAGCTGTAAATATATATATATATATATATATATATATATATATATATATATATATATATATATATATATGAACGATTAGCTTTTATATATTTACATTTCCAATCCCCCATGGAGTTTACTCCGTGGTGGTTAATCGTTCATATATATATATATATATATATATATATATATATATATATATATATATATATATATTTACATTTCTGTCAGGACTAAGTTTGCTTCGTGGCCTTTTACTGCTTTATTTACATTTCGTCCCGCCTGGTGTTTATTTCGTGGCGGTTGATCGTCTATATATATATATATATATATATATATATATATATATATATATATATATATATATATATATATATATATATATATATATATAAAAGCGATAAACGCACTGCATATATATCGATCCAGACTCGTTTCGTTACGTCGCGTTCGAGAATATATATATAGTACCGATCTCCTACGGACCAAAATCACGGACTAAGAAACGGACCAAGGAAAAAGATAAACACGCGGGTCTAAAAAAGGAGAGAACAGAAACAGGCGGGTCACAAATTAAAAAGAAAGAAGCACGACCAAAACCCTCCATCTCTCTTTCTCTTCCAATTCGTAGATTCTCTCTCCTAAAATTTCTGATATCACCAAACTTTGATAATTTCTGATATCAACAATTATTGTTTCAATGGATCTATCTCTTAAACTTTTATGTTTCCTGGATTCTGTTGTTTCTTTCATTGATTTCCTGGGGGAGTCTTGGCTTGGAGCATACCCTGTGTTGCTTTCTGGTGCTCCAAGGGGATAGGTATCCCATAATCAGGGGTACTGATTTGTTGCTTGGGACCCTTGTCTTTTGTATATGTCATATGTACTTGGGCGATGCTCCCTTTCGGCATTCGTTTATTAAAAATAGAAATTCTTAGAAGTTTATTCTTTTCCCCCACTCATTCAACAAATGCTTTTGTTTTGGTAAATCTTCAAGACACAACTTTCATTTCCTCGGAGGCTCTTCTCCTACAGAGCAAAGTATGGTAAGATTTTACCTTTTCTGGTTTTCTTTATGTAACCATCTGATGGACCATACCAATACACAGAGAATTCAAATGTATGCACATTTTCATCTTTTGTTTTCACTGAACAACAATAGTCAATTTTCCATATTATACTAACAACCATGTATGTGATAGATGGGTCATTCAGCTTAAGAGTGGTGCCTCCAAATTTGCTAGCAGCAGAGAAGGAGGAGGCCAAGGTTGTGTTAACCTTATTCTTGAAGAAACAAGGATTAACCAATGCAGCAGCAGTAAGAACTATCAACAAGTAAGATCTTTTCATTGATCACCTAATCTCAAGGCTTCACTCTATTCATAAATCTTGGAACCTAGTAGGTTCGATTTCACCATTTTTTTCACTTGCTGATTCTAGTGATAGCTTTTTGTTTTTCTTATTTTCTTATGGTAATAATTGGTGATACACTTTGATTGAGTAACTTTTATAACTGTAAAATCCAGCTGATCAGTTTTTTTGGCATTATAGTAAGGGAGCTCACAACTCTTGAGATTAGGGATGCTCTAGCTCCCTACCTTGACACATTTTTGGAAGAGTACGGTGATGTCTTGATAGATGTAGTGGAAAACTTTCCAAGTGCACCTGACAAAGAAAAATCAGATGAAAACATTCAAAGACCGACTGTAAAAGAAAGATTGGAGGCACCTGTTCCTCCACCAAACACTACTCTCGACTCCAAGAAGCTTAAAGCGTTGGCTCGAGTGAGTGATTTGGCCCCATCAGGGAAACTCCCTCCACACATTGTCTACATAGTAGACCTTGGGATGGAACTCGAGGTAATTAAGGATGTGATCCGCAAGTTCCCTGCTTTTGCCTACTACAGTTTGGAGGGTAAAATCAAGCCAGTGGTTGAATTTCTTCTTAATCTTGGTGTACCAAAAGAAGATATTCCTATCATCCTCAGTAAAAGGCCTCAACTTTGTGGAATCAGTCTCTCTGAAAATCTGATACCCACCATGACATTTTTAGAGAATTTAGGCATGGATAAGAAATAATGGGCAAAAGTGATTTACCGCTTTCCGGCACTTCTCACCTATAGCATGCCAAAACTGAAAGCAACTGTCGATTTTCTATATGAAATGGGCCTCGTAGCTGAAAGTGTGGGTAAGACCTTAACTCGATGCCCAACTATTATAAGTTACAATGTGGAGGATAAGCTGCGACCTACAGCTGACTACTTCAGTTCTTTGGGGGTTGATGTTGTAGTTCTTCTTTCCCGGTCTCCACAAATATAATCAAATTGAACAGAATTCTCTCTAGCAAAATGATTTCACTCCAGAGGAAGAGGAGGAGGTTCGTAGGGAGAATGCCTGGGCATTTTGAGTGATTTTTTCAAGTCTTTGAAAATGTTGATATTGTTGTAGGATTTCATATCACAAATATTATTAGTGTTGTTGAATATTTTCTTCTTTACATGAATATATGTGGTTTCTCTCTGTTCTATGAGAACTTGGCCTTTGATGACATGAGTTTAAGTTTGTTCAATCTATTGTTATTTTGTTATGCTATTTCTTTTATTTAATACTTATCTCTAATTTTTTTGGCAAGTTTTTATAAGAATAAGTTTAACTAAACAATTAGTAATTTGTTCATCGTAAATTTAAGCATCAACCTTAGGTCCATAGCGTGAATTGGTAAAGCTCTCATTGCTGCAAACCTGAGTTGCTTGCTTCTTTGCAACGAGAAGAAAGTTAAAATTTTGATGTGCATATGTTTCTGATAGACCAAAAACAAGCACATTCAAGAAAAAAGGATAACTGAAATGAAAACTAAGCTGTAGCATGGTTTATAAACAATGTATACAGAAACATAAAACTAAAACCACATTATTCTAAATTAAGCTATCTTTAAATTTTCATTTTCATAAACCCCAAATTTCTCATCCACCACATTCTGAAGCATATGTTCACTTGCTCCTTCAACTAAACGTAATTTAAAACCATAAACCTATGCACAACAATAATTCTAAACACTTGACAATTTCATTGCACACTATGAAGAACACAAAATAGTTTACCTAGAAATAACTCAAACAAGAAAGATAACAAGAATTTCTCAAATAATATGGATATCCTCCCAACATTATCAACTGTAAAGATCCCTTACGAATACAATCACATAATAGTATTGGATAGCAAGTGTAAAATTGTTGGACCCGATTGAGAGAAAAAATAGATTAAATAAAAAAGTCAGAAGGAAATTGAGAAACTGAAAGACATCAGCAAAGTCAGTGTCCATGCTGTCCTCTAGCTTGCCAGTTTTGGCTTTTAGCTCCGTGCAGGTGCCAATTTCAAGCATCTTCAACATCAGAAAAGGATTAGCTTTTTCTTTACATCCACCCCTTCAAGATCCTCTCAGTTACTTCAATTGGTGTACTGCAACAAACCAAACAAGGATATTTACTTGAACCCGTGTTATTGTTGTAACAGATACTAGAATAAACAATTACTGATCTAGATATTTAAGACATCATCTTTTGCTAACACTACAATTTTTAGAACATGTAGAGTAAACCATAAATAGTAATCTTGAACCTGTGTTATTTCATGAAGCCATGGAGGTGCTTTCAACATTGTTTAGAAAACTGAAAATAGGTTTGTCAAAAATGGAATTTTAGTAAAAGTAAACTAAAAATTATTAAAAATGAATTTAAGTTATTTTACTCTGCAACCGCAATTGATCACAGGCATTGAAAGATCATATCATAAGCTTAAAATAATACATCAGATTAAAACTTTAGATCTAGTTTGATTTGTTGAAAAGTGAGAAGATTCCCATAATAGCTAGTTTGATTTGTTGAAAAGCAAAACTATAGTTTGATCAACTTTTCCATCTCAACATATATAATATTATAAACCACAAATTATACACTGCATACATAACATGTTGGTTACCCGGACTGACTCTATCACTTTAGAAAAAGACAAAGTAAAGAATTGTTAAGATAATTACCTTGAGTGAGCTGCTGATACCAGTCTTGTATGGGTCAATCCTGTTAATTTACAAAGTAATATTTATAAAGTAAACACACAGTCTTGTATGGGCCAATCCTGGATCATTTCAGTAAACTTGAGGCATTTTGTAAAGGAGTTAAACATGAATCATTTCATCAAGGATTTCGGCACCAAGCCAAATCTTATAATCTATCACATCCACGATGACACTCAAGTAGTGAGGCAATTTGCTAAGGGTGTTAAGCCGGATATGACACTGAGCCGGAATAAGAGCAATCTTAAGCATGCCAAGTCGATGAAAATTATTCCATAAGTATAACAAGGCACATAAAAAAAGTAGATAGAGACTTGAGTTAGATGGTTTCAGCTTGTAACTTTTGTAGTTTGTGTCCATAACTTACTCTATTGTTTTAACTTCTTGGATTTTTTTTCCTCTTCTTCTTTTTTTTTGTTTTTCTGCTTATATTTATGAGATTTCCAGTGGAAATCTAAGACCTACCAAAGTGTGATGGAGACCGGTTATCTTTGACTATTGTAAGCAGCCTAGAAAATGCTAGTGTCATATGAATGAATACACAGAGATATATTGCAACCATTATTTTTATATATTTTACTATTTGTTATTTGGTGAAGGTTAGTAAATAGTAACATATATAATTAGAGTTGTGGATCCTGAGATGAAAGTTGAATTTAGATGACACATGTGATTATTAGAAAAAATAGGTGACAGTAATAGGCTAAAAAATACTGCAGATTCAAAATAAATGTCCAAATTAACAATAGGAACATACCAAAAAATAGGAACATACCAAAAAATCACCAATACACTTCCCCCAAAACAAACCCTAGATCTTTGTAGCAAAATAAACCCCAAAACAGAAATTACAAAATTAAGTAGCAATCTTTACCTTCCGATTCGCTCTGTAGGAACCTTTCGCTTCCGATTTGCAACAGAACCTAATCTAATTCCTTCTTGCCTTCCGATTTGCTTTAGGCTCGCTTTGTGAGAGGGGGAGGGAAAGGTCGCTTTAAGAGAGAATCGTCAGATTGGGTTTGCGAGAGGGAGTCTTCTGAAGGGAGTCTTCTGACGGAGTCTAGTCTTCTGCTCGCTTTGAGAGAGGGGGAGGGAAAGGCCGCTTTGAGAGAGAGAGAAAGAGGGGGAAGAGTGAGAGAGAAGGAAGGATTAGTCTATTCGGCAATTCTGAAAGACCCGACTTTTTGACCCGCGTTTCTTCCTCTTTTTTTATTTGTGTTTGGCGCGTCTTTTTTCTTCTTTTTTCGCTTGGTCCGTCAATTGGTCTGTTTCTAAGGGCCGTTTCTGAACATTCCTGTACATATATATATATATATATATATATATATATATATATATATATATATATATATATATATATATATATATATATATAGCAAGGATCTTAAGCTCACCCTTATTGAGCTCACCCTGTATTTTTTAAAAAAAAAGCATAACTAATAAAAAATGTATAATAATTTTTAGAATTGGAAGTTTTTTTAAAAAAATGTTTTGGGTGTGATTTGGGTACATATAACAAAACAGTGTTATACAGACTGTATAACACTGTTTTGTTATATGTACCCAAATCACACCCAAAACACTTTTTTTAAAAAAAAATTAAATTCCAAAAATTATTATACATTTTTTATTAGTTATGTTTTTTTAATAAAAAAAAGGCAGGGTGAGCTCGGAGTGAGCTTAAGAAATGGACTGTATATATATATATATATATATATATATATATATACACACACACACACACACACACACAAAAGAAATAAAAAGTCACGGACTGAAGTCCGGACATACACACACAACACGACTCTCAACGTGAATGACTGTGTGTGTCAAAAGTGGAGAAAATGCTTTAAGTAATGTAAGAAGGCTTACAGTGGACTGCCAAAGAAAAATTTAATAGCTTTAAATGGATGAACACTCGGTTCCCGCCGGTAAAAAGTAGCCAAATATAAGCTCAAAAGTGTTTGAAATGAGAAAGCACTCAATTTATAATGTGTACAGAGCAAATTGGACAGAGCTTCCTTGTAACGATCGAGAAATTTGTAATTTAATTTACATATTTATTGAATTAAATAAATATTTTAAATAATTTATTTATTGAGGAAAATAAATAATTTATGAATTGTGGTTAATTAATTTAGTAACTAAATTGATTAATGTTAATTAAATTGAGTAATGATAATTTTATCTAATGGATTTAATTTAAGGAAATAATTAAATTAAATCAATTACTTAATATGTAAGAAAATAATTAAATTAAATGAATTGTTTAATTTAAAGGAAATAAATAAATTAAATAAAGTGATGTGTCTAATTTATTAATTAAATTAGATAGATAATTATTTATTATTCATAAAAGTAATTATAATAGAAATTATTTTAATTACCATTACAAGTTATTTAAATTAATTAAGCTAAAGTTATTTAATTAACTAGAGTGTGACACATGAAGCTATATAATATAAATATTATTAAAATAATCTGGTTGGGGGTTTAAGATGTAACCAAACAAGTCCTTGTGGCCTTTGGTTTTTTTCCAACTAACGTCTTTTGTTTTCTTTAACGGATGAATACGTGGGAGAGTTAAGCCATATCAGTTTTCTTTTGCGTCTTATTATTCCCCTAAAGCTAAAGAGCAGAGTTGAGAGAGAAGAGAGAAAAACATAGTGATATTGAGTTGGAGAAGAAGGGTTTTAGGGAAAGGATTGCTCTCAATTTTGCTAGCTTACATTCACGGGTTAAGGTATAAATTTCTTCTAACTTATATGTTTTGATTTCTTTGTGGTTATTCCCTAAAAACTTATAATTTTGATTGAATTGGTATATATATACTTGTATATATGGATTATAAACTGATAATCATCATATATGATTGATACTTATACATAATTGTAGTAAGAGAATCCATGATAATTATGTTGGTATTCATGAGTTTTTGGGAAAAAGGGTTGATATTGGGTGGATGATTTTATAAGATAATTGGTAATTGTATTGTAAAGGGTTTATAATCTGTTATGTGTTGTTTTCAAGTGGTTTTAAAGTATTAAATTCATGTAATTTGGGTTATAGGAAGAAAAGTTCATAACAGTGTTTTGAACATGAAAAATTGGCTTTAGAAAGTACGAAAATTTATGCTCTATATGCGATATAATCTGTAATTTGTTATTAGATTGTGTTAGTATGTTAAGAAACGAAAGCAACGTAGTTTAAATCGTGTCAATTGATTAAGAAACGAGTTCGTGACGATCAAATTTGCTAAAAGTGTAAAATATGGTGAAATTTGGAAAAATATGGTTTTGATTCTTCAAAGTTGTGTGTATGTGATGTTTATGTAGTTAGAATACTGTATAGCATGCTTAACTATGATATTACAAAGTTTTAGATGTTGAAGTTTGGTGAATTTCTATGGAATTGGGATTTTTGGCCTATAACAGAGTCTAAGTTCGTGTTATGTAAAAACTGAAACTAATGTGCCGCGCGGGCGCGCCGGACTCTAAGCTAACCATGGCACGGCCGTGCCAGTGATTAGTCAGACCCAGAGTTGAGCTGTTAATAGCATAGCTAGGGGAATTGTTAACATAACCTATTTAATGATTGTAGAGGAACCTAAAATGTGTTATAAGATATAACAACATGTTGTAATCACAATGTTGAAACTATAGACTATGAATTAGTAAAGTTATGTAATGAACCAAATTCGATGTTTTCAAAGGTTAAAGATAAATGATAAGATTTATGATAGTTTATTGTGAGATTTCAGATTCGTTAAAGGTGTTAACCAACATGGTTAGATGTTAAATTAAGGTTATGACCTAAGTGGTGGTTAAAACCCCTAAAGTTAATATTCATACAAGTAATTGTTATTGCAATTCCAATGATACGTGTCGGGTAATTAGAGAACAATATTATATTTGTGTAGTTTACCTACAAGGAAAATTTCGAAACCTATCTTTTTACATTGAGCAAGTTTTCTAATTTTATCTTGTTATTATTGAGCACGCTTTTTAACTTCATTCTATTATTAATGAATGCAAGTCTCTAAACTTTTATTGAGCAAGACTGTTGATTCTATCCTTATGTACGATTGAACAAGCTCTTGTAACCTAATTCGTTACCTCGAGCGGGTTTTATTTTCTAAATCTTGATATTATTATTCAAAGCATATATTGTTCTAATAAATTGATTCAAATGAGATTGTTCTAACTCTTTTGGATATAGCACTTTGCATGTGTATCATGTTTATTCAATTATATTGTTGATATCTGATCTTTGACTTTGATAGCCTTGTTCAGTTATACATTCTTGTATTAAATCCTCAAGCAGTATGCAAACTCCTATTGATTAAACTAATCTATAATTGAATAGTGTTCTAAAATTCTAGAAACACTGGCAGGCTAGTTCCAAACTAAACTTTCTTTAGTGCAA
This sequence comes from Panax notoginseng, assembly GCA_016801055.1. Classification (NCBI taxonomy): domain Eukaryota; kingdom Viridiplantae; phylum Streptophyta; class Magnoliopsida; order Apiales; family Araliaceae; genus Panax; species Panax notoginseng. The sequence continues at coordinate 225,472,744 of CM029013.1, read as the reverse complement.
AAATTCTAAATTCAAATTGAGACGAACAACCCTATTATAGGGGATTTTCTACGTGTAACGTTTAGATGTTTGTGCACAATACATGGTACAAAGGGCTGATCCCCCTAAGTACGTTAAGAAGAGTCTGTATAGTCTAATGACTGTTAAGATTAAGGTAATAATACCTAAAAATTGGAGACATAGTTCGTGGTCCTAAGACCCTCAGATATTAAAGTTCGAACTTGTTTTCCATTTTTGATTCGTAGAACAAGTTCATTATTGTTCAGTATTCGTTGTTCATTCTCATGTTGTTATTGCTACTCTTTATATTAGTGATCAATTGTTTGCCCACTCGTTCAATTAACACTGCAGCTAAAGCTGAGAAAGTTGATGAGCCATCTACTAGCAAAGGAAAGGGTAAGATGTCCAAGTGTTGAAGACTTATGAGAATTTTATTTTAATTGATTATGTTAAAGACTTGTTTTATTTTTATGATGTATTCCGCAAACTTATGTAATAATTTTAAGGTTAGATTACCTGGGATTGTTTTTAAAATGATGTAGCCCTTTAATGAGTAAGACTATTGTTTAAGCTATTTAAATTATGTCTTTAACCTTTATGATGGGTAGTTAGATGTAATAGTTTTGGATAGTGAACACCAAATCTTGTGAGAATGAAGTACCCGAATTTGGGGGTGTCATATTCCTCGCCTTTTTCTCTTGCAAAATGGCCACCCCAAGCCCTTTATTTATAGAGGGTGAGTCGCAGGTGTACCTGTGGCTGCCTGGGGTGCCCCGGGCTCCGTGGGTCCCGCCGTCTCAAAATGTGTGCAATCGTGCAACGCGTTGTCCGCTCAAACCTTTATAACTTCAATCTGGCATCCGATCAAGGTGTTTAAAACCTTTTACGGAATGCTATTGTCGAGAGATACACAATGACATGGGATAAGAGATTGTACGAAGTCAGGAAGATGGGTTCATGCCCTGGTCTTCAGGCTTCAAATTCTATCCAGTGTGCTATCTTGTGTATTAGTCACTCGAGATTGGAGCTATAGTTCTTGTGGGATACTCCTGTGTAAAATGTATGTTGAAATGTTGTTGAGACGGTGCGTTTGTGGGACTGAGGTGGTAAAATGATGATTTTTCCCCTTGACCGGGGTTATCTCCGGTTCTGGGCTGATTTAGCAGTCGTTACTCAGGGTTATCTCTGAGATTAGGTTGCTTCACATGTTGAACGTCCTCAGGGTTATCTCTGAGGTGTGCCTGTCCTCCCGGGGTTATCTCCGAGCTTGGGAATGAGTGTCTCGGGGCTATCACCGAGTGTTGAAGCTATTTTCAGGGGTTTGAAACAAGCATTTTTGGGGTTATCCCTAGAACTGCAACTGCGTGCCTCGGGGTTATTTTTGAGGTTTTAACTGTATCTCCTGGGGTTGTCTCCAGGACTGGAACTAAAGATCTCGGGGTTGTCTCCGAGATGGAACTAAAGATCCTGGGGTTTTCTCCGGGACTGGACTGAATATCTCGGGGTTATCTCCGAGATGGAAAATTGAGTATCCCGGGGTTGTCTCCGGGACTGTGCTGCTTTGACTTCCAGGGTCAACTCTGGAAAATAACTTTGCCCTCCTACAATGTTAGTAACAGGAATGCAGAAATTTTTGAGTGTCTACACTAACGATAATTTATTCTGCATTATCTTAATCATAATATTTTTTGCTGGGCTAGTTGAGCTCATCCTTTTGCTTTTATTGTTCTCTTCAAGAAATGAGAACGTAGCCGAGACGAGTCGGGGAATGGAGTGATGGTCCAGGATAGGTGGCTATAGCAGTCCTCACTATTCTATGAAATAGTGTGATAGTAAATGTAATGAGGACTCCATTTGAGTTTGGATATTGTCTATGAGATATTATTCATGTAAAAACTCTCAGCTACGCTTTTGTCGTATTGTATAATGAAGTTTGTATTTAAATTCTGTACCATGTATTTAGAAACTCAGAATGGGTGCTGTATACCTACTTTGGGGCATCACAGTTGGTATCAGAGCTTAGGAATATGATCCCTGGCTGAGATGTGAGACTAGAACTAGGAGGGAAGAGACGGGTAAATCCTTCGCTAGTATGACCTACCTAAGTTTATTTTTAATTTAATTGGTCAGTCAGAATATAGGGATAATATATGGTATGTCAATTAACCCTTATTTTGTGGTAGTATTTGAAAATGGCATCTGAAAATGTTCAGATAAGCAATGGAGCACAAGAGACCGTTGAGTCACCACAGATCAATAACCAGGATAATGTGCATCAAGAAGGCAACAATGCTCATATAAACAACAACACCGACCAAATGATGAACGATTAGATGTTCAGAGGCTTTCTGTAATTCATGCAACATAAGGCGAGAGAGACACCTATTCAAATTGCAGGTGGAAACACTGGCAACTCACGGATGGTCACTGCTAAGCAATTCAAGGAGCTGGGACCACCGGAGTTTTTGGGAAAGCCAGAACCACTTAAGGCGGAGACATGGATTAAGCAGATCACCAAGATATTTGATGTCTTGGGATGCTCCAAGGAGAAAAAGGTTCCCTTTGCCATATTCTTGTTGCGAGGAGAGGCAGATTATTAGTGGAAATCTATAAAGCGTACTCAACCTGCCGCACTGAAGATGTCTTAGGAGAAGTTCTAAGAACTGTTCAACGACAAGTACTTTCCCGAAAGTATTCATCACATGAAGGAGGTGGAGCTCATCAAGTTGGAGCAAAATAATATGACCGTATCGCAATACGAGGATAAATTTGCGGAGTTATCCCGGTTTGCATCCCATTTGGTAGATAATGAGAAGCGTATGACGCGGATATTTCTAAGAGGTTTGAAACCCAAAATACGTCAATACCTCATTTCTCACAGACTTTGCTTGTATTCAGATGGTGTGAATAGGGCTCAAGTATTGGAGAGCGATAATGAGTCAACCTAACCAAGAGAGAGCAGCCGGCAAAATGATAATACCAGTGGTAGCAGTCATCGAAGCGGTGACAACAAACGTGGAGGAAGTCAACATGCCAGAAATGGTAACCACTTCAGTGGTAATCATGGTCAAGATAATAGAAATGGAAATTTCAAGAAAAGGAGATTCAATAATGATGGAAAGACGTCAACACCAACAAACGTTGTTAAGGAAGGAGAAAGACCACCGATCATATGCTAAAAATGTGGAGGGGAGGGACACATCAGTTAAAAATGTACGCAGTAGTCTAAAGCATGTTATAAATGCGGAAGAAAAGATCACCTAGCCCAATTTTATCGTGCAGTGAAGTCAAGTCCAGCTGGGATAGAGACACCAAAGGTCGTTCCAGACAGGTCAAAGTCAGTAGTTTAAGGGAAAGCATTTGTCGTAACCTCCCAAAAAGCGAGGAACCCGAATGAGGTTATCACGGGTAAGCTAGTCATAAACTCTTGCGAAGTATATACCTTATTTGATACCGGTTCTACCCATTCTTTTATTTCTCCTACTTGCGCTCAACGTTTAAATTTAACTCTGGAGAAATTAGATTTTGACTTATCTGTTGAAAGTCCATTGGGAGAAACCTTCATTACATCCATTATTTATAAGTCTTGTTTGATTCAAATCGGTACCCTCACATTATCTATTGATCTCATCTCTTTGAAAATACTTGCATTTGATGTGATTTTAGGGATTGATTGGTTAACCACTCACCATGCTAAAATTGATTATTTTCATGAGGTTGTTCGCTTTCATATTCCTAACTAACCTATTATGCAAATTCAAGAAACCAAACCGCTAAAATCAATCACTGTCATATCAAGCCATAAAGTTATTCGTTTATTGAAAAACGGATGTCGTGCTTTCTTAGCCCATGTCACGGATTTAAACAAAAATACGTCAGATTTGAATGATATTTCTATTATTAATAAATTTCCTGACGTGTTCCCTGAAGAACTTCCTAGCCTACCTCCAGAGCGTGAAATCGAATTTTGTATCGATCTTGAACTCGGTACAAAATCCATTTCCAAAATCCCATATCGAATGGCTCCTGTTTAACTTCAGGAGTTAAAAATCCAACTGTAGGAATTGTTAGACATCGATTTTAATCGTCCTAGTACGTCTCCATCACAAATAGGTACTCGTTGCCTCACATTGATGACATGTTTGACCAGTCGTAAGGTGCCAAATTCTTTTCAAAGATCGATCTTTGTTTCGGATATCATCAGTTAAAGATTAAAACCGATGACATTCCAAAGACTGCTTTCAGAACTAGTATTCCTTGGGCACGTAATATCAAATCACGAAATATATGTTGACCCAACGAAGATTGAAGCAATACAAAGTTGGGAGCAACCTAAGTCAGTAACCGTAGTGCGTAGCTTTCTGGGCTTAGCTGGTTATTATCAGAGATTGTGGAAGGGTTTTGTCGAATTTCCACTCCGTTAAGTAAGCTGACTCGAAAAGATACAAAATTCAGTTAGAGCGAGGAATGTGAGAAGAGCTTTCAAAAACTCAAGAGGAGACTCATTTCAGCACCTGTTCTGACAATACCATCTGGTTCATAGGGATTTGTTATCTACAGTGATGCTTCAGGCAGATGGTTAGGATGTGTTCTCTTGCAACATGGGAAAGTCATAGCCTATGCCTCACGACAACTCAAATAATATGAGAGGAATTATCCTACTCATGATCTAGAGTTGGCAGTAGTCGTTTTTGCGCTTAAAATCTTGAGACATTACTTGTATGGGGAGAAAGTGGAGATCAATACGGATCATAAAAGCCTAAAATATTTCTTCACCTAAAAGGAACTCAACATGCGGTAACGGCGTTGGCTCAAGCTGTTGAAAGATTACGATCATACCATTCAATACCATCCTGGTAAAGTGAACGTGGTAGCTGACGCGTTGAGTAGACGATCATATGCGAGTACGAGTGTGATATTGTCAACGCAAAGGCCTATTTTGTATGACTTGTAAAGGATGGAGATAGAGTTAAAGACTCCAATAACCCACGTGATGATGGCAAATATACGAGTATAACTAACTTTAATCGATAAAGTTAAATTTGCTCAAGCTACAGACCTAGAGTTGATGAATATGAGGAAGAAAGTACAGGAAGGTACTATTCCGGAATCAAGAATCGAAGAAGAAGGAATATTTCGAGTCAACTCCAGACTTTGTGTTCCTAACGACTCTGACTTGAAATATAAAATCATGATGGAGGCGCACAACACACCATTTGCAATCCATCCTGGAAGTACCAAAATGTATCGTGATCTTCGACATACATTTTGGTGGAGCAATATGAGGAGAGAGATCACAGAGTTTATCTCAAGCTGTTTACCTTGTCAACGTGTCAAGGCAGAGCATCAGGTGCCAAAAGGTCCATTACAACCACTTAAAATTCTAGAATGGAAGTGGGAGCACATTACCATGGATTTCGTTACTGGTCTTCTCAAGGTTTCTCAAGGCATAGATGCGATTTGGGTCATTGTCGATAGAATGACCAAGTCTGCTCATTTCTTACCTATACGAGAAACTTTTTCACTTGAAAGTCTTACTCGTATATACATAAATGAGATTGTAAGACTGCATGGTATGCCAATATCCATAGTTTCTGATCAAGACCTAAGATTCACTTCACGATTTTGGGTTAATTTGCAAAAAGCTATGGGCACAAATTTACGATTCAGTTCAGCATATCATCCTCAGACGGACGGACAGTCGAAGAGGACTATTCAAACTCTTAAGGATCTATTAAGACTCTGTGTCCTTGACTTCAAAGGAAGTTGGGACAAGTTCTTGCCATTAGTAGAATTCTCCTACAACAACAGTTATCAAGCAAGTATAAGCATGGCTACATTCAAGGCGTTGTATGGACGCAAGTGTCGTTCTCCAGAATGCTGGGATGAGGTGGGTGAAGCAACGTTGTTAGGTCCGAAATTGGTACGCATGACAACGAAAAAGATTTAAATGATCCGGCAACGTATAAATACCTCACAAGATCGACAAAAGAGTTATGCTAATCTTCATCGAAGGGACGTGGAATTCAATGTTGGAGATCATGTGTTGTTACGTGTTGCTTCATGGAAAGGAGTTACAAGATTTGAAAAGAGAGAAAAGCTCAATCCTCGATTCATTGGGCCATTCGAAATCCTCAATCGAGTAAGAACTGTGGCCTATAGACTCGCCTTACCACCAAGTATGTCTCGTGTTCACAATGTTTTTCACATATCTATGTTACGTAAATATGTGGAAGACCTAAACCACATTATTGAATTAGAACCAGACGAGATAGCAAAAGATTTAACGTATGAAGAGGCACCTGTTAAAATCTTGGATAAGAAGGAACATATTCTACGCTCCAAGGTTATACCTCAAATCAAAGTTTTGTGGAGAAACCACGATGTTGAGAAAATGACTTAGGAGTTAGAATCTAAAATGAAATCAAAGTATCCTCACCTCTTCGTCATACCAGGTACGTACGCCAATTTCGAGGACGAAATTTTATAAGAAAGGGAGGTTGTAAGACCCCAACATTTATGAATAAAGATGAATTTTTCTCAAAATATATTTTTGAATATTATGGTGCTGATTTGATATAATGTTATTGTTGTGGGTAATATTTATAAATTTTGCAAAGTAAGCAAGTTGTTATAAAATATTCGATTGGTCGGGGAATATTCGTTTTAACAGGGAATATTCGTACGATGACACAATTATTGGCGGACCCCACAACGGAATTACTGTCGGAGTTAGAAAACGACAGAAATATCTTTTGATAAAAATAACGGCAAAAGTTTTACCGTTAATTGTTGAAATACCCGGTGATAAAAGTACAGTATTACGCGTGGTTGCATAGTAGCACACGATATTTGTGATGCCCCCAAAATAGGTATACATCACCCATCTTGGGTCGCCAAATACATGGTACAGAATACAAATACAAACTTAATTATACAACAAGAACTGAGAGTTTTTACACGAATATTATCTCATAGATAATATCCAAACTCAAATTCAATCCTCATTACATTTATTATCACACTAAATAGTGAGGATTACTAAAACAGCCATCTCATACCATCACTCCGTTCCCCGACTAGTCCTGGCTATATTTTTATTTCCTGAAGAGAACAATAAAAGTAAAAGGGTGAGTTCAACTAGCCCAGTAAAAATATTATGACTAAGATAATACAGAATAAGTTATCATTAGCCTTCAACAATGTTAAACTGATAGAATATAATAGACAACAAGTTTAACTGCAGCGGAACAAGTAATCCATTAAAAGAGTCAAGTAAAGCATGATATCTACTATCTTCTATGATTTAAAATATTTTTCATCAACTTTATCACTGGGACTCAAATTAATAAATAAACCACATCATCGAATCATCCCTGCACTACGGGCCAATGATATTCATGTAATCGTCAATGGTCATGATTATACCGAATAATCCCTGGTCATAATCATACCAACAATTATCCATCAGTGCACTATAGGCCAATAAGAATTTTTACCACATCATTTATAACATTACGGGTCATGATTATACCAAATGATTCCTGGTCATAATCATACTAATCAACAGTACATCTATGCACGTAAGCTAAAGATGATTTTCATCACAATATAAGCATGAGGATGATGACAATGATATAAGCATTAATCAAACGAAATCAAGGATAATTATTAAAGACTTTAAATTTATCCAGAGTTTAAAAATATCCAAATTATCAACATGATACTGCTTTGTGGGGTAAAATTCAAGAATAATATCCATGTATCAAAAATAATTTGGACAGAAAAGAAATAAATTTTTTGGTGAATAGTACCCCGTGAATAGTACTTTGGGAATAGTACCCCGGCATGAAAAGTGCCCCGAATACCCGAGTGAATAATATTTGAGTGAATAGTAATTAGGTGAATAGTAACTAGTGAATAGTATCCTGGCACGAAAAGTGCCCCGAATACCCGAGTGAATAATATTATAGTGAATAGTAACCGGGTAAATAGTAATCCGTGAATAGTACCCCGGGAGAAAATATTGATATTTAATAAGAAAGTTCAGTATATTGCAATGAAACGATATTGCATGAAGCGCAAAACTCAAGGATATTCCACTAATTTCAAAGATTATAGAAGTAATACTTACTACAGTATGTTTAGATTTTAAGAATATGAAAAGAAATAACATATAAAACTGCAAATGAATTTTCACCTGTCATACGGTACGGAATTCGTGTAGACAGGTTATTCCAACATATTAAAGTATGAATACGAAAAAATGGTATTCCTTATGAATACGAAAGAAATAATACCCCTTACAAATACAAAAGAAATAACATCCCTTACGAATATAACAAATAATATCCCTTACGAATACAACAAATAATATCTCTTACCATAGTAGAAGACTGGATACTACAATAGTAAAGTAGCAGAATACTCTTCTTCTTGCTCTCTATAGTTTTTTTCTCTATAGTTTTTCTTGTGAGTCTCAGTGAATTGGTGAGAACGAAAGAATAATTAAGCTTCTATTTATAGGAGAAATAACTAAATAGTAACTAATTCGCGAACGGTCCAGATTGATTACTATTAAAACCACAACCGACGGTCCAGATTGATTTACTTTTAAAACCACCACCGACGGTCCAGATTGATTTACTTTTAATACCACCACCGACGGTCCAGATTGATTTACTTTTAAAACCACCACCGACGGTCCAGATTGATTTACTATTAAAACCACCACCAATGGTCCAGATTGATTTAACTTATTACACTTTAGTACCCCTAAAGTTTTCCAAGTTTGCATTATTCCCCTCTAACTTTTGTAATTCGCTTATCTTCAATAAACACATTCTTAATACTTCAACAATTATTCATCATTAATATTATTACTCACAATATTTAACAACCAGATCATTCCCAAGAAAGAGGGGGCTTTTCGATAAAGATTTCTCCCTATTGGCGCACAATTAGGTGACTAAACCTCTCCTCGACAGAACTTTCTAGACATCGTCAATATTGCAAATAATAATACGAATAACTTTGTTGTCTCAATTATTGATTTAATAATATAAAATATTATGTAAATGATACTTTGACAATAATTGAATCAAATAATGTGAGATACTATAAAATAATTACTGTAGTAATAATTGAGTAAATTAAGTGTCTTCTTACGTAAGCATCAATAATTATTATCGTGTGCTACTATGCAACCACGTGTATTATTGTATTTTTACCACCGGGTATCTCAACAGTTTAATGGTAAAACTTTTACCGTTATTTTTATAAAAATATATTCTTGTCGTTTTCTAACTACGACAATACTTTCGTTGCGGGGTCCACCAATGATTGTACCGTCGTACGAATATTTCCTGTTAAAACGAATATTTCCCGACCAATCGAATATTTCCCGACACAACGAATATTTTATATCAACTTGCTTACTTTGCAAAATTTTTAAATATCACCGTTAACTTATCCTTTTATCAATCTAACCATTTACTAAATAGAATAATAATTATAAGAAAATTGAATACTTTTATTTCATAAAATTCGGGGTCTTACAATCTCCCCTCCGTATGAAATTTTGCTCTCAAAATTTACGTATGTACCTGATATGTCGAAGAGGTAAGGATACCTCGCCAGATTCTAACTCTTGAGGTATAACCTTTGAGCATAGAATATATTCCTTCTTATCCAAGATTTTAACAGGTACCTCTTCATACGTTAAATCTTCCGCTATCTCGTCCGGTTCAAATTCAATAATGTGGTTCGGGTCGTCCACATATTTACGTAACATAGATATGTGAAAAACGTTATGAACACGAGACATACTTGGCGGTAAGGCGAGTCTATAGGCCACAGTTGCTACTCGATCGAGGATTTCAAATAGACCAATAAAATTGAGGGTTGAGATTTCCTCTCTTCATCGACTCTTGTTTCTAGAATAACGCCTTCTTGAACCTTCTTCTTCACAATCATCAGCTCTGAGTCTGTGGCTTGAGTGGCTTTAACTTTATCGATTAAAGTCGATTCTAATCGTATATTCGCTATCTTCACGTAGGTTCTTGGAGTCTTTAACTCTATCTCCATTTTTTGTAAGTCGAAGGGTCTTTGTGTTAATAATATCGCACTCGTAAACGTAAACGATCTTCTACTCAACGCGTCAGCTACCATATTCGCTTTTCTAAGATGGTATTAAATGGTATAATGGTAATCTTTCAACAGCTCAAGCCAACAACTTTGGCGAATGTTACGTTCGTTTTGGGTGAAGAAATATTTGAAGGTTTTGTATCGGGTTTAAGGTCGATACAAAATTCGATTTCACGCTCTGGGGGTAGGCCAGAAAGTTCTTCAGGGAATACGTTAGGAAATTTATTAACAATAGAAATATCATTCAAATCTGACGTATTTTTGTTTAAATCTGTGATATGAGTTAAGAAAGCTTGACATCCATTTTTCAATAAACGAATGGCTTTATGGCTTGATATGATAGTGATTGACTTTAGTGAATTGGTTGCTTGAATTCACATAATAGGTTAGTTAGGAATATGAAAGCTAACAACCTTACGAAAATAATTAATTTTAGCATGGTGAGTAGTTAACTAGTTGATTCTTAGAATCACATCAAAGGCAAGTACTTTCAAAGAGATAAGATTGACAGGTAATGTGAAAGTGTTGATTTGAATCAAATAATACTTATAAACAGTGGATGTAGTAAAGGTTTCCCCCAACAGAGTTTCAAAAGATAAGTCAAAGACTAATTTCTCCGGAGTCAAATTTAAACGTTGAGCGCAAGTAGGAGAAATAAAAGAATGGGTAGAACCGGTATCAAATAAGGTATAGACTTCGCTAGAGTTTATGGTTAACTTACCTGTGATAACTTCATTCGGGTTCCTCGTCACGAAAAATGTTCTTCCTGAAACCACTGACTTTGTTTTGTCCGTATCTGCCTTTGGTGCCATCATCTCAACTGGACTAAACTTCGCTATGGAGTACATTCCACCCTCAATTGCTTCGTCGCATTCTTGATCCATGATTTGAATCATTACTCTCTGATCCATATTGAATTGGGGTTAACCGCTTTGCATAGGGTAATTCCGAACTCGATGTTAGATTCTCCCAATTGATGTCCAAAAAGCAAAATCCATTTTATCTATTTTGGCCTTATTGGATCGAACGTCTTTTTCTACAATATCAGCGCGTCGTGCAGCTTTTACCCATACATCCTCCATTCTCATTCGTTCAGTTGTTTCTTCTTTCATCAAAATTTTGATCATAGAATTCTCAGATTCCAGCTCTAATATCTTATACTCTGCCAAAGAGTGCTTCTGTTCAAGCATCGTACATCGGGTAACACAATTTTGAATTGTTACATTTCTTTGCTCCACAACTGCCTGCCGTTCTTCAGTCTGTTCTTCTAACTCATGAATAAAATTTTACAATTCTACATTTTGATCATAAAGTTCTTCTAATAAATTCTCCTCAGGTTCCTCTTCTTCCTCACTCTCAGCTGCTACGTCTGCGACTAGCTCAGGTGCAACTATTAATTCTTCACTCACCACATAGATATCTCTAATTCCTTCTTCGCCTGACATCATATTATCCTAGTTATTGATCGTTGGTGACTCAACGGTTTCATGTGCCTCATTGCTGATCTCAATATTTTTAAATGCCATTTTCAAACACTGCCACAAAACAAGGGTTAATTAACATGTCATATATTATCCATATACTTTGACCGACCAATTAAATACCAAATAAACTTAGGTAAGTCATACAAGCGAAAAAATTTCCCGTCTCTCCCATCCTAGTTCTTGTCTCACATCTCAGTCAGGGATCATATCCCTAAGCTTTGATACCAACTGTGACGCCTCCAAAATAGGTATACATAACCCATCTTGGGTCGCCAAATACATGGTACAGAATACAAATACAAACTTAATTATACAATAAGAGCTGAGAGTTTTTACACGAATATTGTCTCATAGACAATATCCAAACTCAAATTCAATCCTCATTACATTTATTATCACACTAAATAGTGAGGATTACTAAAACAGCCATCTCAGACCATCACTCCATTTCCCGACTAGTCCTGGCTATGTTCTCATTTCCTGAAGAGAATAATGAAAGCAAAAGGGTGAGCTCAACTAGCCTAGTAAGAAATATTATGACTAAGATAATGCAGAATAAGTTATCGTTAGCCTTCAACAATGTTAAACTGATAGAATATAATAGACAACAAATTTAACTGTAGCGGAACAAGCAATCCATTAGAAGAGTTAAGTAGAGCATGATATCTACTATCTTTTATGATTTAAAAAGTTTTTCACCAACTTTATCGCTGAGACTCAGCTTAATAAATAAACCACATCATCGAATCATCTCTGCACTACGGGGCAAGGATATTTATGTAATCATCAATGGTCATAATTATACCAAATAATCCCTGGTCATAATCATACCAACAACTATCCATCAGTGCACTACAGGCCAATGAGGATTTTTAACACATCATTTGTAACATTGCGGTTCATGATTATACCGAATGATCCCTGGTCATAATCATACCAATCAACAGTCCATCTATGCACGTAAGCTAAAGATGACTTTCATCACAATATAAGCATGAGGATGATGACAATGATATAAGCATTAATCAAATAAAATCAATGATAATTATTAAAGACTTTAAATTTATCCAGAGTTTAAAAATATCCAAATTGTCAACATGATACTGCTTTGTGGGGTAAAATTCAAGAATAATATCCATGTATCAAAAATAATTTGGATAGAAAAGAAATAAATTTTTTGGTAAATAGTACTTCGGGAATAGTACCCTGTGAATAGTACCCCAGCATGAAAAGTGCCCCGAATACCGGAGTGAATAATATTTGAGTGAATAGTAACTGGATAAATAGTAACCCGTGAATAGTAACTGTAACATTCCAAAAAAAAATTAAATGTAAATTATAAATATTTATTGGTTTATATAAATATTTATTGGATGTGTTTATTATTGGATAAATAATTGTTCAATTTGATTGATTTGATTTAGTTAATTATTTAATTGTTAAATAATTAATGTGTTATGTGGACTGAGTTATGTGATTAAGTGAATTATTTAATAAATTGTTATTAAAAGTGTGACAAATAACTATGTTATAAAGAGTTATTAAAATAAATTAAAGTAATTTTAATATCGTTTTTGCCAAACAAGGCTTACATATATTAATCCTTTAATTTTAAATAATTTGCCAAACAAAGCCTATCGCTTTTGGGATTTCTTTTGGATTTTAAATAAAATAAACTAAGTAAATAAAATATATAATTATAAGTTATACGTTATATGTTTGATAACTGATGGTAATTATTAGGTTTATAACGACGAGAAGCGTTTCTTTGACGTTGGCTTATTTTAGAGTACACATAGATGATCAGTCGGATTTTAGTTTACGCATTTGTCTAAACCTAAGCCTGAGTAAGAAAAGAGAAAGTCTGAAAGAGAGAAGTAAGAGAAAGACAAGTCTTTGAATTCTTCAAGCTTTTATCAGTGAATTACAAGTGTCGTCTGAACAAATTAAAGGTATGTTCTGTAAACCTTATCATATATGTTTTACATTATATAGTCTCTGTGAAATTTTATGTCTCTGTTTTCTTAAAAATCACTGTGTATAAGACTTCTACCAAAATCGCTAAAAAACCATGTTTGTATATTTGGGTAAAGAGTTATGATAATATGTGTAATTGTAATTGTTATCACTAGCATGTCTATATATATATATATATATATATATATATATATATATATATATATATATATATATATGACTACATGCTAATTACAATAAAGGAAGGAAATTGGTTTGTACAGTAAAAATTCATGTATGAACGTATGTTTTGTAGAAATATCAAAATTAGTGTATGCTGATTGAGAAATTGAACTATATATGTTAAATTGGATTATATGTGGCTATGTTGGTGTTTTAAAGGAATCAAATTAAATTTTTATAGACTTACAATGTTCACTATGATTATTAACTGTCAGTAATTGAGTTTGAGTTTTAAAATATGGTTTCAAGGATTAAGTTTTCTAAAATCGTTGTTTAATGGTTGGTCGTTGGTATATGGATGATTTTTAACATTCATGTGTAATTTACGTGAAGTCGTACATGTTAATTGGTGTTAATTGTTGTTAAAAAATTAAGACAGTAGCTTTGCTCTGTTTTTTTGGTTTGGTTTCTGTGAGTTTCGGCGCCCCAGCGTAAAAATTCATGCTCCAGCTTCAAATATCGCGCCTTAGCGCCAAAATCAGCGCCCCAGCCAGACTTCGTGCCGCAGCACCGAAGTCAACGCCGGAGCGCCAAAGCTCGTGCCGCAGCGCTGAGTCCTTAAATGTTACTTGCGCCGAAGCGCCACCTCAGCGCCGCAGCGCAGCCCACAGTTCAAACTGTGGCACCGTGGCGCCACTTAGCAGAATGCTCAGAAATGACTTTTGTCTTGCACAAAAGTCTAAAATTTTTTGTTGTAATGCTATATGACCAAATAATTTTGTTATTATAGTATTGTAATATGTTGAACAAACATGGTGTTAATACCTAATGAGTTTATTATCGTTTAGGAATATAAATTGATTACATGGTTAGACATTTAAACCATACGTGATGTAGTGTTGATTATGACTAATCATGTCATGTTAACATATGTATATAGGATATTGTGATTTTGATATTAATGGTTTAATCTACACGCAAGGCAAGTACTTTAACTCTACTTTGTTAATAGTTGAGAAAGCTTTTCTAATTCTAAATCGTCGTTATGCAAATTTCATAATTCTATACTTTATTGAGTAAAGTATTTTCATTAAGCAACTTGATTGTATCTAGTTATTCATGATGATACAAGCTTCCCATCTCCACACTTTCGTCGAGATAGTTATTATGATTATGCAAGTTTTTTTTAACTCTAAACTTGTTATATTAGCAGGCAAGTATCTTTATTCTGTTGAATCAGTTTATCGTTCAAATTATTATTTGTTATGCATCCTTGATATTAAATTCTAAGATGTAACCTTAGCTTAATGTTGTTCAAAGCAAGGTATAATAGATTATTCAATTGTTATGCTATTAGATTATTCCTAAAGCATGATCTTAGAACGAAATATTTATTCAGTTATGATCATTCAATAACATAGTTTTATTATCTTTTATTCAACTAATCCTTAGTTAATGTCTGTTGAACTCCAAATTACCTTGAAGTGTATCCAAACCAATCCAAACCAAATGGACTTTGGTGCGGACTTGTACTCTAAATACTAAGATGAACAACCCTATTTTTTAGGGGTTGCACTTAGTTTTATACTTTGTGCTGAAATGTTTGTATACAATATATGTACGAAGGATTGATCCCCCCCTAAATTCCTTTGAGTCCTTGCAGTCATATGACTGTTATAGTTAAAGTTGAAAGATTACTTATAACTGTGGACAAGGTTCGTGGTCATTAGACCCTCAGTGAATGTTATGATTTTTCGAATGTTAATAGAACGTATTGTTCAGTTCTATTAAGCCTGGTATATGGCAAGTGATGTCAAGGTTAAAGTTTTATTTATTGCTATTCTAGGTGAGTCTTGTTTGCTCACTCTTGCCAGTAAAATTTCTTACAGTTAAAGCTGAGAAGGGTGATGTACCTAGCACCAGTAAGGGAAAGCGAAAGATGAACAAGTACTGAAGACTTGTAATAGTTTCGATAGTTTTATTATCAGACTTTGGTTTAAAGATTGTAATGAAGTTTATTTTAATTTTCCGTATGCATGATTTTTTTGTAAAGGTTCGATAACCTGGGAGATTTTATTTAATGTAATCATATATGGGCAGGTTTATTATTCAATTTTATTATGATTGGGTAGTTATAAATGAATGTTTTGATTACGTGAACACCAAATCTTGAGAAAATGAAGTACCAGAATTTGGAAAACTCGAAGAGAAAATGATGAAAGAGTACCCTGAGTTTTTTGTTTAATTTGTGTCTTCGATTCTGGGGACAAAATCTTTGTAAGTAGGAAAGAATGTAACGAATGTGTTGTTTGAGTTGTGATTCTGGGGACAGAACCCTTATAAAAGGGGAATGATGTAACATTCCAAAAATATTTTTAAATGTAAATTATAAATATTTATTGGATGTGTTTATTATTGGATAAATAATTGTTCAATTTGATTGATTTGATTTAGTTAATTATTTAATTGTTAAATAATTAATGTGTTATGTGGATTGAGTTATGTGATTAAGTGAATTATATAATAAATTGTTATTAAAAGTGTGACAAATAACTATGTTATAAAGAGTTATTAAAATAAATTAAACTAATTTTAATATGGTTTTTGCCAAACAAGGCTTACGTATATTAATCCTTTAATTTTAAATAATTTGCCAAACAAAGCCTATGGCTTTTTGGGATTTCTTTTGGATTTTAAATAAAATAAACTAAATAAATAAAATATATAATTATAAGTTATACGTTATATGTTTGATAACTGATAGTAATTATTAGGTTTATACTGACCAGAAGCGTTTCTTTGACGTTGGCTTATTTTAGAGTACGCATAGATGATCAGTCGGATTTTAGTTTACGCATTTGTCTAAACCTAAGCCTAAGTAAGAAAAGAGAGTCTGAAAGAGAGAAGTAAGAGAAAGACAAATCTTTGAATTCTTCAAGCTTTTATCAGTGAATTATAAGTGTCGTCTGAACAAATTAAAGATATGTTCTATAAATCTTATCATATATGTTTTACATTATATAGTCTTTGTGAAATTTTATGTCTCTGTTTTCTTAAAAATCACTGTGTATAAGACTTCTACCAAAATCTCTGAAAAACCATGTTTGTATAATTGGGTAGAGAGTTAAGATAATATGTGTAATTATAATTGTAATCACTAGCATGTCTATATATATATATATATATATATATATGAACATATGTTTTGTAGAAATATCATAATTAGTGTATGCTGATTGAGAAGTTGAACTATATATGTTAAATTGGTTTATATGTGGGTATGTTGGTGTTTTAAAGGAATCAAATTGGATTTTTATAGACTTATAATGTTCATTGTGATTATCAACTGTCAGTAATGGAGTTTGAGTTTTAAAATATGGTTTCAAGGATTAAGTTTTCTAAAATCGTTGTTTAATGGTTGGTCGTTGGTATATGGATGATTTTTAACATTCATCATGTTTAATTTACGTGAAGTCGTACATGTTAATTGGTGTTAATTGTTGTTAAAAAATTAAGACAGTAGCTTTGCTCTGTTCTTTTGGTTTGGTTTCTGTGAGTTTCGGCGTCCCAGCGTAAAAATTCATGCTCCAGCGTCAAATCTCGTGCCTTAGCGCCAAAATCAGCGCCCCAGCCAGACTTCGCACCGCAGCGCTGAAGTCAACGCCGGACCTCACGCCGCAGCGCTGAGTCCTTATATGTTACTCGCGTCGAAGCGCCACCTCAACGCCAAAGCGCGGCCCACAGTTTAAACTATGGCGCCGTGGCGCCACTTAGCAGAATGCTCAGAAATGACTTTTGTCTTACACAGAAGTCTAAAATTTTTAGTTGTAATGCTATATGACCAAATAATTATGTTATTATAGTATTGTAATATGTTGAACAAACATGGTGTTAATACCTAATGAGTTTATTATCGTTTAGGAATATAAATTGATTACATGGTTAGACATTTAAACCATACGTGATGTAGTGTTGATTATGACTAATCATGTCATGTTAACATATGTATATAGGATATTGTGATTTTGATATTAATGGTTTAATCTACACGCAAGGCAAGTTCTTTAACTCTACTTTGTTAATAGTTGAGAAAGCTTTTCTAATTCTAAATCGTCGTTATGCAAATTTCATAATTCTATACTTTATTGAGTAAAGTATTTTCATTAAGCAACTTGATTGTATCTAGTTATTCATGATGATACAAGCTTCCCATCTCCACACTTTCATCGAGATAGTTATTATGATTATGCAAGTTTTTCCTAACTCTAAACTTGTTATATTGGCATGCAAGTATCTTTATTCTGTTGAATCAGTTTATCGTTCAAATTATTGTTTGTTATGCATGCTTGATATTAAATTCTAAGATGTAACCTTAGCTTAATGTTGTTCAAAGCAAGGTATAATAGATTATTCAATTGTTATGCTATTAGATTATTCCTAAAGCATGAACTTAGAACGAAATGTTTATTCAGTTATGATCATTCAATAACATAGTGTTATTATCTTTTATTCAACTAATCCTTAGTTGATGTCCGTTGAACTCCAAATTACCTTGAAGTGTATCCAAACCAAACGGACTTTGGTGCGGATTTGTACTCTAAATACTGAGATGAACAACCCTATTTTTTAGGGGTTGCACTTAGTTTTATACTTTGTGCTGAAATGTTTGTATACAATACATGTACGAAGGATTGATCCCCCTAAGTGCCTTTGAGTCCTTGCAGTCGTATGACTGTTATAGTTAAAGTTGAAAGATTACTTATAACTGTGGACAGGGTTCGTGGTCATTAGACCCTCAGTGAATGTTATGATTTTTCGAATGTTAATAGAACGTATTGTTCAGTTCTATTAAGCCTGGTATATGGCAAGTGATGTCAAGGTTAAAGTTTTATTTATTGCTATTCTAGGTGAGTCTTGTTTGCTCACTCTTGCCAGTAAAATTTCTTACAGTTAAAGCTGAAAAGGGTGATGTACCTAGCACTAGTAAGGGAAAGGGAAAGATGAACAAGTACTGAAGACTTGTAATAGTTTCGATAGTTTTATTATCAGACTTTGGTTTAAAGATTGTAATGAACTTTATTTTAATTTTCTGCATGTATGATTTTTTTGTAAAGGTTAGATAACTTGGGAGATTTTATTTAATGTAATCCTGTATGGGCAGGTTTATTATTCAATTTTTTTATGATTGGGTAGTTATAAATGAATGTTTTGATTACGTTAACACCAAATCTTGAGGAAATGAAGTACCAGGATTTTGGGGTGTCACAGTAACTCGTGAATAGTATCCCAGCACGAAAAGTGTCCCGAATACCCGAGTGAATAATATTATAGTGAATAGTAACCTAGTGAATAGTAACCCGTGAATAGTATCCCGGGAGAAAATATTGATATTTAATAAGAAAGTTTAGATCAATATTCCAATGAAACGATACTGGATGAAGCGTAAAACTCAAGGATATTCCACTAATTTCAAGGATTATAGAATCAATAATTACTATAGTAAGTTTAGATTTTAAGAATATGAAAAGAAATAACATATGAAACTGCAAATGAATTTTCACCTGTCATACGGTACATAATTTGCGTAGACAGGTTATTCCAACATATTAAAGGATGAATACGAAAAAATAGTATTCCTCAAATAATATCTCTTACAAATACAACAAATAATATCCCTTACCTTAGTAGAAGACTGGATACTGCAATAGTGAAGTAGCAGAATACTCTTCTTCTTGCTCTCTATAGTTTCTCTCTCTGTAGTTTCTCTTGTGAGTCTTAGTGAATTGGTGAAAATGAAAGAAGAATTAAGCTTCTATTTATAGGAAAAATGACTAAATAGTAACTAATTCTCGAACAGTCCAGATTAATTTACTATTAGAACGGGCGGTCCAGATTGATTACTATTAAAACCATAATTGACGGTCCAGATTGATTTACTTTTAAAATCACCACCGACGGTCCATATTGATTTACTTTTAAAACCACCACCGATTGTCCAGATTGATTTACTTTTAAAACCACCACCGACGATCCAGATTGATTTACTATTAAAACCACCACCAATGGTCCAGATCGATTTAACTTATTACACTTTAGTACCCCTAAAGTTTTCAAAGTTTACATTATTCCCCTCTAACTTTTGTAATTCACTTATCTTCAATAAATACATTCTTAATACTTCAACAATTATTCATCATTAATATTATAACTCACAATATTTAACAACCAAATCATTCCCAGGAAAGAGGGGGCTTTTCGATAAAGATTTCTCCCTATTGGCGCGCAATTAGGTGACTAAACCTCTCCATGACAAAACTTTCTAGACACCGTCAATATTGTAAATAATAATATGAATAACTTTGTTGTCTCAATTATTGATTTAATAATATAAAATATTATGCAGATGATACTTTGACAATAATTGAATCAAATAACGTGAGATAATATGCAACAATTATTATAGCGATAATTAAGTAAATTAAGTGGCTTCTTACGTAAGCATCAATAATCAATACCGTGTGCTACTATGCAACTATGTGTATTATTGTATATTTACCGCCTAGTATCTCAATAGTTTAACGATAAAACTTTCGTCGTTATTTTTATAAAAATATATTCATGTCGTTTTCTAACTACGACAATACTTCCGTTGTCAGGTCCACCAATGATTGTGCCGTTGTACGAATATTCCTTGTTAAAACGAATATTCTCCGACCAATCGAATATTCCCCGACACAATGAATATTTTATATCACCTTGCTAAATTTGCAAAATTTTCAAATATCACCCTTAACTTATCCTTTTATCAATTTAACCATTTACTAAATAGAATAATAATTATAAGAAAATTGAATACTTTCATTTCATAAAATTCGGGGTCTTACAGTATTGATTATTGATGTTTACGTGAGAAGTCACTCAGTTTATTTCAATTATTACCACAGTAATTGATGCATAGTATCTCACGTTATTGATTTAATTATTATCACAATATTTTATATTATTAAATCAATAATTGAGATGACAAAGTTATTCATATTATTATTTACATTATTAACGATATCTAGAAAATTCTGTCGAGGAAAGGGATTTGGTCACCTAATTGCGCGCCAATCGGGAGAAATCCTTATCAGAAAGCTCCCTCATTCCTGGGAATGATCTGGTTGTTAATATTGTGAGTTATAATATTAATGATGAATGTTATTAAAAATATGTTTTGAGAAACCAAGTGATTTGAGATAAATAGAGGGGAATTATATTAAGTATTTATTGTAAGTTTGGCGTATTATTTGGACCCCTACTTACCCATTTTTCAAAACTGTCGGTTGAAAGTTATCTCAGTTTTGTTATATATATATATATATATATATATATATATATATATATATATATATATATATATATATATATATATATATATATATATATATATTTCAAAGTTTCAAAGTTCACGGAGGAGTACTACTTTGTTATTATTATTATTATTATTATTATTATTATTATTATTATTATTATTATAAGTTTTGTTTTTTATGAAAAATAGAATATATTATATTTTATTATGCATAGTATCTGCATAGTATTTGTATTGTGTTTGTATAGTGTCTGCATAGTGTTTGCATAGTAAAATCAAAAATTCATCGGAAATCTGTGATTTTGACACTGTGCAGTCCGTGATTTTTCCTTTACTGTCCATCCAAATAGCTTCCTACCATTCTCCTATAAATAGGGTGCTTACTTTAGAATTGAAAATCACACCAGAATTAGAGAATTCTTCTTCTATAATATTGAACGTATTTTTTTAGAGTTTAAGGAAGCTTTGAGTATAAAAAACAGTGCAAGTTTTCTTCAAGAATATCACCACCCTACCAGTCAAAAATACTCTCCTTTTAAGGTAAGAGATATTATTTTTGTTCAATATTCGTAAGAAATAATATTTTCTTCCATACTCTATAGTATGTAAGTAATATTATTTCGTTTCAGATTCCGAATTCTACACTCATTTTGTTAAGTATTACTTCTTTACTCGTTGATATTAGTAGAATATCCTTGAAATTTGCGCTTCATCTAGTATCTTTTCATGAAAATATTATTATGAACATTCTTGATAATTTTTAACCTTTTCATGATGGGATACTATTCCCAGGGTACTATTCCTAAAGTACTATTCATGGGGTACTATTCACTCAGGTACTATTCACTCGGAGTATTATTCATGATAAAAAATTGATTTTTGTTCTGTCCAAATTATTTTTAATACAATATAATTATTGAATTTTACTCCACAAAGCAGTATCATGTTGGCAATTTGGATAATTATTGAATCCTAGATAAATTGAATTATAAATCTTTAAAATTTATCCTTGCTCTCATTTAATTGAATTCTTATATCATTATTATCATCCTCATGCTTATATTGTGATGGAAGTCATCTTTGGCCCGTAGTGCATAGATGGAC
Organism: Panax notoginseng; assembly: GCA_016801055.1. Classification (NCBI taxonomy): domain Eukaryota; kingdom Viridiplantae; phylum Streptophyta; class Magnoliopsida; order Apiales; family Araliaceae; genus Panax; species Panax notoginseng. The sequence goes on along the minus strand of CM029013.1, from coordinate 225,450,517 downwards.
TGTTGATTGGTATGATTATAATCAGGGATTATTCGGTATAATCATGACCTGTAATGTTACAAATGATGTGGTAAAAGTCCTCATTAGCCCGTAGTGCATTAATGGACAGTTGCTGGCACCATTGGTGATAACACGAATATCCTTGGCCCGTAGTGGATGGATAATTCGTGGATGTGATACTAATGAATATCCTTGGCCCGTAGTGCATTGGTAATTCAGTGATGTGGATTATTTATTGAGCTGAGTCTCAGCGATAAAATTGATGATAAACTTTTTAAATCATAGAAGATAGTAGATATCATGCTCTACTTGACTCTTCTAATAGATTACTTGTTCTGCTGTAGTTAAACTTGTTGTTTATTGTATTCTATCAGCTTAACACTGTTGAAGGCTAACAATAATTTATTCTGCATTATCTTAGTCATAATATTTCTTACTGGGCTAGTTGAGCTCACCCTTTTGCTTTCATTGTTCTCTTCAGGAAATGAGAACGTAGCCGGGACGAGTCGGACAATGAAGTGATAGTCCTGGATAGGTGGCTATAGTAGTCCTCACTATTCTATGAAATAGTGTGATAATAAATGTAATGACGACTCCATTTGAGTTTGGATATTGTCTATGAGACAATATTCATGTAAAAACTCTCAGCTACGCTTTTGTCGTATTATATAATGAAGTTTGTATTTAAATTCTATACTATGTATTTGGCGACTCAGAATGGGTGATGTATACCTACTTTGGAACCGTCACAGTTGTTATCAGAGCTTAGGGATATGATCCTTGGCTGAGATGAGAGACTAAAACTAGGAGGGGAGAGACGGGTAAATACTTTGCTAGTATGACCTACCTAAGTTTATTTGTTATTTAATTGGTTGGTCAGAATATAGGGATAATATGTGATTTGTCAATTAACCCTTGTTTTGTGGCAGAATTTGAAAATTGCATCTAAAAATGTTAAGATAAGCAATTGAGCACAGGAGACCGTTGAGTCACCACATATCAATAACCAGGATAATGTACATCAAGAAGGCAACAATGCTCATGTAAACAACAACACCGACCAAATGATGAACGATGGAAAGTTCAGAGGCTTTCTGCAATTCATGCAACATCAAACGAGAGAGACTCTTGTTCAAAATACTGCTGGAAACACTGGCAACTCACGGATGGTAACAGCTATGCAATTCAAGGAGCTGGGACCACCGAAGTGTTTGAGAAAGCCAGAATCACTTAAGGTAGAGACGTGGATTAAGAAGATCACCAAGATATTTGATGTCTTGGGATGCTCCGAGGAACAAAAGGTTCCCTTTGCCACCTTCATGTTGCGTGAAGAGACAGATTATTGGTGAGAATCTGTAAAGCGTACTCAATCTACCCTACTGAAGATGTCTTAGGAGAAGTTCCAAGAACTGTTCAACGACATCACATAAAGGAGGTGGAGTTCATCAAGCTGAAGTAAAATAATATGACCGTATCCCAGTACGAGGTTAAATTTGCGGAGTTATCCTAGTTTGCATCCCATTTGGTAGATAATGAGGAGCGTGTGACGTGGAAGCTTCTAAGAGGTTTGAAACCCGAAATACGTCAATACATCATTTCTCACAAACTTTGCTTGTATTTAGATGTTGTGAATAGGGCTCAATTATTGGAGCGAGATAATGAGTCAACCCAACCAAGAGAGAGCAATCGACAAAATGATAATACCAGTGGTAGCAGTCATCAAAGCGGTGACAACAAACGTGCTGGAAGTCAACATGCCAAAAATGGTAACCACTTCGGTGGTAATCATGGCCAAGATAATAGAAGTGGAAATTTTAAGAAAAGGAGAGTTAATAATGATGGAAAGATGCCAGCACCAGCAACCGTTGTTAAGGAAGGAGAACGACCTCCGATCGTATACTAAAAATACGAAGGGGAGGGACACATCAGTCTAAACTATACGCAGCAGTCCAAAGCATGTTATAATTGCGGAAGAGATGGTCACCTAGCCCATTTTTGTTGTGCAGTGAAGTCATGTCCAGCTGGGATGGAGACACCAAAGGCCGTCCCAGACATGTCAAAGACGGTTCAAGGGAGAGCATTTATCGTAACCTCCCAAAAAGTGAGGAACCCAAACAAGGTTATTATGGATAAGCTAATCATAAACTCTTGTGAAGTCTATACCTTATTTGATACTGGTTCTACCCATTCTTTTATTTCTACTACTTGCGCTCAACGTTTAAATTTAACTCTGGAGAAATTAGACTTTGACTTATCTGTTGAAAGTTCGTTGGGAGAAACCTTCATTACGTCCACTATTTATAAGTCTTATTTGATTCAAATCGGTGCCCTCACATTACCTGTTGATCTCATCTCTCTGAAAATACTTGCATTTGATGTGATTTTAGGGATTGATTGGTTCACCACTCACCATGCTAAAATTGATTATTTTCGTAAGGTTGTTAGCTTTCATATTCCTAACCAACCTATTATGTGCATTCAAGTAACCAAACCACTAAAGTAAATCACTGTCATATCAAGCCATAAAGCTATTCGTTTATTGAAAAATGGATGTCATGCTTTCTTAGCCCATGTTACGGATTTAAACAAAAATACGTCAGATTTGAATGATATTTCTATTGTTAATAAATTTCCTGACGTATTCCCTGAAGAACTTCCTGGCCTACCTCTAGAGCTTGAAATCGAATTCTGTATCGACCTTGAACCCGATACAAAACCCATTTCCAAAACCCCATATCGAATAGCTCCTATTGAACTTCAGGAGTTAAAAACCCAACTACAGGAATTGTTAGACATCGATTTCATTCATCCTAGTACGTCTCCTTGGGGTGCTCCTGTTCTATTCGTAAAGAAGAAAGATGGAAGTATGCGACTTTGTATTGATTATCGGGAGTTGAATCATGTCACCATTAAAAATAGGTACCCGTTGCCTCGCATTGATAACATGTTTGACCAGTTGCAAAGTGCCAAATTCTTTTCAAAGGTCGATCTTTTTTCTGGATATCATCGGTTAAAGATTAAAATTGATAACATTCCAAAGACTGCTTTCTGAACTCGGTACGAGCATTACGAATTCTTAGTCATGTCTTTTGGATTGACTAATGCTCATGCTGCCTTTATGGATATGATGAATCGAGTATTCAAGGAATATTTGGATCATTTTGTGGTCGTCTTTATTGATGACATCCTCATATACTCCAAAAGTTGTGAAGATTATGAGCAACACTTGAGGCTGATACTCCAAAAACTTCGTGAAAACAAGATTTATGCCAAGTTGAAGAAATGCGAGTTCTGGCTTGAGGAAGTAGCATTCCATGGACACCTGATATCAAATCATGAAATATTTGTTGACCCAGCGAAGATTGAAGCAATACAAAGTTGGAAGCATCCTAAGTCAGTGACCGAAGTGCGTAGCTTTCTGGGCTTAGCTGGTTATTATCAGAGATTCGTGGAAGGGTTTTCTCAAATCGCCACTCCGTTAACTTAGCTGACTCGAAAAGATACAAAATTCGGTTGAAGCAAGGAATATGAGAAGAGTTTTCAAGAACTCAAGAGGAGACTCATTTCAGCACCTGTTCTGACAATACCATCTGGTTCGGAGGGATTTGTCATCTACAATGATGCTTCAGGCAGAGGGTTAGGATGTGTTCTCTTGCAACATGGGAAAGTCATAACCTATGCCTCACGATAACTCAAAGAATATGAGAGGAATTATCCTACTCATGACTTAAAATCTGAAGATATTACTTGTATGGGGAGAAAGTTGAAATCTATACGGATCATAAAAGCCTCAAATATTTCTTCACCCAAAAGGAACTCAACATGCGGCAATGACGTTGGCTCGAGCTGTTGAAAGATTACGATCATACTATTCAATACCATCCTCGAAAAGTGAACGTGGTAGCTGACGCATTGAGTAGAAGATCATATGCGGGTACGAGTGCGATATTGTCAACGCAAAGGCCCATTTTGTATGACTTGAAAAGGATAAAGATAGAGTTAAAGACTCTAGGGACCCACGTGATGATGGCAAATATACGAGTAGAACCGACTTTAATAGATAAAGTTAAACCTGCTCAAGCTACAGACCTTGACCTGATGCGTATGAGGAAGAAAGTACAAGAAGGTGCTATTCCGGAAGCAAGAATCGATGAAGAGGGAATACTTCGAGTTAACTCTAGACTTTATGTTCCTAACGACTCTGACTTGAAGTATAAAATCATGATGGAGGCGCACAACACACCGTTTGCAATCCATCCTGGAAATACCAAAATGTATCGTGATCTTCGACAAACATTTTCATGGAGCAATATGAAGTGAGAGATCGCGGAGTTTATCTCAAGGTGTTTAGCTTGTCAACATGTCAAGGCAGAGCATCAAGTGCCAAAAGTTCCATTGCAACCACTTGAATTTCCAGAATAGAAGTGGGAGCACATTACCATGGATTTCGTTACAGGTCTTCCCAAGGTTTCTCAAGGCATAGATGCAATTTGGGTCATTGTGTATAGAATGACCAAGTCTGCTCATTTTGTATCTATACGAGAAACTTTTTCACTTGAATGTCTTGCTCCTATATACATAAATGAGATTGTAAGACTACATGGTATGCCAGTATCCATAGTTTCTGATCGAGACCCAAGATTCACTTCACGATTTTGGGTTAGTTTGTAAAAAGCTATGGGCAAGAATTTACGATTCAGTTCGGCATATCATCCTCAGACGGACGGACAGTCGGAGAGGACTATTCAAACACTTGAGGATCTATTAAGACTCTGTGTTCTTGACTTCAAAGGAATTTGAGACAAGTTCTTGCCATTAGTGGAATTCTCCTACAACAACAGTTATCAAGCAAGTATAGGCTTGGCTCCATTCGAGGCGTTGTACGGACGCAAGTGTCGTTCTCCAGTATGCTGGGATGAGGTGGGTGAAGCAACATTGTTGGGACGTAAATTGGTACGCATGACAACGGAAAAGATTCAAATGATCCGGCAACGTATAAAAATCTCACAAGATCGACAAAAGAGTTATGTTGATCTTCATCGAAGGGACTTAGAATTCAATGTTGGAGATCATGTGTTGTTACGTGTTGCTCTATGGAAAGGAGTTACAAGATTTAGAAAGAGAGGAAAGCTCAATCCTCGATTCATTGGGCCATTTAAAATCCTCGATCGAGTAAGAACTGTGGCCTATAGACTCGCATTACCACCAAGTATGTCTCGTGTTCATAACGTTTTTCACATATCTATGTTACGTAAATATGTGGAAGACCCAAACCACATTATTGAATTAGAACCAGATGAGATAGCAAAAGATTTAACGTATAAAGAGGTACCTATTAAAATCTTGTATAAGAAGGAACATATTCTACGCCCCAGGGTTATACCTCAAGTTAAAGTTTTGTGGAGAAACCACGATGTTGATGAAATGACTTGGGAGTTAGAATCTGAAATAAAATTAAGGTATCCTCACCTCTTCGTCATACCAGGTACGCACACCAATTTCGAAAACAAAATTTCATAAGAAGGAGATGTTGTAAGACCCTAACTTTTATGAATAAAGATAAATTCTTCTAAAAATATATTTTTGAATATTATGGTGTGGATTTGATATAATGTTATAGTTGTGGATAATATTTATAAATTTTACAAAGTAAGCAAGTTGTTATAAAATATTTGATTGGTCGGGAAATATTCGTTTTAACAGGGAATATTCGTACGACGGCACAATCATTGGTGGACCCCACAACGGAATTACTGTCGGAGTTAAAAAACGACAGAAATATCTTTTTATAAAAATAACGGCGAAAGTTTTATCGTTAACTGTTGAAATACCCGGTGATAAAAGTACAGTAATACGCGTGATTGCATAGTAGCACACGGTATTGATTATTGATGCTTACGTGAGAAGTCACTCAGTTTATTTCAATTATTGCCACAGTATTTACAGCATAGTATCTCACGTTATTGATTCAATTATTGTCACAATATTTTATATTATTAAATCAATAATTGAGATGACAAAGTTATTCATATTATTATTTGCGTTAGTTAAGATGTCTACAAAGTTCTGTCGAGGTTGGTCACCTAATTGCGTACCAATAGGACGAAATCCTTATCAGAAAGCCCTCTCATTCCTAGAAATGATCTGGTTGTTAATATTCTGAGTTATAATATTAATGATGAATGTTATTAAAAATGTGTTTTGAGAAGCCAAGTGATTTGAGATAAATTAAAATTGTGTTTTGAGAAGCCAAGTGATTTGAGATAAATAGAGGAGAATTTTATGAAGTATTTGTTGTAAGTTTGGCTTATTATTTGGACCCCCACTTATCCATTTTTCAAAATTATCGGTAGAAAGTTATCTCAATTTTGTTTATATATATATATATATATATATATATATATATATATATATATATATATATATATATTATAACAAGTTTTGTTTTTTTATGAAAAATAGAATATATTATATTTTATTATGCATAGAATTTGCATAGTGTCTGCATAGTATTTGCATAGTAAAATAAGAAATTCGTCAAAAATTCGTGATTTTGACATTGTGCAGTCCGTGATTTTTCTTTTACTGTGCATCCAAATAGTATCCTACCATTCTCCTATAAATAGGATGCTTAGTTTAGAATTAAAAATCACACCAAAATCAGAGAATTCTTCTTCTATAATATTGAGCGTATTTCTTTAGAGTTTAAGGAATTTTGAGTATAGAAAATAATTCAAGTTTTCTTCAAAAATATCTCCGCCCTACCAGTCAGAAATACTCTCCTTTTAAGGAAAGGGATATTATTTTTGTTCAAGTAAAAAATAATATTTTCTTCCATACTCTGTAGTATGTAAGTAATATTATTTCATTTCAGATTCCGAATTCTACGATCATTTTGTTAAGTATTGCTTCTATACTCCTTAAAATTAGTAGAATATCCTTGAAATTTGAGCTTCATCTAGTATCTTTTCACAAAAATATTATTCTCAACATTCTTGATAATTTTTAACCTTTTCATGTCGGGATACTATTCACAGGGTATTATTCCCGAAGTACTATTAATGGGGTACTATTCACTCATGTACTATTTACCGGGGGTACTATTCATGTCAAAAAATTGATTTCTGTTATGTCCAAATTATTTTTGATACAATATTATTCTTGAATTTAACTCCACAAAGCAGTATCATGTTGACAATCATTGAATTCTGGATAAATTGAATTATAAATCTTTAAAATTTATCCTTGCTCTCATTTAATTGAATTCTTATATCATTGTCATCATCTCATGCTTATATTGTGATAAAAGTCATCTTTGGACCGTAGTGCATAGATGGACTATTGATTGGTATGATTACAACCAGGGATTATTCGGTATAATCATAACATGTAATGTTACAAACGATGTGGTAAAAGTCCTCATTGGCCCGTAGTGCATTGATGGACAGTTGCTGAAAAGATCATGGCCATTGGTGATAACACAAATATCATTGGCCCGTAGTGCATGGATAGTTCGTGGATGTGATACTAATGAATATCATTGGCCCTTAGTGTATGGATAATTCAGTGATGTGGATTATTTATTGAGCTGAGTCTCAGCGATAAAATTGATTATAAACTTTTTAAATCATAGAATATAGTAGATATCATGCTCCACTTGACTCTTCTAATGGATTGCTTGTTCCGCTGCAGTTAAACTTGTTGTTTATTGTATTCTATCAGTTTAACACTGTTGATGGTTAATGATAATTTATTCTGCATTATCTTAGTCATAATATTTCTTACTAGGTTAGTTGAGCTCACCCTTTTACTTTCATTGTTCTCTTCAGGAAATGAGAACGTAGTCGGGACAAGTCGGGAAATCAAGTGATGGTCCAGGATGGTGGCTATAGTAGTCCTCACTGTTCTATGAAATAGTGTGATAATAAATGTATTGAGGACTCCATTTGAGTTTGGATATTGTCTATGAGACAATATTCATGTAAAAACTCTCAGCTACGCTTTTGTCGTATTGTATAATGAAGTTTGTATTTAAATTTTGTACCATGTATTTGGCGACTCAAAATGGGTGATGTATACCTACTTTGGGAGCGTCACATATAAGACCAACAAAACCCCTAAAATCACCCATCTCAAAGAAGATCCAGACACCGGTGATATTCAGAAGAAAGTTTTACAAATGGAAGAGACCATTCAGTCCATCAAAGGGATTGGAGTACACGGGAGTGTTTAATATTCAGACCTTTGTATCTTCCCCGAGGTTCATTATCCAGAAAAATTCAAGACTCCCGATTTTGAGAAATATGATGGATTGGGAGATCCTTACACTCACTTGAAGGTATTCATTGGAGAGCTCGGATCTTATGCCGAGGATAAAAAGCTCAGAATGCAGCTATTTCAGAAAAGTCTAACTGGAGAAGCCAGAGCATGGTACACCAGATTAGACAACTCCAAGATTCATAACTGGGAGGAGTTAGCCCATGCTTTCCTCAGTCAATACATCTTTCAAACTCAAATGGCTCCAGACTAGTATCAAATTACCAAGGTCAAGAAACAAATTAATGAGTCATTCAGAGAGTATGGCCAAAGATAAAGGCGTCTGGCTGCTCAAGTTATCCCGTCTATGACTGAGTCTGAAATGGTGATGACATTCAAGAAGCTCCCTTTTATGAGAGGGTCTTAGATGGCATAGGCAAGCCATTCTTAGAAATGATCAAATAAGGATAAATGGCTGAAATGGGATTGAAATCAGGGAAGATTCAAGACCTTGCCGCGCTAAAAGCTGTAGCTGAGCACATCCAGTCTGGAAGTTATGGGAACATCCCCTGGAGGGTCCATAAGAAGAAAGAAGAGGATGTTTCCTTGATACTACAAGGATAAAAAGGCAATCAAAACATGCCTATTCATAAGAGAAATTATTCCCCTTTCCAAGAACAGTCTTCAAACCCCCCATTACCAAAAAGGGGAGAAGTCAGACGTACCCGAGTGTTCACACCCTTCGGGAATTCACTTGAAAACATTCTCAAACTTCTGACATCTCAGAAGAAAATTACTTATCTTCTTCCACCAGCCAACCCCAGTGGAAAAGGTTTTAATGCAAACAAGACATGTGCTTACCATGCTGGAGCTCCAGGCCATGACACGTAGGAGTGTTGGACTCTTAAGCATAAAATCCATTTTTTAATTGACAATGGTAAGATTGTGGTAACCTAACCCGACTAACCTCACATTCATGACAACCCTCTTCCTCAACACAAGGAAGAGGAGGTAAACATGATTAACTGGAGCACTAGACAGAGCTCCAACTATATGGGTGGTTCATCCCAAATCAACAAGGATAATTCTGACAAATGGGATTATTCACAATTCCAGTTCATAATGGAACGGAAATAAAGGCTCTTGGTGAACAAGTCAATCAATTAGCAGAACTGATAGTTCATCAGCACCAAGTCACACATTAATTATTCATTCAAGAGCATGCTAACCTCCTTCTTCTTATTACAAACCCTCCATCCCGTATTCTAGAAGGTGAAACATTAGATGAAAAGCTTGCTAGAAAAGTAAAAGATCAAGTCCGTCAGGATTTCGCCAATAAAAGGGAATTCACCTATTTAGGCCAACCGATGGAAGAGATATTACAAATGCTAATTAATGAGGGAAAAATCATAGCATTGCTACCTTCAGTCAACCTACGCTCAAAGAGGATTGATGCTAATGGAGTATGTCAATACCACTCCCACTCTCGTGGTCACAGCACTGAAGAATGATGGGCATTCCGCCATCTTATTCAAAACATGATTGAAAGTGGTGACTTACAGATGGCGGATAATAACGCTGTATCATCTACTAGTGGGGACACATTTCCTATAAGATGGAAGGAAGTCATAGCAGTTATATCCATTGAGGGAGACTTGGCTGCCACACAACTTACAATTCAACCTATTAAGCTCAAAGGTGTTATAAATCCTTTGAAAATGGCTGCACCAAAGCCAATCATATTGCCTTTCAGGTCACAGTATCCTGTTGTCAGCCTATAAAAAGTGTCATGGAATTATGGAGAGGCTGAAGGAACCACATCAAATACAATTGTTGTTGTCTCGAAAGAAAATCCATTGTATCTTCCTCAACGGGTGATGAAGTCTATCATCAAACCTAAAAGGAAATTACCCATAGAGAAGATTGAAGAATTCATCCATACTATGGGACACAATGAAGCCAAGATGGTTTTAAGCTTGAAAGAAGATCCACAACAGATTTTTATTCTGGACTTGGTTTTCCCCTCAGAGGATCACCGGAAGGTCTTACTGAGAGTCTTAGAAGAAGCCCACTTGCCAAAAACAGTGGATGTTGAAAAATTCCATCATCTGGTTGATCATATCTTCAACAGTAATGTGATATCCTTTATCGATGATGACATACCTCCCGAAGGGACGGGTCATTGCAAATCGTTGCACATAGCAGTTATGTCCTTTAGATATGTGGTGGGAAGAGTTCTGATAGATGGAGAATCATCCTTAAACATCTGCCCCTACTCCACCTTGGAGAAAATGTATATCAATCTCAACAGGATTCGAAGCAGCCATACAATTATCAAAGAGTTTAACAGATCCCGACGAAATGTTGTCGGAGAGATTGAACTACCTGTGGAGATTGGTCCACATACATTTTGCGTATCCTTTCATGTGCTCAAGATAGCTACAGGACACAATCTACTTTTGGGAAGACCGTGGATTCATATGGCTGGAGCCGTCCCGTTCACTCTCCATCAGCAGCTCAAATACATCATTAACAGTAGCCTAGTCACTGTTAATGCTGAGCCAGAATGTCCTGTACAAAGTGACATACCACTCATCGGTTTCAATGTAGAAGTTGAGCCTATCAGCTTCCAGGCCCTGGAGGTGAGCAACACTCATTATCAACCCATTGGGGCACCACCTCTGATACCCAGAGTTTCTGCCGAGGTAATGTTGGTAAGTCAAGAGATGATATCCTTGGGTTTTCAACCTGGACAAGGGTTAGGAAAGGATCATCAGGTAATCAAATGCCCAATTCAAGTTCCCAATCAAACAGGGACAGCCGAACTAGGCTATTCTCCTGGGACCAGTCATAGGAACCCTCACAAGCACAAACAGGTTCCTTCATCTTCAAGGTGATTGCCTAAACCTACAAAGGTTGAGCCTCTATAGCCTTCATTAAAGGTTCCTGCCCATGTGGTAGCTATGCTGTTTCCAAAGCTGATACAGGTCAAAGGAAAGAAAGTCCTGATTCCAGACCCTGAAGTGGAGGAAAAGGATCGGAGACGTAAACAAGACATTGCAAGGCGGTTATCAAACAAGCGCGTCCTGGTTCCTACAGAGGGTATGAATAGAGACATCCTAGATGATGATTATCCAGACATCATGGTCATCATTCAAGAAAAGGAGGACGACAACATCCTCTTTATCACTGCTGTCCACCAGGACTTCACCCTAGGCAATTGGAGCAGCACTCCTTACATTTGCCGACAAGGGTAAAAAGAGCAGAAACTCCCTCTGCCCTGTAGATAACAATAACTGCTTACTTTTGTTGTATAGTATTAGCAGTTGTTTTTGTCATTTCATGCTAACACTTTGTATAATTAAACAGTTTCATATATTAAGTGAAAGCATTTTGTTTCAGGACTCTAAAGTTAGATGTGCCTAAACTTGTTGATGAGGTGCCTATTCTTCACAAGGACTGTAACTTTGATGTAAAGTTGGACTCAGACTTGATGGAGATTGAACAAGAGGACTATGAGATACCTCAGGAGATCAAAGAATGGGTCGAAGACAAACCCAAGCCAAATCTTGATCAAACCACCTCTTTTAACTTGGGAACCTCAGAAAACCCCAAACAAATTTAGATTGGTACGCACCTTACTCCAAACCAAAGGAATGACATGGTTACTCTATTGACCCAATTCCAAGATGTGTTTGCATGGTCTCATGAAGACATGGTCGGTTTGTCCACTGATATTGTCATTCATCGCCTCCCTATCAAAGAGGGATTCAAGTCAGTCAGGCAGAAACTTAGGCGATTAAAACCTGAGTGGAGTTTAAATGTTAAAGAAGAAATTGTGAAACAATTTCAAGCTGGCATCATCATGCTGTCAACATACCTTGAGTGGCTATCCAACATAGTCCCCGTGCCTAAACCTGGAGGGAAGGTGAGAGTTTGCGTGGACTATAGGGATCTGAACAAAGCTTGTCTCAAAGATAGCTTTCCCGTGCCATTCATCCACATACTCATTGATAATACAACTCAGTATGACATGTACTCTTTTGCTTATTGCTTTGCGGGGTGCCATCAAATCATGGTTGCTAAAGAGGATCGTGAGAAAATTGCATTCATCACTCCTTGGGGAACCTTTTGCTATAGACGGTTGTCATTCGGCCTCATCAATGCCGGAGCTACCTATCAGCGAGACATGATGGCTCTTTTCCATGATCTAATGCACAAAGAGATAGAAGTCTATGTGGATGACATCATTGTCAAATCCCGAAGGGAGGAAGACCACCTAGATCATCTGAAAAAGCTCTTCAACAGGTTGCGTAAGTACAACATGAAGTTGAACCCGGCCAACTGCTCCTTTAGTGTTAAATTAGGTAAGTTGCTAGGATTCCTAGTCAGCCACAAAGGAACTGAGCTGGATACTATAAAAATCTAGGCCATCACGTTAATTCCTGTACCTCAGATAGAGAAGAAAATACGGGGAGTTTTAGGAAGAATTAACTTCATCAGCCGATTCATCTCCCAACTCACAGCAACCTGTGAGCCTATCTTCAAGGTTTCAAGGAAGAACTCCTCCATGAAATGGAATGATGAGTGTTAGAAAGCCATCCTTACAATCAAAGAGTAGCTAATCAATGCTCCTATTTTGGTACATCCCAGGGATGGTGTTCCCCTGTTTATGTACCTGTCAATCAATGACAATGCCATGGGCTGCATGCTGGGACAGAAAGATGATAGAGGCCAAGAACGAGCTATCTATTACCTTAGCAAAAGATTCAGCAGCAGTGAACACAAGTACACTCTGATTTAGAAAACTTGTTATGCTTTAGCATGGGCTTCCATGTGATTACAACATTATCTCTATGGTCACACAACCCATCTCATATCCCACGTGGCGTTTTTAGCAAACCCATGTTAAATGTTGATCCTACAATAATTTAATATTATTTACGTGACGCAAAAGTCTATTAAAGGTCAAGGAATTGCGGATTAACTAGCCGCTGCAACTTTAGAGGATTTCAAACCCTTGGAAACATACTTCCCCGATGAAGGGGTAATGACAGTTCAGCAACACCGTCAGGACGATACACACCAACTATGGAAGATGTATTTTGATGGAGCTGTAAACATGGAAGGTTCTGGAGCTGAAGTAGTTCTAGTATCCATTCTGGGGGAGCAGTATCCCTTCGCCGTCAAATTGCAGTTTGCCAGTACCAACAACATAGCTAAGTATGAAGGCTGTATCATGGGGTTGAAACTAGCCCAATCCATGAGAATCAGATGATTAACTGTCTTTGGAGATTCCAAATTGGTAATCAGACAAACCACCGGAATCTAGGACACCGAAGAGCTACATTTGCTGCCTTACCATCGATAGGTTATACAGATGGCTTCGGAGTTTGAAGAAATATCCTTCCTCCACATTCCTCAGAATAAGAATGACTTTACGGATGCACTAGCAACCTTGGCCTCCTTGATCAATATACGTGACAAGGAAAACACGCCAAATATCACATTTGCCCTGCAAAAGGCTCCAGCCTATGGGAATTACATTGGAGAAGTATCGAATGAAATGCCTCTCATCCAACACCCTTGGTATCAACATATCAAGGAGTATCTACGAGACGGATCTACACCCGCTGAGGCGAGTCAAGCTGAAAGAAAGCGGATCCATCGAATGCCTATGAAATTCTACCTGAGCGGAGATGCACTCTACAAAAGAGATGCAGGACAAGGTCTTCTCAGATGCCTAGACAAAGATTAAGCTCAGAGGCTCATGGATGAAATCCATGGTGGAGTATGTGGCCCACACATGAATGGCCCTCTACTTTTTAAGAAAATCCTAAGAACATGGCACTACTGGCTCTCTCTCAAGGTTGTATGTGATGATCACGTCAAGAGATGCTACCAATGCCAAATTCATGGGAATGCTATCCACGCCTCTCCAAGGGAGCTCCAGAATATGATTTTGTCTTGGCCCTTCTCAAAGTGGGGAATGGGCATGATCGGGCCCATCGAGCCCAAAGCCAATAATGGTCATCGATTTATCTTCACCATGATATACTACTTCATCAAGTGGGTAGAATCAGCCTCTTCCCCCAGGGTTACTAAAGAAGTTATCATTAGTTTCATCAGAAACAACGTCATTTGTCGATATGGATAACCAGAGGTGATTGTGTCAGACAATGCAAAAAACCTCAACAATCAAATAATGGAAGAGTTATGCAGTAAATTCCACATCAAACATCTTAACTCCGTCATCTACCATCCAAAGATGAATGGTGTTGTTGAAGCGGCTAATAAGAATATCAAAAAGATCATACAAAAGATGTCCGCCAATCACAAAGGATGGCCTGACTTATTGCCTCTGACTCTATTAGCCTATAGAACGTCAATGCACACTTCCACTGGGGCAACCCCCTACTCATTAACCTATGGGATGGAAGCAGTGCTCCCTATAGAAGTGGAAATGGAATCCCTCAGAGTGTTGATAAACGCTCAGCAAGATGAAGACCAATGGTTAAAAGATAGGTACCACCAATTATCTCTAATAGATGAAAGGCAGGCCACATATATCTTCCATGGTTAGTTATATCAACAAAGAGTCACCAGATCCTACAACAAGAAAGTCCGGCTACGGCAGTTTAAATAACATGACTTGGTCTTAAAGAAAATTCTGGACAACCAAGATCAATCCAAAGGAAAATTCGCCCCAAACTGGGAAGGCCCGTTTGTTGTCAAGGAAATATTGACAGGAGGTACCCTCAGGTTACAAGAAATGGATAGCGATGAATTTTCACAGTTCATCAACTCGGACACTATGAAACGTACTATGTCTGAAGTTACCAGCAAACCAGCATCCTGGGTTTAGATCACCAGATCCCCAGTCAGTTCAGGTTTTCAAACCTTTTCGCTACATATAACTGTTCTTCACATTCGTTTGCCCCATCAGGGACAAATACACCTTCCAACCAGCAGCCTAGTTTCGGATCATCAGATCCTTCACTCAATTCAGGTTTTCAAAACCTTTCACTTTCAGTTTTATCCCACTAGGGATTAAACTTTTCACACTTTCAGTGTGTCCCACTAGGGATCAAACTTTTCATCTGCAGTCTGTCCTGTACACGAGGTGAACTACGCAGACCTGATCTCCGCAATACAAGGGAGTACGTAGGCAGCCATTTTTATGGTCCGGTCTCACCACAGAAAAAACAAAAACATCTCTACACCCTTTTCATCACATATAACTTTGAACCTCTACGCCAGGTTCGAACTACGCAGACCTGATCTCCCCTCTTTAATGGGAGTACGTAGCCAGCCATTCAAGGCTCAGTTTTACCCCCTGCCAAATCACAAAAACTTATCAATGGTACTGGGATCATCCTTCAAACCTTCAAACCACACTTCATCGGCTTAGACCAAAGGGATGGAATTACCTGGTCTCCCCACACAAATGGGAGAATGGGCAACCATCTAAGTTGCAGTTGAATCCTCAAAGAGAAACACCAATCCATAAGAGATGGAACTACCTGGGCTCCCCAATACAAAGGAGTACCGGTGACCATCTGTGGGGCGGTCAACCTTAGAGAGGAAAGTCACACTCCTCTCCATAACCACATATAGAAACCAGTACCAAGACACCAAAGGGTAGGGAATGTACACATATCAATGATCCATTTTGAAAGATCCTGAGACATCTCAATGTCCATCTATCAAGGGAGAGTTCAGAATACATTAAGATCACAAGCCCTAGAGAAACAGGTAAATATTAAGCAAGTAACAAGGCATAACTAAAAGGGAATTGAATCAAAATATATTTCCCTGCCATATATAATACTGTTTGATATAAAATCTGTATTATACATGACAAAAATGGCTAAGCTAGTCTGTACAAAAAAATCCAAGCCTATCTACAAATCAGTGTATATACGCGCTATCAAATCGAACATGGCATCCCTCTCAGAAGAAGGGGGTAACTCTGTGAGCTCTTACCCTATGGTATCAACGCGAGCCAAGAGATTCACAGCCATCTGCATGGTGACACTATGGTCATCAATGAACGTGTTCATCTCAGCAATGATATCAGAAGTATGGGACCTCAATGAATTACTATCTATAATAGCTGCATCTCAGGCAGATATAGCGCCATCCTGCTCAGTAACAACTGCATCTCTAGATGATCTAGCCTCATCCCGCTCAGCAACAGCGATGTCTCTACAAGCTAAAGCATCATCTCTTTCTACTAGAATGACATCTCTCCCAGCAAGAGCGGTCAACATCAAGGCCCTAGCCTGATCCCTCTCATATGTCATCAGATGTAGACTCTGCTCTAAATACTCTACGAAATACGGGGTCACAGTAGCAGTAATACTGGGAGAATCAATAAGAGCAACTGTCAACCTAGCAAATCTCTTATCCTCAGTGGGAGAATCAGCATCGTCCATGGGCTCCCCACCGTCAGAATCAACACCCGACATTGTGGATACAATCCCGGCCGATGTAATCTTTGCCTCTATCCATACAGAATACTCTGTAGAATGATCCGGATGGCTAATAGTGAAATTAGCCCTCTCATAATGGGCTCAACAAGCATAAACCCTGGACATATCCTCTGCTGAAAAATGTCGAGAAGATAAACGCTGACCCAATTCCCCCTCAAAAGGATGAACATCCCAAAACTGGTCAAACTGTGCCATCACAGCTAGTGTGTGATAAGTGGTCATGCCCCTTAAATCAGCTAGAGGCAGATAATCCATGCCGGTGCATGAGTAATGAAGTTGTAGGGAGAACTAAGCCTTTAACACAGTAAAATGTCAAATGGATCCTCGATCCCTGCAAGGAACACCGACTAGGAAGCAACATATGTACACTCCGTTGGCTGAAATGAGTAAGAGATGGCTATCTCAAAGGGAAAAGCAATACCCATGGCGTCAAAAGGTGCCAATCGGTCTCAAGTGTGACATGAACCACACATACAGTAAGACCAAGCTACCTATAAATACCCCTGTAGAATGGGTGTGGCAATACGTGACTGACCTCAATGTCTCTGCCACAATCATTGGTACAATGGTATGTCCCTCCCTGAGAGCCCGCACTGCCATGATTACACCAATGTCTAGATGATCCATGTATAGTGGCATATACAGCTAGGCCACTACACACATCATGAGTATATCTACTCTGGCAACACGCCACTCATCCTCCGACGTGGTGAAATCCTCGGAGTGTTGTGCATAACTGTTCAATGAGCCAAATCTGTCTATCAAAAAATGCAGGGACACGACATGCAGGGACACGACATGCCCGGATGTGATATTATCATGGGCTACTCTACGCCTCAAGCTAGTGAGAGTCATAAACTGTCAGCTCATATCACCGATAGCCATCTGAGCGCAAGGCCTGTCCAGTGGCAAGGCTGTCAAATGCTCATACTCCTCTAAGGTGGGAGTCAACTCCTAGGTCTCAAACAAGAACACCTGCCTCTCCGGTACCCAGAGCTCCAGCATGCCCTCTACAAAATCCACAGGAACCTGGAACATCAGGAGGGTTATAGAGTGCCTCAACAGCTGATCTACAGTCACCTGATCTGGAGGTGACAAACTATCATACCATGATCTCAAATATGAGGCTACCAATACTGGCGGGGTATGATCAATGCGGCTAATTGTTGAGGAAGACGTCTGTGTGGGACGTATCATAAGACCATCCAGGGGTCAATGCTGAACATCTCTGGACATACATATGCATAATATAATACATGCATGATAAATAATAGATGGCAATATGATGTAAGGAATGGAAAATAGTATATATACATTCCTAAGTGCATCATCATCAAATACATCATCTCTGTGTACAGTTGGAAAATACAGGGAAATGGGGCACAGCTGCCCAACAATTAACAGAGGCCTATCAAAAGATATAACGAGAATGGGGCACAACCACCCAGTATCTAACAGAGGCTTATCAAAAGATATATCGAGAAATACATTAGAAGAAGTCAATGGTGTTGATTTCTACATCATCTATGCTATCCATCTGATGTAACTCCTCCTAAGTCACTGAATCTCCGCCAAGAGGAATATCAGGTAGATACAATGGAGGATCTGTACCGGCAAAACCATACGAGCCACCTGAAGGGCCAGCCTCTAAGCTAGAAAGATCAAAAGTATCCGCCTCGGAAGGATCTCTGTCCAAATGCCGGATGAAAAAATTTATCTCGTCCAACTGCCGGGTCCAGCTATCAATCTGCGTTAAATGAGTAAGATCTCGAACGCAGGCCATCCAATCCGTCATCATCATAGATCCAGGAACCATATCCCCCATGAACTGAGTGGCGCGGGTCTGGACTCCGATGGTACGAGGGGACCACCAGCGGTATAATACCTCCTGAGTGAATGGACCCTCTGACAAAGTAAAGTCGTCAACTCCCATCAATGGAATATCACTGACAGGCGACTACGACACAGGCCAATAACGCCTGGTAAGAGGATAGGTCGGTACACAGATCTCTCCTGTGGTGCTCCTGATAGCACACTCTCCTAAATAGAGCTCCCATCCTCCATTTGTGAAGAGAGGAATGCTACAAGTGGATATCATATGCTCGACACCAGTCGGGAACCCATTCTCAAAGCCAACTATCAAATGGTCCCCAGAATAGGGAACCCATGTAATGACGTCGGCTATCAATAACTCCAACTGTAGGCGACAATGGGTGAAACCCTCAGCTACTGGAACCTTTGCCAACGTGGAGTGATGCCATCGTCGTCCCCGTGGGCAGGTGTCTAAGCCTAACATGCTAATGGAACGCAGACATGGGAGCCTCTCATAGACCCAAAACTACCAATACAAGAGCAAACATCTGCGGTCGATCAACACTTTTAACCTGTACATGGGTAATTAAAAGAGAAATACTCACCAGCAAAAATGGGTAAAATCCTATCCAATCCTCTGTCAAGCCCTGCGAACGCATACGCATTCCCCTGAGAAAATTGGCAAATGTATAGGAGCCCCAATCATACTCTCCAATACGGTCCACCTCACGTGTGGCGCTGACCAAAGCGAACGATCTCGTGGAAGAGTTATCAGCTATTAAACAAGCCCGAAGGATGACCAGGAACAATCGTCGAAGAATGTGATCCCTGAATCTCACATCATCGGGCATGAGGTCACTCAACGCCCCACTCATAGAATCTACACTCAAAGGACCAGTGCGGACTGTCCTGCCTTTAAGCGCCTCAGTCGGGACTCCTAGCAAGGATCTGACGACAGTCGGGGTAATGTTCGTCGCACAAGGCTCTAGCACCCGTCCAAACTCCATACCGGTGATAAACCGCCAATCCATTGGCGTCATCATCACCTCGCAGTCCAATAAATGGAGAGACTGAGTCTGGTGAAACCATCGCTCAGACAACGTCCTGAGATAACCCCAGGGACAATGGTGGGGGGGGATGGAAAAGAACGTCTCAAAGCCCCAACCATACACAATCTCTCGATACTCTGGATGAAGAGTTTGGTATAGAGAGTGTATGATGAACCAGTTCCCTCGAGGTTGCGTAAAGCCTGGAAGCTACATCACAAAAGCAAATCAACATCAGAACCTTTGCTCCTCATCAATAGGAAAAAGGAAGATCAAACCCAGCTTTTACCTCTTTCGCATGCAAGTAGACCGAGGGGTGGCGACTCAAATCACCCAGAAGCTCTAGAATCATCACATTAATGCTTGGAAGATCCCTACGGGGAGTATGAGCAGTAGGAGCGGAAGCCGCAACCGGTACATCCTCCTCATCGTCCTCAACATTTAGTATCTCAACCCGGATAAGACGAGTCACTGCCTCCACCAAATGATGAGGTTGTCAAACTACGAGGCTGAGGCACATCAGAAGCCCTCCTCCTCACACCTGAAGTAGTCTTACGGGAACTACTCGGCTGATCCGGGTCGATATATATGGACACAAGTCTCTAAATCACCTCAGAAAGGGTGTGGTAAATTATAACCTGGAGCTTTTCAAATGCATTTTATGACTATATGCATGCATGCATTACTTTAACATATGCCTACAGTAGAGTTAAAAATGCATGTCTACTCAATGCCTAGGCTCATGGAAAATTTTCCATAGACTCCTTTGTAAAAAGGACTATTCACATCCACGTAGGCATGACTAGGTGGCCATTCAGTAGCACACCAACCCATAATTATAAACATCCTATATACATAAAAATGTCAAAGTCATAATCTGTAAGGGTAGCCTAATTACCAGGATTACTTTGCTTTACAACCTTTGCTCATTTGTCATCAAATAGGATAAGAAATAGCAGAAAAAGGTGCCAATTTGACTATCTCAAAAGTCAAATTTTTTCACATCATTATATTCAGCATGGTTAAATACTAACATTTACTATGTTGGATATTTTTTATCAAGTCATATGAGCATGCATATTCACTACTATGTGTTTAGAAGCATTTCATGTGATAACTCATTTTCCAACGGATAAAAACTGAAAAAGAAGACATGCATACGTTACCAGGATAGTGCAGAACACTTGTACGGTGATGGATTTTGCAAAAAGCAGCCCAAACTCAGCAGATCTAAAGAAGAACTCTCGAATTCTCTTTGTGGCGCAACTTAAAAATGACTTGTGAATGAAAAATGGCCTACAAGTACACCCACGGATGGCCGCAGGTGTATCTGCGGCTACCGCTGGTGTACCTACGGCTATCCTAGGTAGGTCCCACCCCTTCGGCTCGGTCCAATTTGAGTTGTAAAAGAGGTCTCACAAATTGAAAAAGTTAAATCAGGAAAAAAGACGCTACGCGATTAAGCGGAAAAGCCTGAAATCCTGATTTTCAAAGACCAAACTGCGGGTCTACATATCACTCATTGGTATTCACCCATACATAGGGTTCACAATACCGATGATCACAGCTATTGCAAACTACACTCGGTAATACCTCACAAAGGTCCAATGACATCAACTTAGGGTTGTGATTCCAATTACGACCTCTCCCTAGCAGAAACTTCATATCTCAACCGTTGAAGTACATTTCAACGAAGGTCAAGCAACCTTGACGTTTTTCAATAATTGGCAAGTAAATCCAGTGAAGCGTTGGAAGTAATCTGATGATTTCAGCCGTTGAAGCACATTTTAATGAAGGTTAACGCAACCTTGACTTTTTTCAGTCGTTGGCAAGTAAATCTAGTTAAACATCAGAAGTAATCTGATGATTTCAGTCCGTTAAAGCACATTTCAATGAAGGTCAAGCATACCTTGACATTATTCAGCCATTGGAAAGTAAATCCAGCGAAGCGTCGGAAGTGATCCAATGATTTCAGCCGTTGAAGCACATTTTAACGAAGGTCAAGTAGCCTTGACATTATCAGTCATTGGCAATTAAACCCAACAAAGCCTCAGAGATGGTCCGATGAGGGTATCCATTGAAGTTCATTTCAAAAAAGGTCAGGTAGCCTGACAACACAATTGTTGGCAGTAACTCCGACAGAACACTGGAAAGACCTAGCGATACAAACTAGGGAAAACCATCCTCAGCGGGGAGGACCGATGATGAATTGTCTTTATATAGTCATCAGACAAAACACAATCCCCCAGAGTCTCTTGTACATGAGGAGAACATCTGCGGTGGAAAATCTGTACCAAGATTAAGGACTTTTGTGATAACCCCAATGTCAACATCCTGGAGGTTCCTAGGAGCTTTGAGTAGACATCCAAGCAGTTCATCAGGATCATCAGTGATAACTTCAGTCCCCAATAGAAGTCGTGGGAGCAGACAGTCATCACATCCCGTTGGAAAATGGTCCAACAAACCACATTCATCATACATTTTGCATCATGCTGCATTACATTGCATCATGATTATTCTGTCACATTTCAAGTGTCTAATATTCTTATACCTATCCATGCCATTACACTGCATGAATATGATAAAGAGGGGCATCTGTAGACAGTTTAAAATTTTGCAATCCTGTTACTAACCTTGCAAAGGGCAGAATCGTCTTCCAGAGATAACCCTGCAAGTCAAATCAGCTTTAATCCCGGAGACAACCCCAGGATAAATCAGTTTTTTTATCTCAGAGACAACCCCAAGATATTTAGTTCCAATCTCAAAGACAATCGAAGAGATTCAGTTCTAACTTCGGAGACAACCCCGAGGGATGTGGTTGAAGTTCTGGAGATAACCCGAAGAAGTCCGTTTTAAACCCAAAAGTCAGCTTCAACCCTGAGGCACTCAGTTTTCACCCCGAAAATAATCCCTAGAGGTCAAAGCACACCTCAGAGATATACCTGAGGACATTCAGTACCTACATCAGCCCCAATCTCAGAGATAACCC
This sequence comes from Panax notoginseng, assembly GCA_016801055.1. Lineage (NCBI taxonomy): Eukaryota > Viridiplantae > Streptophyta > Magnoliopsida > Apiales > Araliaceae > Panax > Panax notoginseng. The sequence goes on along the minus strand of CM029013.1, from coordinate 225,427,919 downwards.
TGAGCAACGACTACTAAAATCAGCCCATAACTAGAGATAAACCCTGGTGAGGGGCAAAATCATCATTTTGCCATCTCGATCCATATTCACGCCATCTCAGCATCATTTTATACCACATTTCTACACAGAAGTGTCCCACAAGAATCATAGCTCAAATCCCGAGTGACTATACACACAAGACAGTACACCAGATAGAACTTGAAGACTTGAAGATATGGTCATAGACCCATCTTCCTGGCTTTGTACAACCTCTTATCCCATGTCATTGTGTAGCTCTCGACAACAGCATTCCAAAAAGGTATTATACGCCTCAATCGGATGCCCGGATTGAAAGTTATGAAGGTTCGAGCAGACAACGCATTGTATGCGTGCACGTACTTCGAGACGACAGGGCCACGGAGCCCGGGTGTGAAACCCATATTTTATGAATAAAGATTTAATTTTTCGAAATATTTTTTTTAAATATTATGGTGTGAATTTGAGATAATGTTATAGTTGTGGGTGTATTTATAAATTTTGCAAAGTATGCAAGTTGTTGTATTATATACGATTGGTCGGGGAATATTATTTTTGTCAGAAAATATTCGTACGAAAGCACAATTATTGGTGGACCCACAACGGAATTATTTTCGGATTGAGAAAACGACAAAAATATTTTATTAAAATAATGGCGGAAGTTTTACCATTGATACTGTTGAACATAATCGGTAATAAAAGTACAGTAATACGTGTGGTGCATAGTAGCATACGGTATTGATTATTTGAGGCTTACGTGATTAGTCACTCAGTTTGATTCAATTATTGTCAATTAATAATATGAATTATTTAGCGATAATGAAGTTTTATTTTATTCGTATTATTAACGTAATAAAACAGAAAATCTTTTTTATATAAAACAGAATACTTTATTAAAGTTATTTTTCTATAAATAGAATATATTATATTTTATTTAAAAGATTTTTCTTTAAATATGGAGTCAGATTAAAGTAAATCAATCTGGACGGTTCATGGATTAGTTACTATGCATTCCATTTTCCTATAAATAGAAGCTCATTCCTTCATTATTTT